>BSBK01001613.1:1200000-1602500 GCA_027943335.1 Chamaecyparis obtusa | reverse complement strand
TCATGACAATTTAAAACCAACAACTTAATGTTGTCTAACCATGATATAGTTATTGCACAAGAAGTAATAACATAGCATTCAAGATATATTCTTTTCACCTAATAAGGCTTTATTCCTCAGCATACCAAGGTTATCTGAAGGTACACAATCTTTTTCTAGCAAGACTCTTGGTAAGAGTATCAGTTGTTTGTTTCTTTAGTGAGGATGTACCTCCACTGAATTACATTTGTTTGCACGATCTCATAGTCTTGAGATTACAAAGTATACACCATCTTGACATGTTATACTCCCTCTGAATTTGTATGACCAAGATCCTGGGGTGCCAACTTAATTTGATCTTCTAGCTTCTTTTTCTGACATATAACCTTCTCACATGGTGATAACCATAATTGTCTGCTATAATTTCTTGATTACTAGAGAACCAACAAAACATGGTCTACTCCCTCTAAATCAAGATTCTCGAATGTCCACTAATGCAGATCTTTTAACTTCTCCATCTGTCACGAAGGTATAAGATGCATTTTGATCTTTTCAAGTCCACAATATTAACACTCCCTCTTGGACTTGAGGGAAGATAATAAAGACCTCTAGTATTCTATCCATGTGCATCTCATCGATGATTCTATCCACAAGTTCCCACTACTATAACCTCAGATTTGTTTCACCTTCAGCTGTGATCTCCCTCTCAATCAATATGATCGAGTTTGTCACAAGTTGACTGAATCATTTGTTTTCTTTTGAAACTCCAGCTCATCAAATTCTTGACCTTCCTAAAGATGCCAGTCTCCCTCTAAATCTGAAATTCACATGTTTTCATCCTGAAAAATATGTCAGAGATAGACTACGAATAGTTCATAAGGCTAAACTATTTCAAGCATAAAATGATGGAAGCATACAACATTTATTATTTAATGAATTAAAAACTTCAAATTCAAATAAAACATGAATTACTTATCTTTTATAAAATGTCAAGTGTTTCCTTTCGTAAGGTGAGCCCATTAACTCATACCCATCATCCTTCTTCATAGCATATTGGTTTCATTTTGATCCTTACATTAATTTCCTCCTTTCCTAATCACATCTTTTTGTGATGGCTAGCGATTAGATGTTGGCTTCATACATTATTTATATCTTGATATCCTCGGTTTGGAAACACTATCTTAGAGCATTACTTGTGCCTTAGGGCATTAACATATTTCCCCTTCTAATCATCTTGAATTTTTATTTTTAATATATCCAATGTAGAAGTATGTTAGTAGCAATATGGTGATGTCTTAGATGTAGAATTGTAACCTTGCAACACATGTGTGTTGTCTCTGATCTGAATGTTTATTACTGCAACTATGGTGGCTTCTCTGATGGTGCCAAAGTCAGAGATTTGGAACAGTGTGTCAATGGCCATCGAAGCATATCAATCGTTATGAAAAATTGCTACGAAAACAGTAATTGACAAGGTTGCAGGTTCAAAACTACAGGAGATGTTGATATTTTAAAATCCAGTGCTCAAGAGTTGTCAGTTAGAATCCTTAACACAATAGCTACATAACCGTATCTAATTCATGCCTCTTCATAATATATCGACATTTGCACATTTGTTATAATCACTCTCCACAAATTCTATTCGCTGTCAACTTGAGGCATAACAACATTGATTATACTTGTGTTGCTACTAATCATCAATATATTTAAATCAATATAATTAAGAGATTCCTTGTTGCTTTACTGATTTCTTCAGCTTATCATTAAACCATCGATTAGTTAATTCATTCCATTTGTACCGATAATGTTTCTTTCCATTGATACAAATCAAGGTGCTTAGTTGATATTGTTCTATTCCTTATATGCCTTTTAATGACTTCATAAAAAATTCAAGATAATAATCAGATCAACAAATCAAAGCACAATCCTCAAATCAATCAATTAGTGAATTCTTTGCGAAACAACTTGCTCGGAGCATGGAAAGGCTCCTATACCTTTCAAGTCCTAGCCCCAGAGCATGAAAGGGTCCCTGTGCCTTCCAAATCGTAGCCAAAGAGCATGAAAGGATTACATCCTTCCAACTCCTACAAGACTCTTCCTCCAATTTGAACTAACTGATTGATGAATTTGCTTGCTTAGTGCTGATTGATATTTCTTGATGGACTGACAATCAATCCCTTGAATAATATTTGAATGTTCTTAGGAATTAATTGAATGAATTATATGTACTACTGAGTGTATTCCGAGAATTCTACCTTGAACTGATTAATTGAATAATAGATAGATTTCTGTCCTGCTATTCTGAATTAATCTTCCGAGTTGCTGCTCTAAACTAAGGATAAGATACTTCTCTTAATTTTTTATTTTTTATTTTTTTTAATTTCTACTCTGATTTATATGATCTAAATTCTTCCTTAATCATTCTTTTGTGATCGACATATTAATTATTCAAATCGCAATTCCTCTCAATGATAGATAGAACTGCTCTCCATACTAATATATGCGTATTCATCTAATACGTAGCTCCAAACACTGTTATGAATGGCAGAATTCATAGAATATTAATGGGCTATACACTATATCGATACAATACAACTTTAGTTACTTCCATTGCATGTCTTCATGTTCCCTTCATTGTTGATTGGATGGTCCCCTTTAACTGTTGACCGGAGTATATATTGTCCATTATTTGCCGTGACCCCTGTACGATTCATTCACCAGATTTGTATGTTAGAGGATTTTAGTTTTATTCACTGTTATGCAGATGTATATACTTTTTCAACAGGGATCAAACTCTACATAGTTTGATGATCTTTGCTGATCACAATCTCACAATAATATAATTGATATATGTATCAATATCAGTTTTCTATGAATCGATATCGATCTGCTATGTATAATGTTGCTGAGATAAGTTATATTGATATTAATTCACTATGAATCAATATCGATTTGTAATTGTATAATGTTGCTAAGATATGTTATATTGAACAGCTGTAACTTTGCTTTGCACTTATCAATTTTTTGTACAATTCATATTGCTGAAGGGAATGGCTTGGTAGTTGTACTGCAATTTTGGTGGTTGTACTGCTATTTCAATGCAGATTGGTAGTTGTGAAATTTCATTGAAAGCGATGTAGACGGCAAGGCCGTTTTACCTGCCAAAAGCAATCCAGCGAACCTCGACCAAACGAAAGTTGTGTAGCATATGACGGGAATATTTAACCCACATATTGTCCTTAACATATTCACTTAGTTGCAGGCGAACGGTTAAATAAATGACATTCTGTAACATCTCATCGGCACTGTAACATTTGGCATTTCGTATTTATCAATTATTATTCTTTAATATTTACTCATTCGTAAATAACTGAAAATCCTGACAGCGGGCAGGAAATGAAATTGAGAATGAATATTATATACACTTTACAAACTTTATAGAAATTCTTTGGTCCTTCAGTGGATGCTTAACTTTACTGAATCTGCCGATCTATTGCTGCAGTTCGCCAGGCTGTGAATATATTTTATTCTCTTATAGGTTATGCTCTAATACCATGTTATGTAATCTGGAGCATCCTATAGAGAATATATCTGAGTGCTGTAGTGAAATAGATTACCATTGTGATTGATCTTTTCACCAACCATTGATATATATTTATATCTTTTGAATAGTCACGTCTTGAAGAGTCATGACCATATAATAATATAATATGATAGTTATGGTAATAGCCATAATTGTCTACTATAACCATAATTAACATAAATATATAATTAACTATAATAATGACAATAATATAATATATATCATTGCATTATAATATTATCATTACTATATTAATAATATAATAATGATAATAGTATAATATATATATCACAACTCTTCATTATATATATATATATATATACACATGAATGAAGCTATATCTTAACATAAAAGAACTTTGAAAGACAAAGGAGGACTAGATTTTGAAATCGGTGAATGTTTAGTTCAAATAACTGAGGGGAAGGACAAACAAAATGAGATTGAAGAAGGATAGAGAATTGAAGAAATAACACAAGAAAAGTAGATATGGTATCTGAAGGACTTAACAAGGAGACCTATGATTAGAAAATTCAATGCTCAAAGGTACCCATCTTTTAATGGTTATTGATTTTCTGTAATAAGTTTGGACATAAGGCTGTAGAATGCAAAATTAAGATGAATCAGAACATTCAATGCTTCACTCACAAGAAATTTTGTCATAAAGCTAGTATTTTTAGAAGTCAAATGAATGGAAGGAACAAAACATTTTATGGATATTGCCAACTATATAATGGATTTGGACATAAAGCTGATTAGTGCAAATCCAAAGTATCTACAAAGAATTTACGACACAGGAACATAAAATATTTTAATTGAAAATAGAATGGATACATTACCAAATATTGGAAAAATAAGAATAATAATCATGATGCATCAACAAATCAAAATGAGCCTATGAAGAAGATTGATGTAGAAGAAGTCAAAAAATAGATATGGAAAAGGAAAGAAGTAGACACAACAGACAATATGCTTTCACCTTAATATGACACAAAATATCCCTTTGAAAAGTAGTTCAAGATTATTTGGTTGAGGGGGAGCTACAAAAAAAATCCTTCTCCCCTGCTGAAGAAATTGGTGTTGTCATCACAACATGAAATATTTTATAGAATAATGAGACAAAGATGTTGGTGAAATATGTGGTAGAGAATGTTGAATTTTGGAACTTTGTGGAACAAGGGAAATTCACTATGTAGACGAATAAAATGATTTAAAGATCATTTTGTGATTTGATGTTTTTGGTAGAAAAAATCCTAAGTGTAGTTAAAAGAGAATAAAGTAGAATTTTGGTTTTCATTTTCATTTTTGTGAGCAGGTGAGTTTTGAAGTGAAGGAAGCTTTTGAGATGAAGTTAAAAATTGTGAAAAGGTTTTTTTTTCATGGATACTATAAGGTTTTCATTGTATGGTGCATTTTTGGTTTACGTATTAGGGTTATCTTTTTAAAAGATATTTACAAATATATTGAAGTGAAATTTGAAGAATATGACAATGATAAGTTAAGAAATCTTAAGGATTCTCTTTCAAGAGAAGTGATACAAAGCTTTTCTTCCCTACGTCACAATGGGTTGGATACATGGAGTGAATTTTTTATGATAATTATTGAAGAAGTAATCAAAATTATATTGAGATGAATACAAGATAATCATATCTTCCTTGAGAGGCCCTACCCAATAACTAAAGAATTAATCAAAGAAGTGACAGGATTATGCTCAACCGGTTTTGTACCAATCATGAATTTTGTCAAAATTAAGGAAGTTAAAAAATTGACTAGTATAACAAGAGATAAGAGAGCATTGCATCTATTGATACAATTGCAGACCTTACAATGAATTATGCAACTTTAGGTACAACCTACAAAATTTACTTCCAAAATAGGGAAGACTCCACTTCAACAATTGCAATATATGTTGCACATTAGATGGTGATAGAAGGTAAGGAATTTTATTTATATGATTTTTTTAGATTACAATTATTGCATCACTTGATGTTGATCAAGAAAGAAGGATATGCTTTTCATTTTGGGTCCCTAACAATCTGTTTAAAGTATTTTAATTTATGAGATCACTTCCATTGAAGGAGAATATTGTATGAGATGAAGATTTGCCCATAGGAAAATAGATCTATCACCACTTGAATGAATTAGGAAAAAAAAATATAAGCTTACAAATTATATTTTTCTGAATTGTAGATGTACCTCATTTTTAGGTACAAATTCTAGTAGATTGCAAGCAAAAATATAGAGAGAATATTGAATTCTTAGTGGACACAAACCATTGCTTCATGGAAGAAATTCTTCCTAGGAAATTCTGAATGAAATAATTTTGATATGAAATTAGTATGGAGGAATGTGTACTAAATGTAGAAGAATAAAATAATTTCCCTATAGATTTGATAGAGGCAAAGTTTAGCACGCATGAAGAGTTGATTGAAATTTTCTCTTTGATAGGTATTTCTCTAGAAGGATCTATCTCTGAAAGGAAAAAGTAAACCAATGAGGTTCCATCCTCTTATGTGTCAAAGAAGAAGAGTAAGATAGATAGTAAGAAGGAAATTGAGGTTATCATTGACTTGGAAGAACCTAAACCATTTATAAATATTATTGAAAAATAAAAGGAAATCAATATTGTGCAAGAAGAAGATCTACCCAAAGAAGATTCAGAAGATTCAAATGAGGACTCTTATGAAGTAGAACATATAATAACTATACTTAGAGAAGAAGATAGTATAAAAATAATTACAAACATATATTTGTTGAGACCATTATATGATAAAGTCATAATTCAAGAAGCTCTAATTACTCACATGATTCAAAACAAAAAAAATTCTAGTGACATTGTAAGTTTAGTTCTAGATGTCCTATTTGAACTAGTAAATATTTTTTTATCCATAAAATATATAGAAGAAAATTCATTCAAAAATAGAAAGAAGACGTGACCAATCTCGTGAGGAGATAACTAATTACATCAAGGAAATGAAAGTGTGGATTAGTGCTATGGATAACACACTAAAATTGTCTCAAATGGCTTGTTTCCACTAAGAAGCACAAAGAAAATATTGACTCTATTGAGTAAGATCCAAATAATCTAGCAATAACATTTGACATATTTACTAATAAGGATAGTGTAGACACCCAAAAATGACCACTCTTGTGAGCTCACATTAATTACTTTTAGGAAATAGGCATCAAGCAGTTGGGGGTGAATCAATTTCTCCTAGAACACTTAAACATTCAAAACCTTAAGCTCTTATAACTTGAAACCGTTAATCACTTTAACCCTTATTACTAATTTTCAAAATATTAAAACATGTAAACAAAAATAAAAAATCATCAAAACCACATAGCAAAAATATTTTTATCATGGAAACCTAAATTAGGATGAGAACCATGGTGGGGCTAAAACCCAAAATAAGACTAATACCTTGTTAGAAGCACGATTATTACAAATATGGAATGAACATGCATTGAGGAACACTGCCTAGAGTTAACTACTCAATAATCCTTGGCCTACAACCATAAGGAATACTTTTGCCTTACAAACACAAATCTGACTATAATCTAAGAATTCGTGAACTATATGATAACATCTACCTATGTCTTGGTTAGTTCCATTTTAGTATAATCAGATCTGTGTTGCAATTCTCTCTAACTCCTTCAAACAAGAAATTCAACTTTCAATAGATTTGTAAAAATTCTTCACTCACAATCCATGGAATCTATGATCAAACCTTCACATTTGCAACCAGATGCACACTTAGAATTTTTCCCTAAATAAAACCTTAAATAGTCCATCAACCAAAGTCGAAAAAACCTAACTTTCAAATTTTATCTCATAATGCCAAAATAAATAATCTTGATCCAAGTATGTACCCCAAAATTAAATCCTTCATAATTACCTCGAGATCATAAACACCACCATAAAATGGTTTATCGAAGTCCCATAAAATGTTTTAGTGATTGCCCATAAAATGTTTTACCAATTTTCTTGACATGTCGGCCAAGAACACAAGAACGACTCCTATAACTAGGAAAATCCTTCAAATCTCATCACCTTGATCGATGCGAACTACCAACTCAATAGACACATAATTCAAGAACATCCTTAGGCATCATGAAGAACAAAATAAATATTTGACCCATTTGCATCATCAAATTCTATCAGCATTACTTGCCATCCCTAAAGAACACTGACCTCTTCAACTGAGACACTTATAAATTCCTTGTGGACCTTCAAAATCACTTGCCCTTTGAACTAAAGACACATCTTCATGTCCTTAATATAATCGCAGTTGTGCAACCAAAGATCTCATCTAGAGCATGTGCTTAAAACCAATCTTTGCAACTTTGTTACACTAGAAAACACTAAAGTAGCTAGTCACCATCTTTGATCTCATAACTTACTTAGATCATCATGCCAAAACCTATGCTTTGACATGGACCTGGTAAACAACCTCTACATCATCCTCTGAGGTGTTTGACTTCTCATTTTCAATATCCTCTCCTTTACATACCATTGAACATATTGTTCCACTGGAAAAATTGAATAACATACATGTTGATAGAAATGCCAACACATCAAACTTGCCAACATTACTAACTATTCTACTATTAATTAAATTATTCTTCAATTATTTACTAAGCATATTTTATTCTTTTATAAACTTGATCTTTTCATCATTAATCATCCTCATAATATTATTTAATTAGTTAACCTTAATTAATTGGTATTTATGAGTTAATTAAATTCAATTTCTAAAGTCCTATAGTTTAAATAATTACATTTAATTATATAATTTAACTAACAAATTCCTCCAAATTAAATTAAATTCTTAGATTAATTTAATTTCATTCTAAATTTGATTAATTTCATTTCAAATTAATTTCTAATTAATTTCACCACTTCTCATAAATTGAATTGTTAATTCAATTTTAATTCGTAAATCTTTCAAAAATTGGGAAAATCAATTTTACGAGGAAATCAAATTCATAAAAAATAAAAAATCCTTCATAAATTGAAAAATAAAAGTTATGAAAATCTAATATCTTCTCAAAATCAAAATCCTTTCAAAATGCAAAAATCAATCTTTTCCCCCAAAAATGCATTTTGGAAACTCCTATCTTTGTAAATAAGAAAATATCTCCAAATCTTATCTTCTCTTCTTTTTCCCAATGACTTTTCTTTTTTATTTTGATTTTGAAACAAATTTTCATTTTTGCATGATCACCCAAAATCTTCTAGTTCCTAATTATCTCATCCATTCAATCTGATTATCTCTAATTGATCTTGGTTGTCTGTTCGAACCTAGAAATCTATATAAACCCTCTTCATTCTCATTTGAAGGATCCCAATTTATGTTTACTTCTAACTTATGCAATTTTCAATTTACACAATTGATCATTTAGCTTATTTTCTTGAAACTCTGAGTTGAAGTGTTATAAAATCCAACATTGAGCACCATTATCCACTCTAACACAGTGCAGAGAGACAATAGAAGAAGTTGGGCATAGATTAGATTGGTTTGATTTGATTTCTTATCCTAATTTTTAATTAATATGCTCAGTTTCTGTTATTTTGTAGGGCTTTTATTTTTCATTAGTTTACTTGTTTGAATACAATTCTACTAACCCTCTTCCTAAGCCTTGTAGATTTTCCATACATACATTGGATAAACCCGATGTGAAGAACAACCCAACAACGCTTGAAGACAACCACATTTTATTTCTCATCTCATCCATATGATTGAGGCTCTTTTTTCTTTCATCTTCAACTTCTAAATTCATAATTTTTTAATTAGGAAGGAAAAGAATAATAATTTTGGTTATTTTGATAACATTTCCTTTCTTAATGGGCTAGTGAGAGAAAAACAAATTTCATCTAGTGTTAATTAGGATGGCTAATTAAATTGCATGTCTTTTTTTTGCTTGCATGCCACATTTTTTCTAGTTTGCATATTTCTTTTTGGACTTCATGTCTTTCTTTTTATTTGCATGCTTCTTTTTTTATTTCATGCCTTACTTTTTTTCTTGCATGTGATTCCTTTTTGTTTGCATGTTGATTGTTTTGATTGTATGCCTTCCTATTTTTCTTGCATGTGATTCCTTTTTGTTTTCATGTTGATTTTTTGATTTCATGTCTTGTTTTTTTATAACTAGAGGCAATTTATTTTCCTGTTACTAATCATGTTATTTTCAGCTTGTGGTTCTATGGAAAAAAATTTCTTGTCAAAGATCCCCATTTCCTAAATCTCTTCATAAGCTACTAATTGTTTACATGCGGGTTGGGGGAGGGCTAAAAAACTAATTTTTTCTTTCCATTCTTTATTGATTTCTTTGTATACTTGTTAACTTAGGCACACTTCAATTTTGTTCTCTAAAAACAATCATGTGTTTGCCACACACTTAAATTGGTACTTAACAATTGAACCCATTTATCTTTTGTATTTGGTGTGATAAGAAAATTTGTGTAAACCCAAAAAGAAATAATGAATGTATCTTCTCTCCTCACCTTTGTGGATCTTGGGTGTAAGAGAAAATCATTCTATCTTTTTTAGAGGGCAACCTTTGGTGGGAAAAGAGGTAATCACCCCAAGGGACAACCCAAGTAGTATTAACTAAGTCCAAGAAATTTTGAACTACTATATAAAAGATGTGGTTGTGATTAGTCTCACAACCAAGGGGTGTGCATTCATTAAAGAAACAAAAATTTCCCTCGGTACTTGTGTGGTGCATCAAAATCTTTCACTGCAAGATGTAAAACACCTTGATTTGAAAAGATTGGGAGAGCCCCCTTAATTGGGAACATCATTTTGGCATATCCACCTGAATGGATTCCTTGACAAAAATTATCTTGTTGTAGTTTTCCAAAAAAACCTTCTATCTGTTGGCTCAGTGGGTCACCCATGATCGTGAAGAGACCTCACGCTCTCACATATTCATGAGCATATTTCCATAAGAAATAGAAAATAGAGAGAGAGAGAGAGAGATGTTAGGATTAAGTAATACTGAGAGGGGGAAAGAATCAGTATTACAACACTTTGAATCAAACTTAAACCAATTGCAAATAAACCATATGAATACTGAAATGAAAAGAACATAAACACATAACACATAACTCATAACACCATTATTTGTTTTCAAGGAAACCCTGGCCAAGGGAAAACCTCGGTGGGGATGGTACCCACAACTATGCACTAAAATATAGAATCCATGTTAGGAGATCTAGCCCTATTAGGAGCCAAGTATTACATAGTTCATTTCCTTGTTAGAGGAATATCAACCTTGTTAATGGTATACAAAAACCCTATTAAACATATGGTGAGCTTACAACTCTTACAATCAATAGTTCAATTACAAAAGGTGTTCTTCAAGAGTGAAAAATACAAGCATCTTTTATTCTTTGATAGTTCCAGTTATATCTCTATCAATCTATGATCTCGCATCTACTATCAACAATTACCGATATCCCAAATTCACATCCATATCACATACATATCTCTTCACATTTATCGCTTCCACAAAACACTCTTTATTTATATATATTCTATCATCTAGTTAGCTCTCAAATACAATACAAAACTTAATAATTACTTAAATACAACTGATAAATACTTAGTCAGAGATCTTATCTAAAGTGTTGGCAATATACAATCTTCATCTAACTTAGCATGTTACCATTCCATCTAACCTTCCCTTAATCATCGTGATTGTTCATATGCCCTATTTCACTATCTCTCTATCTTCGCATACCTTCATATCACTGTAACTTACTGATATCAATACCAAAACACATGAGACCTTAAATGAAGGTCCTACATATCCCAAAATGTATTCCTCTAAGTTCTCAAGCCATAATATATCATGTACCATCTTCGCTGACCAAAACAGTACTGCAATATATTGTAAATCTGATTTTATACTTACTCATTTTCATGATTGTGTCTCTAACACTCATACTTGCTACATGAGATCACTATAACATAAATGTTGCCATAAATGACAACCCTCAAGTGATCCATAGTGCTCTCAAAACGTCACTTGCCAACAATCTCTCCCTTTGGCATTGATGAAAACACTTAGCAAAAAATGACTAAGTGTCCAAAATACTATCTTCCTTCTACTTTTCCTTTCCTATATACATATACATATTCTTCTTCTCTTTCTTCTCTCTCTCTTTTTTTTTCTTTTTTTTTTAATTTATAATTTTCTTCTTCTCATTTTTCTCTTCTCTTCTTCCCCCCCTTTGACATCAATGACAAAGGTACATACAAAATTGCAAAATTTTAAAAGTTTAGGACTTAGTGCTTACTCACCAATTTCAAAATATCTTGGAAGGAATCTTCCAAGGTCTTCACTTCATCCTTCTATGACTTAATCAACTGTTCAATGAAATGGATCAATCCATTCAGTGCATAAGATGCAGTTTGTGTTGCCTTCAACTCAGTGGGTATAGATGTGGTCATTGATTCCTCAATCTTTTCCATCTCAATGAGATGAGATTCAAGAATTGATAGCTTAGGAGTGATTAAGCTCTTTAGAAAACCAAATTTTTTCACTACTCTCCCTTTCTCTATATCCAAAACATTTACCTTATCCAAAATTTTGGATGTCTGCTTGTCCATCTTTGATATAGATTGTGAAGAGGTCTCACAACTGTCCATTATGTTGTCCAATTTAGCCATGTCCTTAGCTATAATGTCATCAATATTCTTAATATGCCTGATAGGATTGATGCAATAACTATATACCTTTCTTCCTTGTGCAACACAACTTTTGGCTTTGATTGTAGTTTCTTTCAGAATGCCCAAGTCCCATGAGATAGACTGGTAGACTTCCTTCAACTTCTTTTCAAGGTATCTCTTCTCAGGTTTATCCTCTGCAATCTTCAACAGTGACTCATAATGACTGTCAAAGTTGTCCAATGTCATGTTCAAGTTCTCTACATCATCCTTTCCTTGAAATGTAAGAGGTGTAGGGAGTATTTTGTTTACAGTCTCTACTTCCCTAGCAGTCACCTTGACCTTCTTATCCCCCTTTTGTTTTGACCTTTCCTTTGCCTTAGAAAATGCCATGAAGAATAATCTCATTAACTCATCTTCATCCATGCTTTCCACATCAGTGCTCACAATCTTGGCCATACTTTCCAACAATAAGGTGGAGGAGGTATCCGTTTCTTGTTTGATCTCAAATTCTTACCTCTTCTTCTTTTTTTGTCGCTATTTATTTTCTTTGTTCTTCTTCTTGTTGTTTTTCCTTTTCTTGTTCTTTCTCTTCATGTTCTTCTTCTTTTTGTTCTTCCCCTTTCTATCCTTCCTCTTCTACTATCATCGCACTATCCAAATTTCCTTGAAATGGATAATTTACATCAAGTGAGGTGTCAAGTGTTATAGGCACACCAGAAACAAAGAATTCTAGTTGCTTGTCAACTTCGCTTGCTTGCATACTCTCCTTAGCTATCTTAGAGCTTTCTCCCATTCCTAAAGGTGTAGGCTTGGTAGCTTTGGGAGGTGAAGTCTTCTCATGCATGTTTCTCATAAGAATTTGTTCCAATACCTTCTATGTGTCTTCAATTACCTCATTATATTTCCTTTCCATTATCTTTACAAGTTCGGCCTTAGTTCTCAATAGAGGTTTCAGCTCTTTAATGATTCTCTCCCTTTCCTATACAGACACTACAAGCAACATATATTCAATGGCCTTATTTCTTATTGCCTCATCTTTAGTATGAGCCAATTTCTTTCTGATTTCTAACTTACTATACAAGTCTTTAGGAATAATGGCTTCAATCTCTAACAAATTTTTCTTATAAACTAGCAAGTGCTCAATCACTACATCTTCAATCACTGCTTGATTATCATAATCATACATTTCATAGTATATATTCAATGTCTTCAAATTTCCATCTCTTAATATTATTTTCTACAATATTTTGATATCTAGCTTCCA
Organism: Chamaecyparis obtusa; assembly: GCA_027943335.1. Taxonomy (NCBI): domain Eukaryota; kingdom Viridiplantae; phylum Streptophyta; class Pinopsida; order Cupressales; family Cupressaceae; genus Chamaecyparis; species Chamaecyparis obtusa. The sequence goes on along the minus strand of BSBK01001613.1, from coordinate 1,588,999 downwards.
TAGTTTTTTTGACTTCTTCTGTTCTACTTTCTTTTCTTTCTTCTTTGTCTCCTTATCTTCTTTTCTCTTTGTTTCTACTTTAGCTTTTTGCTTCTTAGGGCTGCTTGGTCTTTTTGATCTTGTAGATCTCCTAGGTGTTCTCATAGGTGCATCTTCTTGTGCTATCTTCTCAGGTGCGATTGATAAATCAATTATATCAAAAATGGTACTTATTACCTTCTCTACTTCAGAAGGTGGAGGGGCTCCAATCCTCATGCTGGAAGATCCTTCTGACATCTTAGTTCTTACTTCCTTCAGTTGTTCCTTTGTAATTATTGCCTTTGCTGCTATGCCATTAGTCATCTTTTCTATTTTCCTCTTTCTTGTCCCTTTATCATGTTCTTCTCTAACCTTGGCTGACTTTTCCAAGTATGTTCCCCATATTTCTTCAGATGTATCTATTTTTTATGCTAGTACATGCTCAATCTGCATTACAAGAACCTCAAAACTAAATTCATACCCCATAGGGTAGCACCATTTCTTCCTAGGCTCTACTACTTCAAAGCATACACAATCTGTTTCAACCATGAAATAGATTATGCCCTTGTATTTCTCAGCTAACTCCTTAGGGATCCTATATCTCTCCTTCATTTTCCTTTGAAGAATCTTAATCATTGCAAACAATTCACCATCTACCCAGTCTTTGTTCTTTCTTCGGTAGCTCTCTGATATTTGTATACTAGTAGGTGTGTACTAGAATTTTTACCTTCATAGGGTTAGTATCACCAATAAATCAAAATAAACACTAAATTACCACAAATAACAATCTATTTAAGCAAATAATTGATAATTAAGCACTCTATGGATCTCTATTTAGGGATGCTAATGATAAAGCTCTCAGAAAGCCTCCATTAGTAACAGTCCTAAAACAAGAATGATATGATAAAGCAAGCTAAAACAATTAATTCCAAATTGAAATGCTAATTAGCTTCTATATTTGCCTTTCTAGCTCTAATTTGCAAGAGGTTTGATGCTATTCTCGGATTTGTGGATGATTTATGAGTGATTTATGCCTTGCTTTTATAGATTTCGGCAAGGGTAGGGGGTGTAGTTGAGGTGATCATGGTTGAGTTGGGGTTAAGTCCTTAGTTCCACCCTTTGGAGACAATTTAAATATTGTGTCCTCAAAGCTTGGGACAAGAAGACAAAATGAGTGGACAAGATGCATTCTCCAAGTGAGTGATTGAGATTCAATTTAGGCTTGATCCATGTGAGCTTCATCCTCGATTCCTATTGGTTGATGGATTTTCCTCCCATGTGGTGTTGAGAGAAAATAGGAATTAATTAATCAATTTTATTTAATTTGTTTAGCCATGTGTACCCCTTGAGTGGGTTGATTTGATTTAAATTGAACTATGCCATTAATTAGATTAATTGCATATTTTAATTGATTTATCATGTTTTATTCGATTTAAATTGATTTGATGGATTTTGATTTTCAATTGATTTTGGATTAAAGTTTAATTGCAATTTATCTTTGATTTGATTTAATTGCATTCAATTGTGTTGATCTTTGCCTTGATTTCTCACTTAATTATCTTGTCCACTTTCACGTGATTACAAATGCCCCTCTTTGAGTTGACATGTGAAGCATGTCAATTAAAAGAATGTCCCGATTCAACTGATATAAATTCATGATTCTGTCAATGGTTGATTCTGATGTTCAATGTAAGATGCAGATTTTGATGATAGGATTGATGTAGTCCTGATTGATTTAAGATCCTTGATGGTCGATTTGATGACAATTCCCTGATATAGTACCTGATTTGATATGATTCGATGTTTGATGCCCATTTCGATTGATAAGAAAAAAAGTTTCTGATAAAAGATTGCACTTTGATTTTATGGTCATGCCCCTGATTTGATGATACTGTTGTTGTTTCTAATTATCTGAGTCTATGCCCCCTTAGAAATGAAATGAAATTTGATACATGTTTGAAAAAGTTGATGATTTAGGTTAGTTTGCGTTGATTAGGTCAATTTTATATTGAATTTTGATTTCATTTCTAATAATGATTTTATGTTCGTGTGATGACAAATGCCCTTGATTTGGCAGATTTGGTGAAAAATTTGGGTCCCCAAGCATTTTCTGGTCAAAGATGCCCTTTTTAGGTCAAAAAGGCCTATATAAATGGGTAAAAAATCATTTTCATTATTCATTTTCACTTTCTCATTTGACTTTTTCTCTCTGACTCCTTCGAGCTATTGATGATGGTTATCCCAATTAGAGAGCACCGGTTCAAGTGTGGTTGACGATATCATCGGCCGCCAACCCATGGACCTCTGGTAAGTGCCTGATCCTCTCAATTTTCAAGTTAATGCCTTTAATTTCAAAGAATTTTGAATTTTTCCTAGTAAAACCTTATTTTTTTGCATTTTGTACTTGAAATAGCGAGTTACCAATTTTAATAGCGCATTTAATCCTTTTTTAGTGATTTCACGCTTTGAAATAGTGAATCTGCACTTTTTATTAGTGCGTTCACACATTAGAACTAGGGCTTTCTCCGCTTTTAATTTTTTTCTTAGCGCATATAAAATCTTTAGTGCTTTTGATATTTTCATTAGCGTGTCCGAATTTTTCTTTAGCACATTTGAAATCTTTTAGCTCTTTTGCTTTAGAACAATGCTTTTGAATTTTTAAATAGCGCTTTCAAACTTTTGAGTAGCACTTTTAAGTTTTAGCGTGTTTAAGCCTTAAAATAGCACTTTTACCTTGATAGGAAAAATTTGCGAATGACTTAGTCAGTTTTTCAAATTGTTCAACGTCATTGATCAGTTAATTGGCTTAGGTAATAAACTTGATTTGGTAGCGAGTCATAGGATGTCAATTTGAGTCAATTGTAGTTTGAATGTTTGATTGTCAATCTAGATTTAGATGATGGATGATGATAAATTTTCCATCCTCTCTGAATAGAATCAGGAAAATTGATTATGGTTTGATATTTTGCAAATGTTTGATTGACTTAGAATAATTCAAAAGATAACTGATTTCAAAACTGATGTGATTTAACTTGCTTTTTGTAGGCAGTACTTAAGTCACTGGTCGTTTGAGGATTATATCCGTTTCCTTTTAGTATGATCGATGACCTGAGTGTGCCAGATCGTAAACATATCGACAGATGTGGGCTATCATTTCTACTTGTTCTACCTTGATTCCGAGTGAATCAAGGATTGATCACTACTATGGCCAAGAGATGGCACTCGGACCATAACACTTTTCACTTGCTGATGGGGGAGATGATGATCACTCCCGAGGATGTATACTACATCCTCAGTATCCCTACCTATGGTGAGTTGGTCTTCTATGATCAGATGTATGATGGTGCAACGTGTCGTCAGGTATTCCAAGATCCCACAATCGATGATGACCATATTCAGTGGTCATAGTTTCATTCTTTCCAGTATTGCCAGCTATTTTGGGTGCATTGATTGGAGGTTCCCTCATGCTGAATTGTCGAGGTCATGGATTTGTAGTTGGTTGGGGTCCTATTTTGGAGGACCTGATGGCTCATCCACGTTAGTTTGATTGGGGATCATGTGTTTTGGCATAGCTCTATCATGAGTTGCATACAGTTGTGTGTCGACACTCTTCTACTCTCTCTACAGGAGCTATTTTATTATAGCTATGGACATGGGAGCATCTCCCAGTGATGAGACCTATTGCAGCACATCACTATGATCTAGGATTATCATTTGCCTAGATATATGCGGGCATGGTTGTGCAGGCCCACATGGGAAAGCTAGATTATTGGCGTCGCATCATCGATGATATAGATCAGGTCATTTGGTGACCATACCTAGGATGTGAGGCATGGCCCAAGGATGCTACAGAGATTCCTTTTATGTTCTCCCCACAATGGATGATAGGGTAGTCACCTCATATTATCAAGAGATTTTTCTTTCATCAAGTGCTATGGTAGTATGGTCGTGTACAGGGTATGTCGCAGGGTGTAGTGATGTATGCTTGCATTTAGGCTAAGAGATCACTATGGGGGGTCCATGGTCAATTTTAGGATAACTTTCCAGGAGATAGAGCAGCTGGGTCATCTCCCCTGGGATATGAGAGGTCATATTATTGATGTAGGGATGACCGATGATTATGCAGATTGGTTCACTCAAAACTCATTTTTAAGGTTTACAGATCCAGCTGAGAGGTTATCAGGCATTGATGAGGAGTCTGATGATGGTGGAGGGGATAGGGGTGGGGATGGGGATGGGGATGGTGGTAGGGGTGGTAGGATATGAGCTCTTCAAGGATGACTGGGTCATTGAGCAATCAGAGCAAGTAGAGTTTTGATACTGTTATGGTTGCTGCTCCTATTCCTCCTAGGGGTGGTGTTCAGATGAGGGGTCAAGGTGTGGACAGGGTGTTGCATCAGGTTTCCATGGATCTGACATCTAGACAGGGTCATCTTCGGGCTAGATGTTAGTGATAGATGGATGCCCAGGCCACATAGGCTTTACTAGATCAGGCATAGGGCCAACCGGCATAGGTTCCTCTTCCACAGGCACCTCCATAGGTTATTCCACCAGCTATTCCACAAGCTCCTCTAGCACAAGATCCTACTTCTGCTTCTATGTCAGCTTCTTTATCTCATCCATCTTCTTCTTCTTCTTTTCCTTCTTTATCTATTCCATCTTCTTCCATGCCATCTTCTTCTATGCCTCCACCATAGACTCGTGCCGCACAAATTCCTAGTTCAGAGGCTTGGGCGGCTACATCTGAGGTTTGAGCCTTACAGTCAGATGTGTCTCAGATTAGACAATAGATTAGCCAACTCAGTAGTATGATGTAGGCATTCATGGATGGTATGGATCAGCATGGGCTACAGGCTAGTTTGAGTTGTCCCCCTAATACTGGTCCTGGTCCTGATGATGCTGACGGTGCTGGTGGTTCAACCAGTTGATCCATTGAGATGATACATATATATATATATTATTTATTTATTGATGATGTATATGATCTCATTTTTTATATTGAGACATTGGAATCTGCTATACTCTTTTGATTATTTGATGTTCTTTATCTGTTATACGTTGATACTTGTTGATACTTTGATGGACTTTGATTACCTGCTATTTTATGATGATATCATAGACTTTGATTTTCAGTTTGATAGATTTACTTTATGTGATGTCATCATGTGTTGGACCTCATTTTTTAGGTGTTTAACTATGATATGTAGATCTACATGATTTTATCTCCTATATGCTTTGTTTTATGCTTTTCAGAATGCAGTTTTATGATATAGATGCATATGTTCTTTTTATGCTTATATGATTGTCTTATGTATGACATAGAATATATGAATGGATGCAATATGAAATTAATGATGCTTGTAATGATTAATGATATGGTTTTTTAATACTTTATGGATACATAGATGTGTTCGATGGATAATGCAATGGTTAATGAGATGTAATGTGATGCAATGATGTTTATGAATATGTGGATGTATTTATTTTGATATATGAATGCAATAGATTTATGTTATGCAAATGTGATGGATGTATTTATTTTGATATATGAATGCAATAGATTTATGCTATGCAAATGTGATGGACCTATATGATGTAATGTATAATGATTATGTTTATTTAATGATTAATGATCCTAAATGTTTAATGGAATATAGATGAATGATGAATGTAATGATATTTAGTGATAATGCAATGTGTAATGTTTTTGAAAGAACTAAATCTAAATTATGAATTTATGGCTTTTTGAATGAAATAAATTAATGGATGCAATGAACCTTAATGAATTCATTGGTAAATACCTTTAATGGATTTTTATGAATGATTTAAAGAATGCATACTAAATGAGATGGATTTTAAATGAATGCAACCTAATGCAATGTTATTTAATGAAAGATGATGTTTAAAATGAATGCAACCTAATGCCATGTTACTTAATGAAAGATGATGTTTAAAATGAATGCAACCTAATGCCATTAACTTGATGTAAGATTATGTAAGATAAATTTAATGAACTTATATTAGAATGAATGCAAACTAATGTAACAAATCTAATTGATACTTCTAGGGTGGAAAGTCCTAAATGAATACAAGATAACCTGAATCTAACAAATTCTCATGAGCTAAAGTAATGCACCTTTAATTTTTATTTTGATTTTGGATTTCCAACACATTCGATCACATATAGTTTTTGATGCTTAGTTGATTTTTTATTTGATTACACCCCCTTTCTATTTTCCTCATGCAATTTAGTTTTTAGGCTAAGAAAGGCGAATACATTAAATGCATTTAATCTAAGATGTATGCAACTAACTATCACTATTCAAAAATTTTGAGCTTATATTCATCATTGAGCAATTTTTGGAATCCTTATTTTTGTACAACCATCACTAGTTCAACTATGATGATATGAATACTTCTTTCACCTCTTTCGTTGCTTTCCCATCTCTTTTTTTGGTATGACTATCACTGATTGAAGTCAATCATGAGAGTGTGAATACTGATTTTGTTGAATTCTATGTTGCAAGTGGATTTTGGTATTATGATATTGAACATCAAAATATCCAAGGTATCCTTTTGCGTAAACAAACAAAAATCTTAGTTTCATCATATGTACAAGTCCTCGATGATTCTTTAATGATCACATCCTTAGACAAATAATACATGCTTTAAAACTTTGATCTTAAGACAATCATTTAGAAATCAATAAAAACATCATGCTTTTATCATAGCTTGTCTAGTTTAAAAACTTTCATCAATTTGCTAAAAAGACATGATTTCATCAATCAAGTCAACACTTTAAAAAAATTTGCAATATTTTTGAAATCTATATTTCAAGTATAGTTCCATACATTTCATACTTTTAATCCTGATAAAGATATGGTTGTGTGAGATCTAGGATCAAATTTTGCGTTTGGTTCAAATTGGATTAGGATTAGGATTTGATTGAGTGTTTCACTTGCATTTTTGATGAATTGATTCAATGAATGATTGGAATTTTCTTTTGATGAATCCTTCCTCCTTTAGAGTAGATTTCCCCCAGTTTGATGTGATTTCAAAGTTGGACTTAGGACAATTTGCAGATTAGGTGACCAAAATCTTTAGGTATTTGCAAATGCAACTGTGGGGTTTTATTATGCAATATATACAAATGTTGGCGAATGTAATATTTACAAGGATGACTACTATGTATGCGACTGACTTAGACTTTCATTCGTGCCTGTTTACTAGGTTTTCACTGATTGAATGGATCTTGCTTTCTTTTTCTATTTTTTAAAGCTTTTTTTTCCTTTTTCTTGCTACCAAGGCTCCTCTTTACTAGGTTTTCACCAAGGCACTTTTGTTTTTGTCTTTTTTTTGTTTTGTATTTTCTCTTTTTTCAATTTTTTTTCTCATATCATCAAGGTGCCTATTTGCTAGGTTTTCACCAAAACAACATCTTTTTGAAGATCATATCTGAATGTTTTTGGCTTTCTTCATGCTCAATTTTCCATTGTTTTTTATCTTTTTTGCATTTCAGATTTGTTTTCTCTTTTCTATTTTTCAATGTTTTTGGTATTTTCTAGATCTCTTTTGACTATATATAATAAATATGATGCTTTCCATCTATTTTTTCTGATACTCTTTCTCTTTCTGTATCCCTTTCATCTGCTTCATGTGTAGAAACTTTTGAGATGAATGCTATTGATAGGTTCTTGCAACTCCTCTCCATCACAATTAGCTAGCTTATAGGTGCCTGTCCCAAAAGATGAAGTGATCACAAAAGGTCCTAACCAGTTTGCTTCCCATTTTCCTTTATTTTCTCTTTCTACCTGATTCTTGGGATTTTCTCGCAAAACTAAGTCACCTATTTGGAATGTTCTTGACTTGGTATGCTTGTTATAGGTCCTTGACATTCGGTTTTGATATACTTTCAAGTGATCAAATGCTTGTTGTTGTTTCTCATCTAGCAGTTCTAGTTCATGCAACCTAGAAACCCTATAATTTTCCTCACTTATCAAACCATGTAGAGATATTCTCAAAGATGGAAGTTCTACCTCCAAAGGTAAAATTACTTATGTTCCAAAGGTTAAAGAAAATGTTGTAGCTCCCGTTGGAATTCTGATACTTGTTCTATAAGCCCACAAGGTCGGGTTTATTTTTATATGCAAATCTCTACCTGAATTGTCCACAGTTCTCTTCAATATTTTTAAGATGTTTTTATTAGTTGTTTTGGCTTTTCCATTACCTTGGAGGTAATATATTGATGAGGAATGATGTATCATTTGAAACTTTGTGCATGGTTCCTTTAAATCCTTATCCTTGAAGTGTTTGATATTGTCTATTATGATGGCATGAGGTACGTCATATCTACATATTATGTGATTTAGAATAAACAAGGATATCTATTTTCCTATAGCATTCGATAAGGGTACAGCTTCCACCCATTTGGTAAAGTGCTCCATTGTAGTGATAATGAATTTATGACCATTTGAAGATGGTGGATAAATCATTCCTATCAAATTTAGACCCCATTGATAAAATGGCCAAGGTGTTGTCATAGGATGAAGCTCTTGTGCTGGTACATGTATCAAGTTCCCATGATATTGGCACTTTTTACAAGTTTTAGCGAAGTGACAAGCATCTTTCTCCATCATAGGCCAAAAATATCCTATCCTAAGAAGTTTATTAGCTAGGGTTAAACCATTTGAATGTGACCCACAAATCCCCTCATGAATTTCTTGTAAGGCTACAAATGACTCCTCTTTCTGTAGACATCTAAGAAGCATTCCAGCTAGAATCTTATGATACAACGTGTTAGATATTAAGGTATAACAAGCGGCTTGTTGGATAAAGCTTTTCTTTTGATTCCTGATTTGGTCCATGGGTAGGATTTGGTCTTTTAAGTAGGTATAAATGTCTCCATACCAAGGTGATTCATGTGTGGTTAGAAAAAAAATGATATGAGGATGGGTAGGGTCAAATGAGGATTGCTCAACTTCTTCTACCAGGAATTCATATATGGCGCTTTGATCTGGTATTTGTAGAATTGATGCCAAAGTTACCATTGCATCTACTACTTTATTCTTCTCTCTTGGAACTTGCTCAAATGTGATAAGAGTGAAGTTCTTAGGATTCTCAACCATAGTTTTTAACGGTATCAACTTGTCATCTTTAGTAAGATATTCATCATTAATTTGATTGATAACTAATTGTGAATCTCTATAGACTTGTAGTTCTGTCACTTTCCATTATAATGCCATTTTTATCCCAATGACCAATGCTTCATATTCTTCTATATTATTTTTACATGGAAATAGCAATTTGTATGATTTTAGAATGGTAGATCCTTGAGGAGTAATCAAAAGTATGCATGCTCCTAATCCATGTTGTGTGTATGACCCATCAAAATATAATTGCCATGTTTTTGCTTCTACATTCACAATTTCAGAATCTGGAAATTCCACTTGTATTGGACAGTCATCTTGTAAAGGAAATTCTGCTAACTGATTAGCTATTGTGTGTGTGAAAATTGTACCTAGTTGAAGACACAACACTTCAGTACAACATTAGAGGTTAGCAAATCAAGAAATCTGCAAATGAAATGAACTAAGCTAACCAGGTGATTTACTACCTTCTAGTAGATGCGAGTATGGTATTCTCAGATTCAAACCAAGATCAGTGACAATGCAACACCTAAACGAAGGATTTAAAATGATGAAAGCAATGAAATATGAATGCAAATTAATCTATTTTTTTGGATTTTGTATGCAATTTAGAAAAACCTGATATGAAACTAGTCTAGAATGAATTGGAATTCTATGCAAATTAATATAGCAATGATATGTTATGAATGAATGCTATGAGCCCTCAAAAACAATAACAAAAATCTCATTATTTCCTTATTCGCAAAAGCTTGATTCTTTAGATGCAAATTCGCCAGAGTAAGGATGCAAATTCGAGGGATCCTTTTGTGAGGAGCTGAGCCTTGATTATATTGAAATCCAGGGCTTGAGGAAGCATTGAGAAAAGCCATAAATCACTCTTGATAAACTCAGGTTGATTTTTGAGTTAACAAGAAATTAGGAATAGATCAACTCATAAAATCATGCAAAAGCACTTTTTGACTCAAAATAGAGTTCAATTCACTTTTTCAACTTACAATTACATGTCGAGTTTAGAAAGTTAACAAATTGAAATTGATAATTGATTTGAAGTTGACTACTTTTCTGATTGTGCATGATTTAATATCAATTAATTTAAAAATAAAGTGATTTATTCTCAACTTAATTGATTTTGAGTAAAAATAATTGATTTATGGGTTAATCAATTATTAAATCAAACTTTTATTTCTAACTATATCATTAAATATTGACAACTAGATTTAATCAATTAAATAAGAATTCAACTGATTATTCATCGGATTTTTGATTTATTGTCAAAATTAAATAACATAAATTAGGAATAAATAGAATTAAAACTAATTAAATAATTTAGTGGAAGAATTAATCTAATTAATTAAATATTTATCATATTCAATTAATCAAATTTAGGATAAATATGATTTATCACCAAATTATTTTATTTTATTTTTTGATCGGTAAAAGGCCGAAGCCATAGAATATTTTTATTATTATTATCAGAATTTAATATACAAGAAAACCCCGCTCAGTGCAGGCACTGGTAGGAAAGAGCGGGGTCGAGAAAACCTCCAGCCGTGCCCAGGACTATAAGTCCTGATACTAATACAAAGTTTATGTGGGCATACCCACGACTCGATGTTTATCGAGATTTATCCTTACATACATAGTTTCCGTGGGCATACCCACTGTTTGAAAAATTATCTAGGTTAATCCTTTAATTATAGTTACATTTTAATTACAATGGTAACTTGTGTATGCATTTCCTATTTAGAACAATAGGATTATCACTCCTGTAAAAATTGATCATTTTCCTTTGAGATGACTCTATATTTGGCGCCATGTAGATAGTGACCTCCTGAAAGATCAACATAATTCTTCCAAACCAGATAGTTAAAGATCAAAATGATATAAGAGAAATTGACATAAATAAATTTAAATTTTAATAACCTTTACCTTTGCACTTGTTACTTTCACACAATCAGTAAACCTATAGGTGTAAATCTTACTTGTAGAAAATGATATACATATCCATTCCAAATGCTTATTCGAATTCATAGTTAGTACTTTATAAGTCTAATAAAACATGAGTACTCGAATTAAGATCCTGTAAATTGTTAATTTGGAGAAAGATACACTTCCACTTAAACTACATTTATACCATCTAACCTTCACATCATGAGAAATCATACATGGTCTTGATTAATGAACATGCAAAATGGAGATAATAACTTAACCTGAAATCACTGATGATTCTACAAAAATAACATCTACATGTGAATCTGTTGAGTTCTATATAAAGGAGGGTATTCAACTGTATGCACTGCCAACATAAAAACTTCACTTGCAAATTCCAACTGTTGTTCTGAATAGATTGTTAACTGTAAGAAAGCATCTTTTGCTATAAATTGAATGGAATTAGGGAGATAGGCAAAATAGCAAACGGTCCCATATATATTTGTACCGAAAGTAGTATATCTAATTACTGTTAAAATTAAAAAAACATAGCTATTGAGGTCTTCAATAAAGCCGTATTTACAAGACTACCTCTGAGGATCCCAGAAATATTGTGCATATGTCTAGATTCGGCCTTGCTCAATCTTGAAGATTTAAAGCTCAATACTAGCTATGATTATAATAAAGTCTTTATGTAACATTGTACCATTCTGATACTACAGGTCATTAAGATATCTACAAATATACATTAAACCTTTCTATCTTTAATACCACGCTAAACTATATAAGAAATTTAAGTATCAAAATTGTCCCTACAAATTGAGCTTTAAGAGCAAGAAACTAAGCCACAGCTAACTATACTAAAAATGCATCTGTACAATAATGATAATACCTATAGATCTTTGAACTAGACCTGCATTATTATTCAGTGTTCTTTTGCACAGCCGTGCACTTCCATGCATTGTCGCCTCTGATCATAACCACTAAAGAGACAGTGAAATTAGATAAAGATAATGGATGATAGTATCAAGAGAGAGAACAAAAGCTAGGGCCTACTAACAAAATAAGAAGTGATAACATAATGATTAAAAGAGTTAACTATGAGATGTCTTTAATTCCGTAATAGGCTAATAATTAATATTAATAATGAAAAAGTAAAAGAGATGTGATAAATAATCTTTCCTGAGTCTAAATGTCAACCTTTATTACTTGCTGTGATAAGATGAAATATTGATTTGAAAACTTATTACTACAATATAACTATAGGTAAGCCTTTGCTATGAAGGCTAGAATCTAAGTTCTTGATAGCATTATTGAGATCAAGAGCAAGTTCCAAAGATTAAGTATTATCCACAGGCCGAGGATATTTCCTACTGCAGTAGACCTTGGATATTACCTATGTAAGCAAACCTATGCTAGAAAACACAGGCTAAGTACTATCCAAAAGGACAAGGATAATTCCTACTGAAGTGATCCTTGTAGAAAGAATGAAAAGAAACTTATAAATATAAGAAGTCCTAATATGTGCACGGCCTAGGACCGAGGGTTAGAAAGGAACTGCTGATGGTCCAGGGTAAAGGTGGTATCTAAGGAAAGGGAGGGATGATGATGGAAACTATTTAGTGAATAGGCAAGAAAGAGTATGCTATGATCAAAAGTAACCATATAAATCCATGGCTATACTGATGAAGGGTGCTCCCCTTAATACCACAAACACATAATAGAAATAGAGAAACAACAACAATATGCAAGAACAGAAAATTGGCTTCTTATTATCTCCACAAATGTGGAATTACAAACTTTCGGAATTACAATATGCAAAGCCACATGGGCATTCCCTTACAATATTCTATAGGAAAAAGCCTCGAACTATTACGCAGATCTACTACCCAAAACTATTCTGAACTGCCTAAGACAATAATACAGTCTTCCTTATATAGGCAATTTCCACCGCCTGGGAAGGTTCCAGAATTTTAGCCAATAAGGCCGACCAAACTTAGAATTATTTTATTTTACATTTTATTACATCATAGTCAGCTCAAGATAACCTTTGAAACCCGAACAGAAATTTTGAAGAAAATTATTTTCTGCCATTTCAGGTGGTCCAACTTCCGAAGACCATAAGTCATCACCAGTTGACCCGATCGACTATTATAACCCCATTTTGGAAATGCCACGAAGCGCTCTACAGGCTTGACTGGTGTAAGCGCTTGTCACCCAAATTTTCGACCTCATCTGGGGCCTCTAAAGCCTTCAAAACTAAGTTCAAAGTTTCTGTACCCTACTGCCAATACCGAAAATCTTCAATATCTTCCAATATACACTTAATCTGGCAATGAAACTTTACTGGCAGACTTATATGACCAAAATGAACCTCCAAGAAAGAAATCAGATCATTCTGAGCACATACAAAAATTACCAAAAAAAATAGTAACTTTCCATAAATAGCAGCTCTGCACAAAATAGCCCTTATTGAAAATAAAAATAGAAATATTTTTTTGGGTGATGCAAGATTGCTCTTACACCCAGGATGCTCCTGCATTAGACACCCAGGGTAATTTGAGAAGTGACCCTGTCACGTCTCAGGTGTGCAGAGGAAAACCAAGACGGCTAACCTCCTCCTTTGTCAGCCATGATGAATCTTCAACAGGTCATCCTTTCCACTTGACCAGATATTCTTCATATGTCCTGTTCCTTGTGCTTCTGCCAACACGACTATCCAGTATATCTTCGATCTCCTTAGTGTCTGAACTAGTTGCTGGAATACTCCACTGTGCTGCTGTGATCTCATCTTCAACACCTCCTTCATGGTACTCTATCAGATCTGAAATGTTAAACACTGGTGAAATATTTAGCTCAGTAGGCAATTCTACCTCATATGCATTTCCTGAATCATGTTTCTTCAGTATCCTACATGGTCTGAACTTCTTCATTTTCAGCTTGTTATATGTACCAACTGGAAACCGCTCCTTCCGCAAATGAACCATGACTTCATCACCAACCTGAAATTCCTTATACCTCCTTTTCTCATCTACCTTAGCCTTATACTATGCGTTCATCTTGGTAATATGCTTCCTCACCTCCCCATGGATGTTCTTCAAGTGTTCTGCAAAATTCTCAGCTTCAGCACTACTTATTTCTTTTTTATCTATCTTCTTCAATTCAGATGCATTTCTTGGACTACTTCCATATACAATCTGGAATGGTGATTTACTAGTGCTCCTGTTGACAGAATTATTGTATGAAAATTCTGCTTGTGGTAAAATCAAATCCCATCCTGTTGGCTTATCTCCAACCAAACATCTCAGCAAATTTCCCAAACTTCTATTCACCACCTCTGTCTGTCCATCAGTCTGTAGATGATGTGATGAACTAAACTTCAAATTTGTCTTCAACTTCTTCCACAATGTCTGCCAAAAATATCCAACAAACTTAGTATCTCGATCTGAAACTATGGTCTTTGGCAAACCATGTAGTCTCACCACTTCTCTGAAAAACAATTCCGCTACATGAATAGCATCATTAGTCTTCTTGTAGGGAATGAAATGTGCCATCTTTGAAAATCTGTCAACCACCATAAAAATTGAATCATGTCCCCACTGTGTCCTCGGTAAACCAAGAACAAAGTCCATACTGATATCCTCCCAAGGCTTCTCTGGTATAGGTAATGGCTGATACAACCCTGTATTCTGCTTCACTCCTTTCGCCATCTGACATACTCTGCAACTCTATACAAACTTCTTCACATCTTGCTGCAATTGTGGCCAATAATAATTCTCACCAACCAAAGCAAGGGTCTTATCACGACCAAAATGTCTAGCCAATCCTCCGCTATGCTTCTCCTTGATGAGATTCTCCCTCATAGAACTTCATGGAATGCACAACTGACTCCCTCTGAATAGCATACCATCCTGGATGATGAAATCCAACCATTTCGTCCTATCTAGAGTAATAGGTTCTGTACAAGCTTTCCAAGCTTCACCAAAATCAAGATCCTCTGGATACAAATTCTTGAGTTCCTTGAACCCAACCACTTCAATCTGCATTTTTGTCAGCAATAGTTGCCTTCTGCTAAGAGCATCTGCAACCCTATTAGACTTCCCACTCCTGTGTTTCAAAACAAATGTATAACTCTGCAAAAACTCAACCCATTTCAAATGCCTTTGATTCAATTTTCCTTGACTATTCAAATATTGCAAAGCTTGATGATCAGTATACAAAACAAACTCCTTAGGAAGTAGATAACATCTCCACTTCTTTAATGCTTGAACTATAGCATAAAATTCATGATCATAAACATAATATTTCCTCTTGGCATCATTTAACTTCTCACTGAAATAAGCAACAGGTTTACCTTCTTGGCTCATAACAGCTCCTATTGCAGTACCACTAGCATCACAATCTACTTGAAACACCTTATTAAAATTTGGAAGTACTAAAATAGGTTGTTCTGTAACTTTTTGTTTCAACAATTGAAAACTCTTTTCTACCCCATTAGTCCACTTAAACTCTTTTCTATCCCCTCTCATTGTTTCAGTTAAGGGTCCACAAATACTGCTAAAATTTTTGATAAACTTTCTGTAAAAGCTAGCTAGACCATGAAAAGATCTTACCTCAGTAGCACTCCTTGGGGTAGGCCATTCAAGGATAGCCTGTACCTTCTCTGAGTCCATTTTTAGACCTTCTGCTGAAACTACAAATCCCAAATACACTAACTCTTTCTTCACAAAACTGCACTTCTTCAAATTAATCAACAATTTCTCTTCTCTCAACTTCTCAAATACCATACGAATATGCATCATATGCTCATCCAATGTCTTACTAAAGATCAAAATATCATCTAGGTAAACAATGACAAACTTACCCAAAAATTCTTTCAGAACCTCCTTCATGAGCCGCATGAAAGTGCTCGGTGCATTGGTTAGCCCAAAAGGCATGACTAACCACTCATACAGTCTTTCCTTTGTCTTGAAGGCAGTCTTCCATTCATCTCCTTTTCTGATCTGAATCTGGTGATATCCGCTCTTCAGATCTATCTTCGAGAAATACACAGCTCCACTCAAACAATCCATAATATCATCCATTCGTGGCAATGGAAACCTATACTTGATTGTGATCTTGTTTATTGCTCTAGAATCTGTACACATCCTCCACTATCCATTCTTCTTTGGTGCTAATACCGCTGGTACAGCACAGGGACTCAAACTCTCTCGAATCAACCCCTTCTGCAATAACTCATGTACTTGTCTCTTCAACTCTTCACTTTCTACTGGTGTCATTCTATGTGCTGCCTTGTTTGGAAAACTGGCTCTTGGAATCAAATCCATCTGATGACTGATCTTCCTTACCAGTGGTAATCCATCAGGTACATTATCAAATACAATATCCTGAAACTCATTCAACAAATCTGCAACCTCTACAGGTACATCCTCTACTTCTTCTTTACCAACTTTTGGAATTAAAGCAAAATACACATGCTCATGCCTCATACCATTTAGAAATTTTCTTCCATCAACAAATGTTATTCTTGCATTACCACATACCTTTTCTTCGGTCTCCTTCAATGGCTTTAGCTTATGTCACACTCCATCCTTTGTCAAAGAATAGGTATTTGCATGACCATCGTGTACAGCACATCTGTCAAACTGCCACGGTCTACCCAATAAAATATGACATGCATCCATAGAGATGATATCACATAGTACCTCATCTTGGTACCCGCTGATCTTGAACTTTACCAGGCACTGTTCACTGACCATGACCTTGTGGTCATCCTGCACCCAGGCAATCCGATATGGATGTGGGTGTTTCTGTCTCTTGAGCTTCAACTTTATCACCATCTCTTCTGACACCAAATTGTCAGTGCTTCCACTATCGATAATCACATCACAGCATTTACCCTCACACTTGCATCGAGTGCGAAACAGGCTCCTCCTTTGTTCAGGTTCGTTCTCACCACTCAGCAAGACTCTTCTGTTAATTAGCGTTTCTCCTCTTTTAGCATCTTTAGAATTTGATGATCTAGCATCTTCATCTACATGTGCAATTCTAGCCTGGCCTTCATTTCTCCTGTCTGTTCTGCCTTGGTACTGAGGACATTCAAATGCCCTATGACCTTCTTCTCCACAGTGAAAACATGTTCCACAGAAGCCTCCTCTTCCAGATCCTTGTCCTCTTCCTCTTCCTCTCTGATCTCTATTACTCTGATCCTGGAAATGATTGGAATTATTTCCTCTCTGATTCTGATTGCTACTGGCCTCATCCTTCTTTTTTAGATCTTCATTTCGGCCACCATATGACCATCCGCCAGATCTTCCACCACGACCTCTTCCATTTTGTCTGCTCTCAAACTTCTTGTTCAGCTTTTCCTCTACTTTTAGGGCAAACTGGTATGCCTCCTCAACACTGTTCATTCGAACCAGATTCAACTCCTCCTGAATGCTTGGCCTTAACCCATTAAGGTATCGGGAAACTTTCTCCTTATCAGCTTCTACATGGCCTGTTCTAATGAGGAGTCGATAGAACTCCTCTGTATACTCCTGAACAGATCTTCTTGCTTGCTTCAAACTTTGCATTTTCTTTAGTAGGTCAAGCTCATAATCAACAGGAATGAACTGTCACTTCAATTTATCCACCATCCGATCCCATCTTGTGATTTTATCTTTCCCTCTTCTATTTCACTCCAATTGAATTTCTTGCCACCAGATCTTCGCATGACCTTTCAATCTGGCCTTCACAAATTTGACCCTATCAGGATCCTCAACATCTTTGTACTCAAAATATTCCTCACATTCATTGATCCAGTCGATCAATTCCTCTGGGTTAAGATTTGCAGAAAATGTAGGAACCTCAATCTTAGGTCTTTTCCCAATCTTGGAAATTGCCCAAAAAAGTCTTTCCTCCTCCTAGTTCACAATTTCAGCTTCTCCTTCTTGATATTCTTCTTCGGCTTCATCCTCGCTTTCGTCTCTGACATTAAGATTCATTCCTCTGCGAATCTCTTCTTGCAATGCTCGCACTTGTCTCTGCAGCTCTCTAACCTCAGGTGTCACAGCACGAGCTCTTCCACCACGTTCTCTTCGTGGAGGCATTTTCGCGATGCGCACTAAAACCCTAACCACGGTCCTAGTGCAAACTGTCTCACAGTCGGCGATTTGTTTACACACTCAGGAACTCCTACTCTGATACCACTTGATGAAGGGTGCTCCCCTTAATACCACAAACACATAACAAAAATAGAGAAACAACAACAATATGCAAGAACAGAAAATTGGCTTCTTATTATCTCCACAAATGTGGAATTACAAACTTTTAGAATTACAATATGCAAAGCCACATGGGCATTCCCTTACAATATTCTATAGGACAAAGCCTTGAACTATTACGCAGATCTACTACCAGAACTATTCTGAACTGCCTAAGACAATAATACAGCCTTCCTTATATAGGCAATTTCCACCGCCTGGGAAGGTTCCAGAAGTTTAGCCAATAAGGCCGACCAAACTTAGAATTATTTTATTTTACATTTTATTACATCATAGTCGGCTCAAGATAACCTTTGAAACCTGAACAGAAATTTTGAAGAAAATTATTTTCCACCATTTCAGGTGGTCCAACTTCCGAAGACCATAAGTCATCACCAGTTGACCCGATCGGCTATTATAACCCCATTTTGGAAATGCCACGAAGCGCTCTACAGGCTTGACCGGCGCAAGCGCCCATCACCCAAATTTTTGACCTCATCTGGGGCCTCTAAAGCCTTCAAAACTGAGTTCAAAGTTTCTGTACCCTGCTGCCAATACCGAAAATCTTCAATATCTTCCAATATACACTTGATCTGGCAATGAAACTTTACTGGCAGACTTATATGACCAAAATGAACTTCCAAGAAAGAAATCGGATCATTCTGAGCACATACAAAAATTACCAAAAAAAATAGTAACTTTCCATAAATAGCAGCTCTGCACAAAATAGCCCTTATTGAAAATAAAAATAGAAATATTTTTTTGGGTGATGCAAGATTGCTCTTACACCCAGGATGCTCCTGCATCATATACTAAGAGTGGACTACTGTTTCTAGGTTCATTATCTACTAATGTGACTCCATTAGCTCCTTGGTTTGCTAACAAATCTGCATCCAAGTTGCCTTCCCTATATATGTGCTTAACTTCATACTCTGATATGGTGTCTAAGATTAGATTAATTTCTTCAATTTTAGAGTTAATAGTCTAGTTAGGAGTCTTTTTAGTATGAATAGTGTTAATGATTATCTGAGAGTCTCCCTCAATGATTAATTTTGACAATTTGAGCTTTTTGCATATTTTGAGGCCCTCAAGGGCAGTTATAACTTCTGCCATATTATTAGTAGTGGGTTTAATGGGTCTTGCGTATTTAGTGATAGTTTCACTTTTCCAGTTTCTAATGATTCCTCCTATACTTGCTATTTTGGGATTTCCTCTTGAAGCTCCATCAAAATTTAATTTATACCAGCCCTCATTAGGTGGGATCCATTTGCACTCAGATCTGTCAACTTTCAATTTGATACCTCCTTTTCCATATAATGGTGGGATATCCAGTGTAGACCATTTTAGCCTGATCTTGTTATCCCATATTTTAAAGGAATCCTCGTAACATAATTGACCCCGTAGTTTACTATTAATATGTTGAGTGATAGAAGTTTCTATTCTATTTATGATGTTTTTACAATCTAGTTTTTGGTTTGTAAATATTCTTTTGTTACATCCTTTCCACACTTCCCAAACTAGAATAGAAGGGGAAATTGTCCATATATCATGAAAGAAGTTATCTTTATACAAATCAAGCCATGCTTTAAGGAGACCTAATAAGTCTGACTGAAGTGTTGTTTTCCAATCAAGACTTTGTTGTAACCATTTCCAGCATTCCTGAGTGTAGGTGCAATTAAGAAGTAAGTGGTTGACATCCTCTACATGATTCTCGCACAAAGGGCATCTCAATGGCCCTTTGAAACCCAACATTCTAATTCTATCTACTGTTAAAATCCTATTTTGCAAAGCAGCCCATAGGAACATACCAGCCTTTGGAAGACATGCTTTATTCCAACATAGATTTAGGGGAATGTCAAGATTATCCATTTTTTGATCAATGACTATGTTTTTATAGCCCTCCTTCATAGAGTATTCCCCATTATTAGAACCAGCCCAAATGAGTTTGTCTGGTCTATTTTTGCTGGATAATTCTCTATCTTCTAATATTCAGACAAGTTTCTATCTTTCTATGCCTGAAATGCTACTGTTATCTGTTGTAATCCATGTTAGATCGCCCCTTATCCTGACATAATCTTTTAAAAACACACCAAAAGTTGCCTCGCACTCTTTAATGAAGTTTTGCGAAAATCCCATCTTCATTAAAGGGGGTTGACCCCCCCAGAAATCATCCCAAAATAAAGCCTTATCCCCTATACCAATATCCCAAGTAAGGAGTTTGCTAATGATCCCTCTAGATTCTTTTATGAAGTTCCAAATATGTGACCCTTTAACGTGTGTTTTAGCTCTAAAGATATTAATAGGGTCTGCCTCTGGAATATATTTGTGTAGTAGGATAGAGGCCCATTTGCTCTTCGGTTCCTTAAAGAGCCTCCATACAAGCTTTGCCCCTAATGCTCTATTCTGCCATAGAAGATTTTTTATTCCCAAACCTCCTTGTGAGATTGGTTTGCACAAATTATCCCATTTAATGAGGGCTTGTTTTTTGTCTTCTGATGAGAGTTGCCAGTAAAAATCTCTAAGAGTTTTGTCTAAGTTGTTTTTAATATTAATTGGAAGGGGAAGAATAGACATATGGTATGTCAGAATCGTTGTTAGTACTGATTTTAATCATTGTGGTTCTACCCGATTTTGTAAGCCATTTTCCTTTCCAAGAGCTTTTCTTTATTTGGATCTTTGTTAACACTTGTTGCCAAAGTTTGGATGTTCAACTACCTTTATTCAGGTCAATTCCTAAATACTTGCATGGGAACTTTCCAAGTTTATAACCAAGCTTGTTACAAATCAACTTTTCCATCCTTGGGGATGTATTAATAAAGAAAATTTTAGATTTATTCGAATTAACTTGTTGGCCTGAGGCTTTCATATATAAGTTAAGGACATCTTTAAAGGCCTTGGCTTCTTGACAATTGGCCGTGCCTGGTAGTATCATGTCATCTGCAAATTGTTGATGGGTTATGTTGGGTACATTTTTGGCTGCTTTTAAACCTATGATTTTCCCTTCTATCTGCTTCTTGGATAAGGTTCTGCCTAATGCTTTTTCCATTATAACATAAAGGAAGGGCGATAAAGGGTCGCCTTGTCTGATGCCTCTAGAGATGCCGAAAAAACCTTTTGGCATGCCATTAATAAGAATGGAAATTTTTGGAGAGGCAATACACTTGTATATAAGGTTAATCCATTGTTTGGAGAAACCAAAGGCTTCCATACATTTGCATAGGAATCTCCAATAGACCTTGTTGTAAGCTTTCTGAATATCTATTTTAATAAACATGCTAGGATCCTTAGTCATTTGAGCTGTATGAACGAGTTCTTGGGCAATCACAATTCCATCTAAGATAGAGCAGTTGGCTACAAAGCTTGTCTGCTCCTCTGAGATAATAGTGGGGAGTAGAGTTTTGAGCTTGTTTGCTAAGCATTTTGATAATATCTTGTAAATGGTGTTGCATAAAGCTATAGGTCGAAAGTCCCCTAGCTCCATGCATTCATTCTTTTTGGGTACGAGTGTAAAGAAAGTGTTATTAATTTCAGTTAAAATGGAGCTAGAATTTCTAGTAGCTTCTACTACTTGCCATATTTCTATTCCCATAAAGTGCCAACACTTTTGAAAAAAACCTGCCTGGAACCCATCCAAACCTGGTGCTTTATTTGGATGTAATTGAAAACCCGCAGTTTTGACTTCTTCCAAAGTAAGTTTTCTATTAATCATTTTGTTATCTACATTCGTAATCAGTTTTGGAATTGCCTTTAGCATTTCCTTTTGTGCTTCGAGATTGACCGCCTCTGTGTTATTTAGGAAAGAGTAGTAGAATTGTGTGAATTGTTCCGATATATGGCTTGGGTCCTCTAAAATTTGTCCCTTTTCATTCTTGATTTTTGAAATTCTATTTATACTTCTTTTTAGATTTGTAGTTTTATGGAAGTATTTCGTATTGCTTTCTCCTTCTTTTAACCATGATTCCCTAGATTTTTGTTTCCATTAAATCTCTTCTTTAAGAAGAATTGCCTTGTATCTAGACATAAGTTCTTTTTCTTTAAGGTAGCTTGATTCATTCATGCCTTGAGTGATGACTGTATTATTTACGTTTTCCAGTTCTTGTTCAATTTGGATTTTATCTTTAGAGATGTTATTAAATTTGTTTTTATTCCAATCAAGTATTTTATTTTTAATAATTTTTTGTTTAGCTACTAAGCTATACATCTTGGATCCTTCAATTGTCAACTAATTCCACCATTGCTCTAGGAGGTTGATGAGTTCCTGATCTTGAAACCACATAAATTCAAATTTGAAGGGGTTTCTAGATGGTTTGCATCTTTTTGTAATAGTTAATCTAATCGAGAAATGATCTGATCTTGTTTCTGGGAGAATTTCTATACTCATTATATGATTAGAGTTATCTGATTCTCCACTGATCATAAATCTGTCCAGTTTTTCCACTATATGACTAAAGCCTAGCCTTCTATTGATCCAAGTGTATATACCATTATTAGTGTCGATATCTATTAAATGATTATCCATGACCCATTGGCTGAATTCTTTCTGTGCCTGTGAGATGTATTGTGATCCTCCGTATTTCTCTTTAATGTCCAAGATAGCATTGAAGTCTCCTCCTAGTATATGTAACTCCTCTTTGTTTGTTTGGAGATAGGATTGTATTTCCTACCATACTTTCCTTTTTTCTCATTCTGAATAGGTCCATATACATTTATCAAGTTAAATTTTAGATCTGTTTTGAGGCTAATCACCCTTAATGTCATCCAGTTGTTGTTTTTTGTTAAGGCTTGAGTGGAGATTTTTTGGGGGTCCCACAACATTGCTAAACCTCCGGACGCACCAAAAGATGGTACATATTCTGACAGAAATAAATAACATTAAAACTAAAATTAGAAATAAGTAAAATTAAATAACATAAATTAGAAATAAATAGAATTAAAACTAATTAAATAATTTAGTGGCAGAATTAATCTAATTAATTAAATATTTATCATATTCAATTAATCAAATTTAGGATAAATATGATTTATCGCCAAATAATATTTAATTAAAGATAATTAGATAAATTAGGAATATTTAGGAAATATTCCCCGATGTAGAATTAGGATAAAATCAATTAGGGTTTTGATAAGTTGATGTGCAGATGTGCCTTTGGTTAGGACTTCGATGTTGATTTCGATCAGTTTGTTGATGTAGGAGGTTAATGAACCTATAGCCAATTTTTGGGGTATTACATTTTGCCCCTCTTTGAATTACTATGTGAAGCGCAGTGGTTCAAATATTAGTCTATTTTTTATGATGTTGTGGACTCAGTTATGTGGTGGGAAAACTAATCTTTAGAGATTAATCAATTCTGAGACAGAAACCAATTGATAGATTTGAAGATGTTGATTCAAGTCCTGGTTGACCAAAGAATCAAGATGATGCTAACTATATCAACAATGAACCGGTGATTATGAAGAAGTGTCAAAATACTTGATTCTGAACCTATGATTACAAAAAAATGATTATCCTAACTCCAGACCTAATTGTCCAAAGGAATCGAAAGGATGCCAAATCTGAACCCTTCAGTTATGAAGAATCAAGGAAATAACACAACTGAACCAATGGTTACGAAAAGGTGACACAGTTCGCAAGATTAAGAGAATACCAGATTGATATGGATCTTGATGAACCTGATATGCCCCAAGCGATGAGGACTTTTGATGAATCAACAATTAGACATGGTTATTGTCTGGATCACTGAGAGAAAGAATTGATTGATAGAATTAGTTAGTGATGTGTAATACCATGCCCCCTTCGGGATGAAAATCAAAATCTGACAAGAAAATTTAGCGTTGAATGGTTTAGAAGCATTTTAATTGATTAGAGAATTGGTTGTACACGTCCAAAAATGTGTTTTGCATCATTTAGGGGTCCACATGACCAAGTGTGACTAGGTTTGACCATGAGTTGACCATGGTTGACCAAGTTGAAATTTGAATAGTTTGATGTATGATAATCAATTAAGTTGAATACTGGATTTATGTGATGATTAGAAGGTCGATTATGCAACCACTCGGTCATCCTGGGTCCATAAACTTTAAATCATGATTTTGAAAAAGTAAACAATCTTAGATTTTGATTTTGATCCTAAAAATGGATTCAGAACATCGAAATTAGCCGAGGGTGCAATTTTCATGGAAAACGAAACACTTTGAAAAATTAGGTCAAAACCTATATAAGGGCCAAAAGGGTCATTTTCAAATCATTATTCACTTCTGTCTTTTGTGAACTTTGTGGAGCCCTCTTAGAGAAAAATGGTAGTCTCTTCACATCATTTTGAGCACAGCCGATGACACCAGTGACCTCTCTAGTACGGGAACCCAGTAAGTGGACCTCTGTGCCTCTCTAGCATTCAAATTTTTCATGTTTTTAGTATTTTGGGATCTTTTTCATACATTTTTAGGTTTTTCAATTTTTGCACCATGCAAACTCGTACTACTTTTCAACTTCTTGTAGAGTGTCATCCTTGTTCTATCTGAAACTCATATGAGAGGGACCCATCTATCATACGACATTTCATCGGGTCCCTCAAGTGTCATACGAGAACCTCTATATTGTCATGTACAAATGAAATGTCGCGCGGGAACCTATAGAAAATCATATGAGTTTTGACACCAGTCTGAAAACTCGTATGGAAAACAACGAGTGTTTTTCACCTCCTTAGGTCAAATTTTTTATTTTTTTTATTTCATAGGCTGATTCCTTAGTATTTATTGTACCTTCTAAATTATTCAATTTTTCAATTTTTGTATTTATAGCCTAATTTTTTACCAAGTTACTGATAGGGTACCCTGTTTCTATGTTGTGTAGGTCATCTATCCTGATGTTCATGTCTGGATTTCACACTCTATGACCTAGAGACTTTGCATGTCACTGCTTGACCCTCTCAGAGTGCACCTTGTTGCGTGTGGATTTGATTATTTGATACGGCTGCCTGAGATTCGGGTGAGCCATGGTTTATTGACTACCTTGATAGAGAGATTTCACTCGGAGACATAGATTTTTCACTTGCCCACTGGAGAGATCACAATTACACCTGAGGATGTGTATCAGATATTGTGGATACCATTTCATGGTCCTTGTCCTGACTATATCAGTGCGGGGAATCCTGGTCTTCATTCTTTTAGGATGTTGTTTGGGGATGATGATCAGTTGGCTCAGTCTATATCCTGGGAGACTTATGCACAGAGATATGGGTAGACCCATAGATTGGAGTGCATCATTGCAGGGATGATCGGTGGGATCATCATGTTTGACCATTAGTAGAATGATCTTCTAATGGGATGGGCCCCAATGGTAGCTCACCTGATGGCTACTCCTTCTGAGTTAGGCTGGGGTTAGTGTATGCTCACCCACATGTTCACAAAGATGCACAAGATTGTGTATCATAAGAGCAAGTATTTTGCTTTAGGTGCTCTTGTTCTACAGATTTGGGCATGGGAGCACATTCCCATATGTCATCTAGTATGTCAAAGTCAGTGAAAGCCACAGGAGCCTATCATATATGTATATTCTGGATATGTGACATAGGTCCACATGGGTATCACTGAGTATTGGAGGCATGTTCTGGATGACATGACCTTTGTCATTTGGAGACCATATTTATAGGTAGAGGCATGGCTGACAGCTCAGTCGTAGTTCAGTTACTTTTGTCAGAGTCAAGTGCTGATAGGTCACTCTACTACTATGCTTGAGAAATTCATCATCACACAGGTGTGGAGGTAGTACCACATCATATAGGATGCTTCATAGGACTATGCTACTTATGCACATTTTATTTGAGATCTAGGATTAGGTTGGACAGCTTGTCTATCTTACGCCTTGTGTAGCTAGGAGTACACTAGATATGTACCTAGAGATTGGGACTATAGGCCATAGGTAGCGAATGCTGGGGTTATTGATGCTTTCATTGCTTGGCTAGCGGAGTACCCTATGCAGAGATTCTTGGATCCTACAAAGCTAATCCTGATCATGGAAGAGGCTATAGATGTGACATGTGCACCCATAGGCAGAGGCTAGAGACACCATGAGGTACAAATTCTAGTGGTGCAACCTACACCACCGAGACCTAGAGTAGTGGTTACCTCATAGAGGCTAGCTAGGCAGATGAGACCACCTCACCCTCAGAGTTTGACAATAGGCAGACCTATAGTTCTATAGAGGAGATCCACTAGAGGAGAGAGTGGCACACTTGGTAGCATTGGGAGTGATGATGAGATTCTAGGGGCACAAAAAGATGTAGGTGGTGATGCTGGTGCTACACAGGTGGATCCTAATTTTGATCTTGGTGCTGAGGTTAGACACCGCAAGGCACGCAGGGCTGAGGCTACTAATCAGCTGAGTGAGGACACAGATATGCCAATGGCATATGTAGATCCTGGACTGAGGCAGACTCCCCAAGACATCATTAGGCAGCTTAGAATTTAGGTTAGAGACCTAAAGGCATAGAACACTACATTGGAGGTGCAACTGAAGGAGTCTGAGAGGCAGTGCTTAGAGTGTGAGGTAGATAACAGATGACTATAGGTAGAGGTTATACACCAGACTACATGGGCTTCATATTATGTGTCTGCATACTACGCCACAGTACCAATTGTGTAGAGAGTACCCACTTACTCTCAGTATATGATAGCATCGAAGGGAGCCAGAGCACCTAGGGCTGATCCACCACCTAATGCACCTACACCACTTCCACCAGATGTGGAGGAGAAGGCAGACAGCTGATCTACCTTAGTATTATGATCATTTTTGTCATTTTTTCCATACATACTGATTATAGCTGACAGCTCAGATGAGCTCATTCTTTTGTACCTTGTGCCAGTAGTGCACCTCTAACTATTCTAATTTATAATATATATGAGATCGATTATTTTTTGTTGTGACTTCATGTGTACTTCATTTTGTGTATGATGATTATATCATGTGATGCAAATGTTTAGAATGCTTTGATTAGTACAGAATGTATGAATTATGCAATGCAATGTTTCTTTCAAATGTATGGATTATGCAATATTTGATTATGGATTATGAAAATGTATGATTTGCTTATGCTTTATGGATGCACATGTATGTAATGCAATGAATGTAATGGAATGATTATGTAATGTAATGTAGCGATACACATGATATGTTTTTAGGTATTGATGAAGACAAGTACTCGGTCTTTTGTCAAAAAGGATGTTTAACCCAGGATGGTAACTGCTTGCTTGATCTATGAAGAGACCTTCATGTGAGACTCAGTCCTTGTGTCATGTTCTAGATTAGGTTTGAAGAATCATTAAGCATTCAAGTTTGATTTGGAAATCATGAGATAAATGCAATCATGCAAAGTACAAAGTGACATGCAGAATGAAATGCAAACCTAAGACCTAGGACCTAGTCACTGATCATGTGTCGATCATTTTCATCACTGAATATTTTTATTAGGTAACTTGATAGATCAATACGATGTCCACTAGTTAGGAAACCATAGACATATGAATATTGATGTTTACGTCAAAAGTCAATACAACGCCCATTGGCTAGACAACCATGGACATATGAATATTGATTTTATTTTTGGAATGTTGGATTAGATATAAGCACCAAGGCATAAATGCCAGGATGACCTGAATATCAAGTTCATTTTGATATTGCAATTTGTATAAGCATCAGAACATAAACATTATGATGACCTGAATACTCCTTGCATCAAAACACACCAAGAAGTCGAGAGATCATTCTGAATCCGTTGTGAATTACCCGCAGTGACCCTTTATCATTCACATCCTTGGGTAAGATTGTGTTTCACAGTAGGAATAAGAACTCACTCAAAAAGACAATATCTAGATCAAACTTCCTTGAGGCATTTGGGTATCAATGGTCGAGGTACTCATGGCCATCCAATACGAGATAGAAGCTCTTACAGATGGACACCATTTCAATCTAGAATTTCCAAAGTTTGTTAGATTTTCACTCAAAGCCAAAAATAAAGAAAAGATTATGCCTCTAGTCATCACTCTCTAAATCTGATAAAGGACTTCATCGAAGAGCTTGAGGGAACATAATATGCAAAAATCTCAATGTGAATCAGTAAGCATACAAAGAAGATTAAAACACGCAGTAAAGATTGTTTTCAGTTTGTTGTGGATGTTTGTTTGTGTTTGATTGAAAAATCCTTTTTGGGGAGGAGATAGACACACTGACTCAAATGAAGCTTCAAAGGATTCTGACTGGAAAAGACTTGTCTGAGGTATACTAGAGACCATAGGACATGACACTAGTTGCCCCCAAGTTTGAAACATTGATAGGATACAAACGCTTTGCTCATTGGTGTACCGACTAACTTTATTAAAAATAGGAATATATACAAACTAAAGCAGACCGAAAGCTAGGAAAGACCAAGATTGCGCTGATAGATGGAGCGTTTTGAACAAGTGGCACCCATTTGCTGAGTTTTCACCATCTTGGAAGAGATTCTATTTTTGCTACCAAGGCGCCTATTTCCAAGTTTTCGCCAAGGCACTTTTTATTTTTCTCATTTTTTTGTAGTTTTCATTTTTTTAATTTTTTGGTACATTTCATTTTTTTATTTTTTTGTGATACATCAAGGTGCCTATTGCTAGGTTTTCACCAGGATGATCATTTTTTCAGGTCTTTTTCTGATTTTTTTAATTTTTTTAGGATATTTTACCATAGACTGAATGCCTTAGGCATAGAATTTCTTCATATGTAGAATGTTGATTGGTTCTCAGAGTTGTTCTCCTTCATTCGTTGAGAGTTGATAGGCTCCAGAGCCAAAAGTAGCAGTGATAAAAAAGGGACCTAGCCAGCTGGGTTTAAACTTCCCCTTGTGCTCTCGATGTGATTGATTTTTAGGATTTTCTCCCAAGACTAGATCACCAGCCTGAAATTCTATGTGTCTGACTTTCTTGTTGTAGCCTCTAGACATTCTCTTCTGATATACTCTGAGATGATCATATGTTGCTTATTTGAATTCATCTAGTAGTTCAAGTTCTTGTAACCTAGACACTCTGTAGTCATCGTCAGTTACTAGACCATGCATTCTGATTCTTAGTGATGGGATTTCAACCTCAATAGGTAGTACTGCTTCAGACCCATAAACTAAAGCGAATGGTGTAGCCCCATTGGGCATTCTGATACTTGTTTTGTAGGTCCAGAGAGCTAGATTGATCATGAGATGTTAGTCTCTTCCTATTTTATTAACTGTTCGATGCAAGATTTTCAATAGATTCTTGTTTGATGCCTTTGCTTGTCCATTCCCCTGAGGATAGTATATGGACGACCAATGTTATGTAATCTTGAATTTTGAGCATAAAGAATCTAGGTCCTTGTTCTTGAATTGGCCACCATTATCTGTGACTATTGAATGTGGGATACCATACCAACATATGATGTAGTTCAGAATGAACATGGAGATTTTCTTGCCGGTTTCTTGAGTCAAAGGAACTGCTTCTACCCATTTTGTGAAATAGTCTGTAGCTGTAATGATATGGGTATGTCCATTAGAAGAATGTGGATAAATAGAACCTATTAGATCAAATGCTGATTTTTGAAAAGGCCATTGTGTAGTAGAAGGAATTAGATCTCTCCCTGGTGCATGAATTAAGTTACCATGTACTTGGCACTTTTGACAGTTCTTAGCATATCTGATAGCCTCTTTTTCCATGTCAGGCCAATAGTACCCAGCCCTAATAATTTTTTGAGCTAGTGTTAAACTATTGGAATGTGATCCACATATATCTTCGTGGACTTCCTCTAATGCACGTTGAGACTCCTCACATTCTAAACATCTAAGGAGTGTACCATCTAGACTCCGTTTGCACAAGTCATTACCAATGATGACATACTGGGATGCATTTTAGATAAGGTAACATTTCTCATGGCAGTTGAAGGTATCAGGGATGATTTAGTCTTGAAGGTAGGAGAAAAAAATTTTGTATCTGGAAGAATCATGACCAACACAAGTGTAGATCATGTAGTTTTCGAGGGAATCATATGTAGGGAATGACAATGCTTCCACCAGGAACTCATAATGTAGCTCATGTTCAGGCTATTGGAGTAGAGATGATAGTGTTTCCATAGCATCAGCAACCTTATTCTCCATTCTTGGAATCTACTCAAATGTGATAGATATGAAATATTTCTTAAGGTCATCAACCATGCATTTGTATGGAACCAATTTCTCATCTTTTGTCTGGTACACATCATTGACCTAGTGTATGACTAACTGCGAGTCTTTGTGAATGTGCATCTCTGTCACTCACCACTCAATTGCTATCTTCATACCATTAAGAAGGGCTTCATATTCAACAATATTTTTTGTGCAAGGAAATTTTAGTCTAAATGCTTTAGGTATTGAGTAACCTTGTGGTGTTATGAACAATATGCTTGTTCCAGATCCATTCTATGTGTAAGATCCATCAAAGAAAAGATGCCAAGTCCTAGAAGAGATGTGCATGATGGATGAATCAGGAAATTCCATCTATAATGGTGTATCATCAAACATTGGTGCTTCAGCCAATTGGTCTGCAATGACTTGGCATTTAATAGCTTTTCTTTCAACATATTCTATGTCAAATTTTCTCAATAGCATCACCCATTTAGCTAGTCTACTTGTGAGGGAAAATTTACTTAGTAGGTACTTTAGTGGATCAATCTTAGCTATTAGTTGTGTTGTATGAGCTAACATGTAGTGTCTCAATTTTTTTGATGCAAAGATCACAGCTAGACAAGCTTTCTCAATCATGGAATAGTTCTTCTCATATGCTACCAATGTTCTACTAATGTAGTAAATAGCTATTTCCTTTTTGTGCTCATCATGTTTTGCTAGTAATGCACCTAGTGATGTATCTGTGGCAGAGCCATATAGAATCAATGGCTTCCCTTGAATAGGAGGCATCAGAATAGGAGGATTTGATAGATATTACTTGATATGATTGAAATTCTTTTCACACTCCTTATTCCATGCAAAAGTCACACCTTTATGTAATGTCTTTGTGAAAGGTTGTGCTATGTCTGCTAGCTGAGATATGAAACGTCTGATTGATTGCACCCTTCCTTGTAAGGTTCTCATTTGACTGATATTTTTAGGAGGTTGCATCTCCATGATAGCTTTGACTTTAGCAGGATCTACTTCAATTCCCTTCTTTGACATAATGTAGCCTAAGAGCTTTCTAGAAGTGACACCAAAAGCACACTTTTAGGGTTCAATCTGAGACAAAACTTCTCCATTCTATCCAGTATTTTTCTCAAGTCATTCAAATGTTCTGATGTTATCATAGATTTAGCCAAGGTGTCATCAACATAGTCTTCCATGGTTCGATGCATCATGTCATGAAAGATAGATGTCATAGCCCTTTGATATGTAGCTCTGGCATTCTTGAAACCAAATGGCATGATGTTCCAATAGAAAGTACCCCATGCACATGTGAAAGTTTTTTTCTCTTGATCTTCAGGAGAAATTTTGATTTGGTTGTATCTAGAGAAACCGTCCATTAAAGAGTACATTTCAAAGCCTGCAGTCATGTCCACTATCATATCAATGTTTGGTAATGGAAAATCATCCTTAGGGCATGCTTTGTTTACATCTCTGAAATCTGTGCATACTCTTATAGATTTGTCTAGTTTTGAAATAGGAAAAATGTTGGAGATCCACTCAGCATAATCAATAACTTGAATAAATTTGGCCTTCAACAATTTTTTGAGCTCAGCTTTGACTAGTAGTGCAGCATGTGGATGCATCTTTTGTAATTTTTGTTTGACAAGTTTGACTCCTGGAGCTATAGAAAGATGATGCATTATCAAATTTGGATATAGCCCTAGCATATCTGAGTACTTCCATATGAAATTAATTTTCTTTTTAGTTAGGAAAGTATGAATGTTTGTCTCTCTTCCTCTGATAGGGATTGTGCTACATGAATCAGTTGTGGTTCCTCTGTTGTACCAAAATTGATAGATTGAGTGGGCTCTATCAAAACTGGAGATCTATCCTGTAAATGACTTGGAAGGACATCAAATATCTCATCCATAGGCACCTCATAGAGGTTTTCACCTTTGGATATGTCATTTATTTTTACTATTTTAGGTTTTGAGACTGCCACAAAGTGGTTTTCACCCTCAGAACTCTTTTTCTTTTTGCTCTTATTTTTTTAACTAAGATATTTGATATCTGACTCTGTCATGCTAATGCTAGGTTCACCAATAGAAGTTGTCATAGGTTCCACTACATTGAGGTAGCAAGCAAGAGCGTAGTTAGTTGAGAAGGTGTGGATATCTTGGTTTGGATCGGTAGTTGTTTGGTCTATAAGCTCTGGATGTTGGATAGTCAAGTTTGGGGAGGATTGGGAAATGGCGTTCACACATATGGTGTTGTCATCATTGGTCCTAACCTGAATCTCAAATTCAAAGGTGATATTACTACTCAGAATGTTCAATTCATAAATAGTCTCAACGTCATTATTGGATTCCAATTCAGCCAATATAGGTGGATCAGACTCGCTAAGTTTGTCATTTCACTCTAGACTTACGTCAGATTTAGGTGAATATTGGTGAATCGCATCATTGTGTTTCTTAGTGATAAGCTCATCTTCTTCTAGGATAACTCCCCATTCATAGTCATTTGATTCATCTTCTGATTCTTCATCTAGACCGTTGGGAAATTTGATAACATGTGTAAAGTCAGGACGAATCCCCCAAGAAGGAGTGCCTTCAGATTCTAAGTAGAATTCATATTCATGAGAGTCTATCTTAGAATCACTAGAATATACCAAATGTTCAACTATTGTGATAGGTTTACCTTCCTCTTGTTTAGTAGTAGGTTCTTGTGTATCTACCACATTGATATTCTCCTTAGGCTTCTCTTCATCCTTAAGAAGATCTAGTATTTCTTTAGGTAAATGTTCATAAGGAATAAGCTCAAAGGTGTCTAGATCATCACTGTCTGATTTTTTTGCTTCTCTCTCTTCATTTTTTTTCACTTCTAGTTCTATTTGTTCTATCACATGAGGAGAGTTTCCATTGAGATGGAAGGATTTCTTCTGATAACCTAGACTTGTAGTATCTTTGTTTGTCTGGCCACAATGAGCAATGGGTGATATAAGACCTTTTCCTCTTGTTCCTAGAGATCCTTTTCCAATGTATCCCATTTTAGACATGAGTTTGTGACCCGGTCCATATGACTCGACAGGGAATTTGGGTGTTTTAGAGTCACACTTCTGAACTGTTTGGGATTGAGACTCATCCTTGTATAGCCATGCAAGCATAGCTTCATCTTCTTCAAAGTCTTTCTTGGACACTTTCTCTATGAAAAAATTTCCATTGTAGATAGCTTGAGATTCTTTAGAGACTTGCTTTGTTTGTTTTGAAGGCTACCCATAAGATTTAGGTGAGACTGGGAGAGATTTTAGAGATAGGACTGGTTCCATAGTATATTCTCCCATGCTTGTGTCCTTGATTTTGACTTCTTTGGAAATATATTCCATCTTGGATGTAGATGCTATGTCTATTTGCTTATTGGAAGATTATCTATTGTGTAGAACAAGTTTGTCAGCACTCTCTTTCGAAGCATTGCAAGATGTGGATATATCAACTGGAATTGTTACCTCTACTCCATCATAAGGAAACTTCACACATCGATGGTACATGGATGGAATAGATTACATTTCATGTATCTGAGGCCTCCCTAGAAGAATGGTGTAAGCCAATGGAAGATCTAGAACTTGACAGGTAATATCTCTGATGACTGGTCCAATTCTGATAGATAGGACAATTGCTCCCTTGGAAGCTCTCTCTTGTTCATCATAAGATTTTATAGTTATCTTCTTTTTAAGATCAATAGCATCTTCTGATAATCCTAGTTGTGTGTGTTGGTGCTCAAAAATGATGGACCGTTTTGAGGCCAACTGACAGGCACAACAAGTGCCTCTGTAATTCTGGCTTGATTTAGCCAAGGTTGGTAGGCCTGAATCAAATATGTTGTCTAACTACACAAACACGTGCATAAACAATATAAATTCCTTCCAAAGGGGTTAATGATCCTTGGAGGAAAAAACAACCTAATATCCTAATTTTCAGATAGCTTGAAATCTAAACTAAGGCTAGAAAGTAATGCTAAACCTAATTTAATGCTTTGTAAATAGGATAACAGATAAGATATGTAAATCACAGAAAGAATAAAATGACAATTTCAAATGAATGAATAGACTAGTGCCTGATACCAAATTGGGAATAGAGTTAGATACATTCAGTGCTATGCATAACCGGAGACAGTTTTAAGATAACTCACTTCTGTAAAATGAGACCATCACCCTACAAGCTTCTATTGAAACAAAATTTACAACAACTCATACAATAGGTCCTATGGTTTTTAACCCAACTTAAGAGCCCAAAAGGAAACAATTATAGGTTCTCAGACCATGCTACCATTATTCAAATTGTACAAATTAATCATAAATGAATGCATGAAATAGAAAACACAGTAGGATACCCTGGCTAGAGAGTAATCTGAGAAACCAATTGAACGTAAAAAACTATATTAACAGTAGGGTACAAACACTTATCTGATATTCATACATAAGATTTTGGGCATTAAATTCCAATCCGTGAGAGGGTGGACTTTTCAATTTTTGTTGCCGTGATTGATTGTAATTCTTTTACTTACATTTGAATGAATATAAGTATAAATCCCAATGGTTCCCTATGAAAGGACATGCCCTTTCACAGGACCTAATTATACAAATACCCCCAAAATATACAAAACAAGCCATAACAATGGTTGTTAGGGAAATATTTCCCGTATAATTCAACTTGATTATTGCACTTTATTTTCCTTTAGGTATTTCTGTGCATTAATAATCCAATATTTAAGTTCCTGCACAAAACACCTAACTTTAGATAATATTAAAAATTAAAATTAAAATCATTACATTCATACTATATAAATATGATCTTTAAAAATATTTAATTATTAATTTATGATATAACAAATAAACATTAATAAAATCATAATATAATTTGTACAAATTCCTTTTGATAAATAAATAAAAATAATGCCAATGGTTAAATAAATAAATAAATATTTAATCATAGATAATTACTTTATTTATCAATACATAATGAAAATTAATACATATGAATATAATGATTGAAATTAAACTCATTTTAACATAATAATCATAAGGCATTCATTTCAAACACTAATACAAAAATACCACATAAAAACATTTTAAAAAACATTAGGGTAAAATGGTTTCACAATCCACCCTAATGAAAAGGGGAAGATACTCACCCTAAAAAGGTAAAATCATTTCACTTAGGGTTAATATTTGATTTTTTTTCAAAATAACCATCTTAATATTTTAGAAAATTTATAATGTAAGATAATATTATCACCGAATAAAAATGCATATAATTTTGGAAAACTAAAACTCACTTTCTAAAAAGAAACTCCAAAATATACACATTAATAAATTAACCAATTCATGATTGAAAAGTCAAATTAAAGTAGGGTTAAACTATTAATGCTCATTGTACCCTAAAATTAAAATAAAACAAACAAGGTAAAAAGTTACTTTTAGGGATTTGCAACTAAAGATTAAATATCAATAAATTACTATTCAAACCCTAAATATATATGAAATAACAACACTAAAGCCTTTTTACCCTATTAGATAAGTACATTAATGTTAAAAATATAATAAGGTAAAAATACCAAATTAAATGTAGGGATATGAAAAATAGAAATTAATATCAACATATAACAAAACCCTAAATAAGTTAACATTCACCAAATTATACCTTTTTATCATATTTTTAACTTTTAGGGTTTTGGGGGTAAATCACAAGTTAAGAATAAAATAGTTATTAGTGACTATAACATATGAAAATTTCTCTCATAAACAATATTCATTTTAATAATTTATTTCAAAGGAGATAAGATTACCTTTAATTTATACATTTATTTACACACATACTCTCAAGGAATAATATAGAGTAACTGGTAGTGGGTAGAGTCAGGTAGTTAGGTAGGAAAAGGAATGGGTTGAGAGGTCGAGTGTTCAACTCCCTCTCCCCATTCTTTTTTCCTAAAATCAAAAAAAAAAAAAAATACATAGAAAAATTCCTAATCTGAAAGTTAATTTGGGAAGAAATTACTCCCTGTGTAAGAGGTTGCACTTTATTTCTCACCTGCACATAAAAATAAAGATAAATAAGTATCTTCTCCTAACCCTCTCGAAGAAAAAAAAATAGACTAATTGGTTAGGGGGTAGGAGGGTAGATAGGTAGGAAAAAGGTCGGCTTGAGAGTTCAAGTGTTCAACTCCCTCTCACCACCTTTTTTGTTTAATTTATTTTATTTTTCATTTTTTAGAATTATTATTTATTCAAAACAAATATGTATTAGAATAAAGAAATTTACAACCTAATACATGAAAATAAAAATAACAAACGCACATGCCTTTTATCCATTTTAGCTTTTTAACAGAGGGAAATTTTATAAAATATAAAAAATGTTCACTATACTTCCCTGACGTTTCATTCTATTTTGGCTTGAATTTTCAGGTGCCAACAGTGTGATCAATTTGTAGGAACATATGTTTAGACCAGTGCCTCCATCTATCAACACACGTTTGACACGATAGTTTTGGATCAAGACTTCAACGTGTGAGGGTTGATTATGCAGATGACTCAAGGAATTGTCATCTTCCTCTGAAAAGGAGATATACTGGGGTGATGTCAGATGACCAACCATTGTCTGGAATCTATCTAGATCAAGATTGTCAGGAACATTGGAACTGAGTAGAGCTTTATCCAAAAGAGCCCTATGAGCAGGAGATATCTGAAGCAACTCAAACATGGATATTTTAGCATTGGTATGCTGGAGTTGTTGGAAAATAATGTATGATGTTGGCCTAGTCTCTTTAGGATTTGATGATTTTGAGGCAGCCCTCTATTTAGAAGAGATGAAAGATTAAAAGGCACCTTAGGGGTATTGGATGAACCTGAGTTTTGTCCTTGTAATTGGGCCTGAGCTTGTGATCGAGTCACTTCATTTGCTGATTGATTATCTCTAACTTTTCTTACAATAGTGATGACATTGCAATGTTCAGATAGGCATGGTTCAACCATGTTTATGACAGTGTTGTTTCCAGAGTAGGCGTAATTGACTTTAGCACCCATATTAGGTTGAGAAGACAAATCTCCTTGCCCATGTTTCAGAAATGGTTCCATGAATGATGTATGATCATTGTTGGTCTTGTGATTGTCAATTACAATTTCTCCATAATCAATTTTGTCTTGGATGAGATGCTTTAATCATATGCAGTTATTGGTTTTATGACCCTTGTTTTGATGGAAGTCACATAAATCATTCTCTTTCCACCATTTTGGTTTAGGTTTAGGATCAAATGATTTAATCTCAAGCAACATGATGATTTTGTTTGCCAAGAGCATTTTCATGGTAGATTCTAAGGACTCACCCAAAGTAGTGAACTCGCGCTTTGGTTTTAAAACCCAAGGTTTATAGTCATTAGACTTTTTGGATGATTCAGATGCCTTTTGTTCAGAAGCTTTGATGGCTTGAGTGCCCATGGTGAGATTGAATGTGAGTGCTTTTGATGGACCACTGGTGTGATCAACAACACCATCTGTGACAACATTCATGTTCTTATTCCATAATTTGACTTTGTCTTTATTGTTGGAACTAGAACCAGATTCATACTTGCTATCTTTGTTAATCGATATGTCTTCCTTACAAGAAAGAATATTTTCAATTTTTATAGCATTTTCCACAATCTTCTCAAAAGAAGTATGACTTTGCATTTGTAGATGACAGTTGAGTTCCGAAATCAGATTGTTGATGAAGATCTCAAGTTTTTCAATTTCCAGAATAGATCGAGCACAGAGAGAAAACTTCTTTCTCCATCATTTGAGGAAAGTCAGGAAGGGTTCTCTTGTCTTTTGTTTCAGATTGCAGATATCGATCATGATGACTGGATGTTGAATGTTTTAGGAGTATTGTTGATAAAACAATTTGATTAACTCCTCAAAATTTTTCATGGTTGGAGGAAGCTTAGAGAACCAATGAATGGTTGATCCTCCCAGAGATCGTGGGAACAAATGCATTAAGTAAGTTGGCTTATGCATAAACTCCATAGATTGAGTGCAAAATTCTTTGACATGATCTCGGGGGTCAGAGTTGCCATTGTATTTGTCATATTTGGGTATCTCCAACCGTTTTGGGAATGATGGCATGAACAAGTTTTTATCAAAAGGAAAAGGGCATAAAGCCTCCATAGAGAATTCCTTGGGTTCCTTCTCTTTTTCCAGTTGGTTGAGCTTAACTTGCATGGCATGCATCTATTTCATTATGGTAGTAAGAGGATTTTCTTCCTCATGCATGATGATATTTTCAACATTGAAGTTGGGAGGAAGTTTGGCTCCTTGTCTTGCTAGCTCAAGGAAATATATCTCTATGTCCTCTTGCAACAAATGTTTCATCAATTTCTGAAAGTGTTCATCAATTCAGAATCGGTCAATCTCAGATGGAGTTGGTTCAGGGTCCTCATGATGAGACCGATTGCCTTGGGATCCTTGGTTTCCTCCTCCTTGAGACATCGTGTTGTTCTGAGAATTTCCATGGATTGATTGATGCGGAGTTGATTGGTTACCTTCATGGATTGATACGGGAGGAGTTTTGTAACCACCTTTCAAGTAGAGATTTCCAAGAGCATCTTCTATAAATTTAGTTGTGTTGTAAGACTGATGAAAGGTTTGAGAAATCATAGAAGATGTTTCTGAAGAGATTCTGGGTTGTTCTCTTTGTTTTTGTTGTGAGGAAGCTCTAGTTTCCACCATTAACCTTGGGTGAAGCAAAAGAGAAAGATGAAAACAACTGATGAATGATCTAGTTTAGGAATAATTGAATGATGCAACCTTGTCAAGATTGGGTTGATTGATTGATAAAAATATTGATTGGATGTAAATGAAGGATATTGTGCCCTAGTTGTATGGGTAGATGCCCAAAAGATTGCGGACACAAGCTCACAACACTTAGCCATTTTGAAGATTAAATTTGAAGATAATTTTGATGAGGTTTTGACACAAGATCAAACAGGATTCAAATTGATAGATTAGAAGGTTGGATTAAAATCAAGAGACCACATTGGGCAAATAGATTAGATTTTTCTGATTCTCTACTCTGTTCTTGACACAGTGAATTTTCTGACATAATCTGGAAGTTGGCTGTAAAAATTGGATTTCTGACAAATTCTGGAGTTTTTTGATAACTTTGTAAAATTTTGATATGAGTTTATCCAGGCTCATACGAGTCTGGGTTAGCTTTGGCACAACACTTGATAAGGCTCATATGATAATTGACACCAGGGTGAGATTTTGCTTGACTTTTTCAACAATGCTTGTATGACAATATACAGGCTCCCGTACGACAATCTGGGGTTCTAATATGACAGTTGGCAAAAATCATATGATGTTTGAATTTCCAGGATGAATTTTGACACCAGAAAGGATTTTTACTTCAGATATGCAATTTTTTCAATTTTTTAGTATCAGATTATTTACAAATTTCTTTGTCCAGGCTTGAAGATTTGTGTAAAATTTTGTCTTGGGTTCGTTCGTTTCAAGTAACCAAGTAGATATCAAGCACGCAGAATAGCAAGCAAGGGAATTCAAGAACATCCAAAAACAATGAGCAAGGGACAAGGAAACCTTGCACATGAACAATCAAGTTACTTTATTTTTCGAACCCTAGGAATGCTACTTGTGTATGTTCTCAAAAAAATTTCCAATCACGCACATAGACCTAAAAAATAAAAATTTGGAAGCACTAGGGTTTTTAGTAATGGTCTGACTCTACAAATTTTGTAATCTCAAGAGGGCGAAATCCAATCTAGGCGCACCGAGATTTTGACACAGTCTGAGAATTTAATCAATCAGGAGCTGTTGAGGAGATCTGACAGCCCAACAATAGACTACACCTGTGGAGATTTCTTCCACAAGGACATTTATATAGAGGTTGTTTATACCATGAAGAAAATGACTATTACCACTTGAGGTTCCATCCACATGGTTGACCCAATAAAGGGAATGTCCACTATGGTTAACCCTCTCTAAAGGTGACTCACAAAAAGGACCATGGGGGGACTTAGTTTTGATTCAAGGATCTGAGTTTCTGATACTACCCAAAAAAGG
The DNA here is from genome assembly GCA_027943335.1 of Chamaecyparis obtusa. Classification (NCBI taxonomy): domain Eukaryota; kingdom Viridiplantae; phylum Streptophyta; class Pinopsida; order Cupressales; family Cupressaceae; genus Chamaecyparis; species Chamaecyparis obtusa. The sequence continues at coordinate 1,548,414 of BSBK01001613.1, read as the reverse complement.
AGTAGAGCATAATCCTCTAGCCTCTTCACTTCACCATAATAGAGCAAATAGATTCTTTGACATGCTAAGACTGAAATTTCCTCACCAAGATTTGTGATGTCAACAACAATGTCTACAGAGTTCTCTAAGTGGGACCAAGAGAGAACGTACCAATCAAAGTTGATGACTAAACCAAGTGAACGTGAGATAATAACAATATTCTCCCTACCTACAAGGGGATCTATCTTCGAGAAGAGCTTCACATGAAAAATAAGTGAATGAAGCCCACTCTCTCAAGAACTCCACAAATAGTGTTCATAGGGCCTAATTACTATGTGTAACAGATATGCAAAAAGCAAATCTATGTTCATTTTAGAGCCCAAAACTAAAGTGTGCATTATGAAAGCTGTAAAGACACTCATGCTAGACATGTGAGATGTTCATTTTATGTCCCAAATTGAAATGTTATCAGATGTAGTAGAATACCTAATTTCCCACTCAACGCGCTTAGTAGATTTTTACCTAATTTTTAATCTTGTTGCACTTTTCATGAGCAAAAACAAGTATCAATCAGAAATAGAAGATCTCAATTGTTAGGGTTAGATGTCAGTCCAAATCCAAAATCCAAATCAGAACGACAAACTGGAAATCTGATACAATAATTAAATCTTTGGTACCAAAACTCGTATGACAGTGGGTTACCTCCAGCACGACAATTTGGGCACAATACGACAGTGGGTCTATGCATACATGATAGAGTAGTCCTGAAATGACAATGTATGACAATAGGCATGATTCTCAAAAACACCAACTGTCATATGACAGTCAGGGGGTCCTGGCATGACACTGACAAAACTCGTACGAAAAATGTATGGACAGAAAGTAAAAATTGCAATTTTGATAGAAAATGATAGGAAATTGATAGAAATTGTTAGAAGATGAAATGGAAACCCATTTTAGGGCCCCACATTGGGTGCCAGAAATGTGTGTGTGAAAATTGTACCTAGCTGAAGACACAACACTTCAATAAAACATTAGAGGTTAGCAAATCGAGAAATTTTCAAATGAAATGAACTAAGCTAACCAGGCGATTTATTGTCTTCTAGTAGATGCGAGTATGGTATTCTCAGATTTAGACTGAGATCAGTGGCAATGCAACACCTAAACGAAGGATTTAAAATGATGAAAGAAATGAAATATGAGTGCAAATTAATCAATTTTTTTGGATTTTGTATGCAATTTAGAAAAACTTGATATGAAACTAGTCTAGAATGAATTGGAATGCTATGAAAATTAAGCTAACAATGATATGCTATGAATGAATTCTATGAGCCCTCAAAAACAATAACAAAAATCTCACAATCACCTTATTCGCAAAAGCTTGATTCTTTGAAGATGCAAATTCGCCAGAGTAAGGATGCAAATTCGAGGGATCCTTTTGTGAGGAGTTGAGCCTTGATTATATAGAAATCCAGGGCTTGAGGATGCATTGAGAAAAGCCATAAATCACTCTTTATAAACTCAGATTGATTTTTGAGTTGACAAGAAATCGGGAATAGATCAACTCATAAAATCATGCAAAAGCACTTTTTGACTCAAAATAGGGTTCAGTTCACTTTTTCAACTTACAATTACATGTTGAGTTTAGAAAGTTAACAAATTGAAATTGATAATTGATTTGAAGTTGACTGCTTTTCTAATTGTGCATGATCTAATATGAATTAATTTAAAAATAAAGTGATTTATTCTCAACTTAACTAATTTTGAGTAAAAATACCTAATTTATGGGTTAATCAATTATTAAATCAAACTTTTATTTCTAACTATATCATTAAATATTGACAACTAGATTTAATCAATTAAATAAGAATTCAACTGATTATTCATAGGATTTTTGATTTATTGTCAAAATTAAATAACATAAATTAGAAATAAATAGAATTAAAACTATTTAAATAATTTAGTGGCAGAATTAATCTAATTAATTAAATATTTATCATATTCAATTAATCAAATTTAGGATAAATATGATTTATCACCAAATAACATTTAATTAAAGATAATTAGATAAATTAGGAATATTTAGGAAATATTCCCCGATGTAGAATTAGGATAAAATCAATTAGGGTTTTGATAAGCTGATGTGCAGATGTGCCTTTGGTTAGGACTTTGATGTTGATTTCGAGCAATTTGTCGATGTAGGAAGTTAATGAACCTATAGCCCATTTTTGGGGTATTACAGCTATGACTTGGCCCTTGATAGATTTACGATCCACATATTCTATGTCGAATTCACTTAGCACCATGACCCATTTGGCTAATCTCCCATTCAATGTTGTTTTGCTAAGAAGATACTTCAAGGGATAAATCTTTGCAATGAGTCTAATCTTGTTGGATAACTTATAATGGCATAATTTTTGGGAAGCAAAAACTATGGCCAAACATGCTCTTTTGATGAACGTATAATTCAAATCATATTTCACTAGAGTTCTACTTATGTAGTAGATGGCTTTTTCTTTTCTTGATTCATCTTCTTGTGCCAAGAGTGCCCCTAATGAATGTTTAGTTGTAGAAATGTATAGAATCAAAGGCTTGCCTCTTATAAGTGGCATCAAAGTTGGAGGGTTCATTAGATATTTCTTCAACATATTGAAGGCTTCTTCACATTTCTCATCCCATTTGAAAATTGTATCCTTATGAAGGAGTTGAGTAAAATTATGGCACTTTTCTGCTAATTGAGAGATGAACCTTCGAATAGATTGGATCTTGCCTTGAAGAGATCTCATTTGACTTATGTTTCTAGGTGCTTCCATTTCCATGAAGGCTTTGACTTTAGCGGGGTCTACCTCTATTCCTTTTGCTGAAATAATGTACCCTAGTAGCTTTCCTAATTGAACACCAAATGCACACCTTTTTGGATTTAGCCTTACTTTGAATTGCTCCAATCTTACAAATATTTTCTCTAATATGGGTAGATGTTCTTCTCTTGAATGAGATTTAGAAATTATATCATCTACATAGTCCTCCATGAACTTGTGCATCATGTCATGGAATATAGTCGTCATGGCTCTTTGATAGGTTGCTCTGGTGTTCTTTAGACCAAAAGGCATAACATTCCAACAGAATGTCCCCCATGCACAGGTAAATGTTGTCTTGTCTTGATCTTCAGGTGCTATCTTTATTTGATTATAGCCACTAAACCCATCCATAAGTGAGAACATTGAATGTCCTGTTGTTAGATCCACAATGGCGTCTATGCTTGGTAATGGAAAATCATCTTTAGGACATGCAAGATTGAGATCCCTAAAGTCCATGCAAATTTTGATTGACTTGTCTACTTTTGAAACTGGCACAATGTTTGAAATCCATTGGGCATAATCAATGGCTCTTATAAACCCAACTTTCATCAATTTTTCTAACTCCCCTTTTACAAGCAAAGCTATGTGTGGATGCATCTTTCTTAATTTTTTCTTTACTAGTCTTACTGCTTCTTTTATGTTCAAATGATGCATGATTAAATTTGGATCCAATCCTTGCATATCATCATATGACCATGCAAAATTGATTTATTTTTCCTTGAAAAATTTGATGAAGTCCTTTCTTTCTTCACTAGATAAAGATATTTCTAAGTGTATGATCTTTGGCTCTGATTCTGACCTAATGTTTTCTTTTTCTGTCAGCTCAATCAAGATAGGAGATCTTTCTTCATAGTGCTCGAGTAAAGTATCCAAAATCCCTTCCTTAGGTACCTCTATTGGGTTTTCACCTTTGGAATCATTCTTTATTTCTTTCTCTTTTTGATCTAATGTTGGCACAATGTGGTTTTCAACATTAGATTCTTTCCATTTTTATTTTTTTTTGTTTTTTTCATTTTTTGTTGAATTAGGAGTTTGGATACTTTCCTTTGTCACCTCTTCCTGATATTCCATGGTAGAAGAAGGTTCAACCACATTTATGTATTGGTACACCAAGTTATCATTCAAAAATGTTGGGAGGATGATAGGTTCAATAGAATCCCTTTCGATTAATTTCGGATAGATGAGGGTCAAAGGATCAATGTTTTGGTTTAGTCTGATGGTGTTTAGGGACATGAATTTTTTTGAAGGTTCGAACATTGTATCACTTAAGTCTATAACATGTGCCTCTTCAATATGTTCTAGAGAACTAGGGTCAAAATCTTCCTCACTAGAATCCTCTAAGGTTTCCGTTGGGTAAAAATCTCATAGATTAAACCTAATGTTAGATTCTTCTATAGTATGTCTCCATGATGGTACGTAAGGTTCTCCTACCCATTTATTTATTTCAATTTCTTGAATTGGGACATTATCTAGGACCACTTGGCTTGAGCTTGAGGCTTGATTCTGATTTGATTCTAAAATTGATTCTTTCCCTTTGCTAGGAGTGTAAGTATGAATGACATCAATACCTTTACCTTGACATGATTCATTTGACAATGTATCCCATTCCCAATAATTTGAGTCTTCATCACTTTGTGACCCCAATTGCAATATTTGATCATAGACCTTAGGATAATGCTTTTGAGTATACCCTTGTTCTAGGTATCCTAATCCTATCTTTTCTTTGCTATCTCTCCATGTCATGTCTTTTCTTTGGTATACAACAATTTCTTCCCTTTCTTATTTTTCTTTTCCCTTTAAAGATGGATGATCTTTAGAACTTTGTCCTTGTTCTATTCTTTAGGGCATGGACCCTTCTGCATTATGTGGAACTAAGGAATCATTGATAGGCTTCATGTTATTAAAATATTGAAAGGGGTTTGAGTCCTCGCTTACCATGATCTCTTGTCCTAGATAGGGGAATTTAAGACATTGATAGTAGGTCGACGGCATGGCTTGCATTTCATGGATCCACAGCCTCCCTAATAAGATATTATAAGTCAAATTTAGTTCAAGGAGTTGACAAATGGTCTCTTTCTACATTGGGTCAACTCTGATAGGAAGTATTATGACACCCTTAGAAGCTCTCTCTTCATCATAGTAGGATTTTATAGTTATCTTTTCTTTTGGTCAATAGCCTCCTCAGAAAATCCTAAGGCTTTTACCAAGTTTAGGGTACAAATATTCAAGCCAGCTCCTCCATCAATGAGGACTCTTTTCACTCTATGCTTATGAATCAGGACCTCTATATGCAAATGCAAGTTTTGTGGGTGATTTAATGACATGTCATCTTTCTCTAAAAAATATAGGCAATGAGGTGCAATAAGATGTCCCACCATGTTTTGAAATTTTTCTACCTCTAAATTTAGAGGCACATTAGTCTCCACCAAGGCTTTTTCTAGAATCTCCTTATGAGTTGGTGAGAGCTTGATTAGTTCTAGAATAGATATTTGAGCAAGGGTTCATTGTAATTGGTCTACAAAATTATATTGTTTTGATGATGGAGATGAAGCTTGATTTGGTAGAACAATTCTTGGGGCATTTCCAGGTAAAGTAATTTTTGAAGCTTGCCCCCTAGTTACAACATTAGATGTTTCTTCCCTTGGTTTCTCTTTCACCACAATAACATTTATGGTGTTTTCATCACCATTTAAATCATTAATTTTGTTATCATAGGTATGGGCTAAATTGACCTTTTCATTACCTCTTTTATTATTTTGATTGGTATTTGATGACTCACCCTTTTCATGGTTTAGAAAGGGGTTTTTGAAGGCCGTATGATACTCATTGTTTTGGGGCCCTTCTACCTTGATTGTCCCATCATCAATTAGATCTTGCACCAAATGTTTCAACTTCATGCACTCATTAGTTTTATAGCCCTTATTGTGATGGTATTCACAATGGTGAGAATCATTCCACCAATTTGGTTTAACTTGGGGCTCATATGGTCTTAGCTCGGGTAGGGTAATGATCTTGTTAGCCACCAAAGTCCTTAAGGAATTTTCCAATGGTTCACCTAAAAAGATGAATTTCCTCTTTTGATATGTGGAAAAATAAGGCTTAGGCTTGTTGACATTAGAATTATTGAAGGGATTATTATTAGCATTGTTGTTGTTGTTGTTGGAATTGGCATTATTAAAAGGAGCTTTATTGGTTTGATTCACATTGTATGTCTAATTTGCTCCACTTGAAAAATTAAATGGGGTAGCCTTCAAGTTGTGGGATTCCACAACTCCATTGTTCACAAGATTTTTGTTATTATTCTTCAACCATAGTTTAGGTTTATCATTGTGATTATTAGGTCCTTTATTGTTGGTATAATTAGATACATAATGATTATTATTAGTGTTGGTGTAGGGTTTATTGTCTTTGAACAATTTGATCTCTCCTCTCTTAACCAACACATCTTCAATTTTAATCCCATTCTCAATAATTTTTTCAAATGTAGGGGGACATTGGAGTTGGAAACAATAGTTCATCTCCATATTTAAATTGTTCATAAATATTTCCATTTTATCCTTTTCAGGGATACTTCAAGGATATCTTGCAAAAATTATCCTCCACCTTTGAAGGAACCCTAAGAAAGATTCACCATCCATTTGTTTTGTGTCGCATAGTTTGAGCATGGTGATCTCATGTTCGATGTTGTAAGAATAATGTGTTACAAATTTGGAGGCTAATTTCTCAAAATTCTTTATCCCTTGCGGAAGTTTGGAGAACCATTCCATGGCTTGCCCTCCTAAACTTCTTGGAAAAATTATCATTAAGTATGTGGTATCATGCATAAATTCTATGCTTAGAGTGCAAAAATCTCTTAGGTGATCTTGTGGGTCTGATTTACCCGTATATTTATTGTACTTAGGAAAAATTGTATTGATAGGAAAAGGTGCCATGACTAAGATTTTGTCAAAAGGGAATGGGCACAAGGCCTCGATAGAGAATGGTTTAGGTTCAATGGCCTTTTTCATTAAGTCAATCTATGCTTGGAAAATTTTCAATTGTTGGGTCATAGCACTCATCGGGTTTTCATCTTTTTTATTTTTCTTAAGTTGATCCACATCATAATCATGTGGGAGCTTTACCCCTCCTTAGGCTAGATATAGGAAAAACTTCTCCCTATCCCTATCTATTAGTTTATCCATGACTTCAAGAAAATAATTATCTTGAGCTGCTCAATTAGCCATTTCTTCAAGTGTTTCTTTAGGCTCTTGGTTTGCGTTATCAATGTTGTCATTGTTTCCTCCATGATGGTAGTCGTGAAAAGTGGAGTTTCTATCCATTGATTCAAGTCTCTTTTCAAATAGGTTTGGGAGACTACCCCCTTGGTCTTGATTGTTGAAAGGACTTTGATATTCAAATTTGAGGACCTCTTTGGCAATGCAAGTGTCATCTTCTTGTAAAGGTAGTTTAATTTTATGAGAATGTGTAGAAACTGACATCCAACAAGGTTTGATTTGGAATTGTTTCCCCAATTTGGTAATTGTTTGTTTTTATGAAGAGATTTAAAAATATAAGATGAATTTTAAAATGGATATCTCTTACTTTTGCTATGTATTTTTCAAACACAACAACCACACATACACTTGTTATTTTTAACCCTCTACACAAAAAGTGTTTGAATTTTCAAGGACATTATCACAGGTTTTTGCACAAAAAGATACTTCAAGCAAGATACCTAGTTCAGGTATTCTTTGCTAAGTTAACAAGGTATTTAATCAAGATTCCATTCAAAATGGATATTAAACTTTCATCCTCCAAGTATATTAAGAGGCTTCCCACCACCGGTATGTCAAAGTTTTGCACAATCCCAAAGGACTACTCAAGGAAGTTCAAAAATTTAACACCCTTTTGTCACACACCCCATTAAGGATGCATGTATTTTATTTTAGAGTGGGTCAGATTATCATGGCAAAGGAGATTGTATCCCACTTTGGGTTGTCCCTCTCATCGGCCTTATTAACGAAACTCTCGAGAGGCAAGCCCAATATGGATCTAGCATGTTCATATGAAAGCAATAAATTGGAATAAAGAGATAGGTTTTGGGAGTTTGATTCACAAAAAGGTGAAGAGCATATCCCTATCTATTTCTCATTTCCCCAAACATAATTAACAAGATTCAATTACCAAACCCACTAACTAATGGGAATTGAGTATTTCTACTCTTTTCCACAAACAAGGGGTTTTTCAAATTTAATGTTTGGTTTATTCCTTTAAGATTACTAGATTTTGAAATTGACAAGGCTACAATTTAATAAAAAATTGAACAAGTTTGAGGCTTACCTTGTTTTGTAGCTAGCAAAGGCTAGGGGCATTTTTTTATTAATTTTGCATTTTTGTGCTCACCTAGTGGTGATCGTTCCTTTCCAATCTCTTCTCCTCCAACAAGTTAGTCAACACAACTAGTGAAAATGAAGAAAACAAGAATAAAATTGAATCTAAGCCTTATTTATCAAATTTTAGCAAAGCTTGATTAAGGTGAATAAATCCAATTTAATGATATGAACTTTGCTTTATATGCTTCTACAACTTTCAAATATTGTTCATATACCTTGCTTTCTTGCTGAGAATCCTCCAAAACCAGCTTGATGTGTACAATATTCTCCTCTTTGATCTTTTTTGTCAAAGCTTTCCCTTTGTGATTGAATCTGGGCTCTGGTTTTTTTATTCTTTTATGACCAGTCATCCTGCAGACACATAAATTATTTCCTGCAGATTAGATTCTATCAATTTGCAATTTAATCAAAAGCGCTAGAGAATCTATTAAAATCGCTATTTAAATGCTTAAACACGTTGCAAATCAGATTAAATGCGCTACTAAAATATTCAAAAGTGTTGAAATAGAATTTAAACACGCTGATAAAGTAAGAAAAGGCATTAAAAAGATCTTAAAAATGCTGGAGAATTAATCAAACGCACTAGCTAGTCAAGGCAAAAGCGCTGAAAGAATATTAGATAGAAGATAGAATAGATCAAAAGCACTAAAATGCCACGTAAAGGCACAAAAATTCCTCATAGACACATTGTTTCAGGTCTCAAATGCACTGGAGAAACTGGTAAAAGCGTTGCATAAATGATCAAACGCGCTATTTCACTTGCAAAATAGAGAAGAAAACAAGGAAAAATCTAGAAACATGCAACTTTCTAAATTTTATCAAGGAATGAAGCCTAATGCCCCACGGTGGGTGCCATTTTGTGTACTAGAATTTGTACCTTCATAGGGTTAGTATCATCAATAAACCAAAATAAACACTAAATTACCACAAATAACAATCTATTTAAGAAAATAATTGACAATTAAGCACTCTATGGATCTCTATTTAGGGATGCTAATGATAAAGCTCTCAGCAAGCCTCCATTAGTGATAGTCCTATGATATGATAAAGAAATCTAAAACAATTAATTCCAAATTGAAATGCTAATTAGCTTATATATTTGCCTTTCTAGCTCTAATTTGCAAGAGGTTTGATGCTATTCTCATATTTGTGGATGATTTATAAGTGATGTATGCCTTGCTTTTATAGATTTTGGCAAGGGTAGGGGGTGTAGTTGAGTTGATCATGGTTGAGTTGGGGTTAAGTCCTAGGTTCCACCCTTTGGAGACAATTTAAATATTGTGTCCTCAAAGCTTTGGACAAGAAGAAAAAATGAGTGGACAAGATGCATTCTCCAAGTGAGTGATTGAGATTCAATTTAGGCTTGATCCATGTGAGCTTCATCCACCATTCCTATTGGTTGATGGATTTTCCTCCCATGTGGTGTTGAGAGAAAATATGAATTAATTAATTAATTTTATTTAATTTTTTTAGCCATGTGTACCCCTTGACTGGGTTGATTTGATTTAAATTGAACTATGCCATAATTAGATTAATTGCATATTTAATTGATTTATCATGTTTTATTTGATTTAAATTGATTTGATGGCTTTTGATTTTCAATTGATTTTGGATTAAAGTTTAATTACAATTTATCTTTGATTTGATTTAATTGCACTCAATTGTGTTGATCTTTGACTTGATTTCTCACTTAATGATCTTGTCCACTTTCAGGTGATTACAGTAGGTACATTGTCCTTCCATGCTCTAATGTTCATTCCAAGAAATTTGTGCTCAATATGAATGTACATGTGAATCAAGAGTGAACCAAATCTGAATGCTTTTGACTTATCCTTCTTAATAATCCTTACATTCTCCGAGAATTGTTTTGATTATGTAAAAGCAAGTTTTGAAAGGACCTGAAACCTTTTACATCAAGTTTACAAAATAAGCATTAAAGTTCCATCGAAAACAATGCACACCAAACAAAGACACCAAAAAAATAACAAGTCCTTTACAAGAAAGACAGAGAAAAAAAGACAGCAAGACAGCAGACAGCTTGCTAGATACACTTCATAAGATCAGTCTCTTGTTCAGCCAACATCTGTATATTGGCAAAGGAAACTTTGAGTTCCTCAATATCTTTGTTCTTATTATCCTCCAGCTTTTTAAAGCTTGATCTGGTTCTTTTACTAGGTCTATGATCCTCCTTAACCTCAATGAGTGCATGCTCCCCTTTCCCATGCTCCATTTTGTCTACAAGAATCTTGACATGCTTAGCTGAGGCCTTGAGAATGGTGAAACTCTTCTCAACAATGTTACCCACCGTCTTCTCTAGCTTCTCAATTCTGTATTCCATTTTGTCAATTCTCTTAATCATGTTACCACCTTTCACCACCTCCCCCTCTTTGATTTTCTTCTCCATAGAAATGATTATGTCATTAAAGGTTGTAAGCCCCTCAGCCCTGCCAACAATCTCCTTTAGCTCATCAATACACTATCCCATAGTCTTCTCTCCTAGATTCATTTTTCTAAGAATCCCAATTTCCTTTTGAAGCTGTTGGATATGGGTTTTAATAGTTCTGATGTCATTTTTCATGGTGCTGAGGTTGTTAAGGAAAGCAGAACACCCCAGGTTGTCAAAGTCCTTATTCACACACACCATCTCCTCCTTGGAGCTCTCCACCCTATCATGTTATTAGCCTGACCATCCTTCTCAATATTAGCCACATCCTAGGATATTTCCTGCATGATGTTGTCATCAACTAGAACATTTTGATCTAACTCATCACAGTCCTCCATGATAGGTTCCTTCTTCACCTACTTTTCTTATTTTTCCTGAATATTCTCATGTGAGGTAGAGAAATCATTGAAAGAAATGACAATCCTCTTATCCCTCTTCTTATTCCTATTTTTGGCTCTAGTGCACTTCCCTATTGTCTCCATTTTCTTTTTACCCTTCCCCTTCACACTGTCATCCCTACTCTCCTCTTCCTCCATCTCCATATCAATAACAGAATCCTCCATCTTGGCCTTCCTATTTTTTCTTTTGGATGAGGAATCATGATGCATGGAGGGTTTGATGGGTTTCTCAGAGTCAACCTCATCATCTTCAGTATCCTCCATAAAGGTTTCCTCAGAGTCTTTTCCATCAGTATCATAATCTTCAAGGGCCTTCTAATTCAGTCGGGACCTCTCAACCTTCTTAGACTTAAGAACCTCATAGATAAGGACCATCAGCCCATTATGATAGGCATGGTCACCATCAAGGTCCCTTTCCCAGCTAAGAATAGTAGCATTCAAAGAACTCAAAAGATAAAAGGGGAAATTAACTTTAACCCCATGTCTAAAATGATTTAGCAAAATCAGATGGTGATTATAAATTTTGGTATATCTATCATCCAATGTAATGTAACTAATGATAACCAAAAGAACCAGTCTCCATGGCCTAGAAATGCATTTAGGGTTAAAATAAGAGTTATCAACCTTAACCATGCACTTCCTTTCCTGGTCCATTGGTGCAAAAACCTCCAGAGATTTATCTGACACCTTCCTGTCCTTATAGAAGTTGATCCTTTCTATTTTAAGACCCGTCACCTCAGTGATGATCTCCTCAGTCACCTCTATGCTCTACGCTCCCACCATAATTTTCCCTTTGTTCCAGGTATTGATGAAATGCTTGGTAACAACAATCTTCCCTCCATGTAGTTTTTTCAAATAAACCACTAGTCCTCATTCCTTAACAATGTTCCAAACCTCCAGGTTTTGGTTCCACTCATTATAGTTCCCCGGCTCACACCTTTTCTTACGCCTCCCATGGCTCTGCAACTGTCAAAAAATCTACTCTCAAAATTTCTCACAACACTCTGAAGCTTAAGCTTGAAGTCACAATAATACCCTCTAAATCCTTGAAAGACCCATAAATCATGTGAGTTGAAGGCAATAATCATCTCGAAATCACCACAATATCCTTCATCATCCTCACACGAATCCCTGCACTTATTACTCGTTAATGTAATCTTCATTAAGTACATATTTCCTGCTATGCAATTGATCCATATCAATTAATGATGCCCCTTCAAGAGGAAGGACAATCCCATCATCCCATTCGATGTCCACCTAATTACGGCATGCCACATTCATAGCCCAGTCAGCCACTGAATTGGCTTCCCTATAATTGTGAGTAACTACACACGCATCAAAGGAGTTTATGAGGATTTTTTATTTGTTAATAGCATTAGAAATTGTCCATGAAGGGGTCGTGATATTATTAAGACACTTAACAATATTTAGAGAATCCCCTTCAACCCAAACTTTTCTATAGTTTTTCCATTTAGCCAACATAAGACCATAAAGAGCAGCATTGGCCTCAGCAACATGGTTAGTATTAAAACCAATATGAATGGCCTTAGCACATTTTCAATTCCCATTTTCATCTCTAATTACAATGCCACAACTAGTAATCCTCGGGTTTCCCTTAGAGGCACCATCAAAATTGATTTTCATCCAACCATTAGGGGGCAATCCCAGCAGGCCTCATTCCTTAGACTTCTCTTGATATTATGGACCTACTTACCATCTAGCTTCCAATTTTTGAAGACTTTCACCTCCCAATCATCTTTTGGTTCCTGATATTTACTAGTCAGCCAAATGTTCTCCAGCAGGGCTCTCTTAATCTTGTGGAAAATCACAACCCAGCTAGACTCCTTGTTTCTAAAGATGCTATCATTCCTCTATTTCCAAACCCCCCAGCAGATGTAGGGTAAAAGGAAGTTCCAAATAGATAATAAAATATTATTATTAGTAGGAGATCTCCAAGAAGTGAAAAGCTCCTGAATACCTTGTGGAAAGATCCAATCCATATTCATCAAATCCAAAAACTTCTGCCATATTTTCCTAGTAAAGGCACACTGAATAGTCATATGATTAATGTTCTCCTCATCATTCTTGCAGAGACAACACCTATTAGTTAAGTATAAACCCCTTTTCCTAAGATTATCAATAGTTAAGATTTTATCCTACAATAAGATCCATAAAAACACATTAATTTTAGGGGTTAAGCCTTTAAACCAAGCTTTCACCCAACACGATTCAAGGAAATTCTCATAATTTTGCATATACAAAGAGGAGACCGAGAAAGAACCATTAGAATTGTATCTCTAGATTAAAGTATCCTCTTCATCAATGAGGAAGACAACATTCAAATTTTTATTCAGACTTCTAAGAGAGGGATCCACCCTAGACAAGTCAGTCCAGTTATCCCCTTCCCAATAGTCAGCCAGATGCGATCCAAAAACCTATTTACATTGCAACATCTTTTCTTTCCAATTTGAATCAAAATTAAGAGTGTGATCCAAAATCCATAAGATAATGTATAAGATCTCTACTTCTCTTATTGAAGCCAAAAGCCTCTAAAGTAGCCTTCAAAAAATCCCAGTCAACCCTATCATAAGCTTTAGACAAGTCCAACTTCAACAAAAAACCTTCTTTTTTAGACATCGTCAAAGAATGGATGTTTTCATGAACATAAATGATTGAGTCCAAAATTTGTCTTCCTGGGACAAAGCCATTCTGTTGTCCAGAAATCAGGGAGGGAAGAAAAAGAAGAACTCTAGAGGTAAGGACTTTTGAGATAATCTTGTACACAAAGTTGCATAAGCTGATAGGTCTGAATTGATCCAAACTATCAGCACCCACTTTCTTTGGAATCAAGGCTATAAAGGTACCATTAAGTTCCTTGAGAATCCTTCTTGAGCCAAAAAATTCTTTAACCACATTGACAACATCATCCTCAATAATATTCCAATACTTATGAAAAAAGAAGAAAGGGTACCCATCAAGGGTAGGGGCTTTGTCTCTTTCAAAGGAGAAGACCACCTTATGAATCTCATCCTTTGAAGGGATAGCATTAATTGCTTTGTTTTGTTCTTCATTCAAAAATACAAGGAATACCATCCAACAACTCCTTTTGAAGTTCCTTGTTCAAGTTATCAGCTTTCTTCAAGAGATCAACGAAAAACTTATTAGCTTCTCCCCTGAACTCGTCCTCTTTATCACTAATGGCTCCATTAATCTTAAGTATGGATATTTTATTTCCCATTCTATGTTTCATAGTGGTCATGAAAAATTACTTTGAATTTATGTCCCCTTCTTTCAAAAAAATCTTCCTAGACCTTTGTCTCCAAAAGCTTTCTTCTTTTGAGATTATATCGTGGTATTCCACAAGTTTTGTATCTTCCTCATCCTTAGAAAAGATGTTATACCTATCCTTTTGAATACTATCCTGAATTTCCTTCAACTCCTCTGTAATTTTCCTTTTATTGGTAAAGATATTCCTAAAAGTTTGTTTGTTCCATTTTTTAATATTGTCCTTAACATTTTTTAGTTTCTTAGCAATTTTGAACATGGTTGTTCCCTTAATCCTAATACTTCACCACTCCTCGATGAGTTTTTCCAGATTAGGATGGATAGTCCACATTTTCTCAAAATGAAAAGGGAAGTTCCTTTTCAAACCATTAGGCTCAGCAATAAGGGTAATCGAATAGTGATCTGAACCAACTCTAACATAAGCCAATAAGGTGCGGGAATAACTATTAAACCACTCACTACTTGCAAGAACCCTGTCAAGTCTGACTTGGATAAGCTCATTACCAGATCTCTTGTTGGTCCAAGTATAATTGATCCCCTACAAATCTATGTCTTGTAAGGCTTGGCTATCAATGAAGTCCATAAGATCAGTTATGTTGTCTAGATTTGGTTGACTCCCTCCAAGTTTCTCATTTTCCTTTAAAGGAGTGTTAAAATCCCCCATTATAATCCACCCTTCATGAGTAAAATCACTACTTTTTCAAGAAACATCATTCCAAAAATATTTCTTCCCCCATTTAGTATTGGGAGCATAGATATTTGTCAAAATCCATGACATGCCATCCTTAATATGCCAAAATCTGATATTGGCCATATTATTACCTTGGGAAATAACCTCACCCCTAATGAAATTACAATTCTAAGTAACCCAATACCCCTTGAAGCCTTATCAACATCACCACCTAGGGTTTTACCATTGCTAAAAAAATAGAGTTTCTCAACTTTGTCCTTGGACATCTTAGTCTCCTGAAGTAAGACAATGTTTGGCTTGTTATCTCTTATCATGTTTTTAACCATGTCCTACTTATGAGGATTATTTAATCCTCTTACATTCCAAGAAATAATCTGCATTGCTTATGGAAGGATCTGAAATCTAGGATGGTTCTTTGACTTCCATCCGCTATGTTCCTGTTGGCTTCTAACGCTCTTCTTTTCCAATTTGAGGGCCTTCCTGGGGAGACATGAATGACTCCCACATCTTCATTTTTGCTACTTCTAGTGCTTCTAGCAATCATAGTAGCATTCTTAGTCATCTTCAAAAATCCTTCTTTTTTCTTATTTTTCACTATCTTTTTTTTTTCCACATCTGTCCATCCATCTTCAGTCAAGACATCACAACCTAAAAGGGAAATGTCAATATCTACCTCATCTCCCCACTTTTCAAACTTAGATATAAGGGGTAAATGCTTATCAAATCCTGTAGGAGTAGAAATAGTATTCTGAGACAAGTCTTTAGAATACCCCAGTATGGCACAATTTTGGGCATCCTAGAAGGTATCATCCTTATTTTGTATAGGTAAGGTATTAGTATTACCTCTATACATTTCTCTCTCAATCAAATACACATCAAAATTCTCCTTAACCTCTATCTCACCCAAAGGCCTACTCTGAACTTCTTTAGCAAAAAAATCATCAATTCTCCTTTGGGGAGAATCAATAATTATTTCTATGCTAACCCCCTTATTCTGCTATGTTTCAGAAGGAGAAGTGCCACTACCTTCTCTAATATTTCCCTTCTCCTCCGTCTTTCCTTCTTGCTTCCCATTGAATTATGTTCCAGATCTTGACTTTCTCACCCACACCTTTTTTTTCTTAGGTTGGGGTATTAGTTTTGGGCATTGTTTAGCCCAATGCCCAATTTTCTTGTAGTGAAAATAGGCAAATGGTGTAGACTCATACTCAATCTTCTGGACCCAAGAGCCTAATTTGGACTGGAGTGTTATAGATTTTGGCATGTCCACTCCCTGATGAACCCCCACACAAATATTGGCATATGTTAGGCATCTCTTGGAGACCATAACAGGATCCATAGATAAGAGCTCCCCAAAAACATTAGCTATTCCCTTGAAAACATCTTCCATCCACAACTCAAGCAGTAGGCCTGAGAGATTCACCTAGACCAAAGCCTGCACATTCAAATCATCCTACATATTCAGGTTAGGACACCACTTATGGAGAATCATGGAGTGCTTTCCCATCACCCATGATCCATTACACAGAGTATTCCTTAGATCTTACTCACAAGAAAAAGAAAAGGATAAGTAGCCTGTGGGGAGAGCCACCACCTCAACTTGACCTTTCAAGACCCATTTTCTTTTCACAAAAGCCCTAACCACCTTGATATTAGGACAAGTTCCCAAAAACCTCCCCACAAGAGAGTTAGCCATTCTAGAAATATTAAAATCAATGATTTGATCCGGGATGGTAATTGCAAAAGTGCCCTGCTCGAGGTTGGATAAAGTCTTCACAGGTGGGAGAGAGGACTTACCAGCTAGCTTAATGCCAAAAAGACTTGACCAAATTTTGACAGGCATGATAGTATTCATCCTGTTTTGATTAGTAGCCTCCATTTTGGGACCCACCCCCGGGTCCCCCATCCCCAAACTGACATCAAGAATCTTTCTTTGCTCTCCATTTGCATCTGTCTCCTCTTGTTGACTTATAGCCCCTAATGAACCAACGTCAGATCCACCATTCCCTCTATTGTCCATATTTGAAATTTGAATTGCTCCTTTCCTGCTCGTTGCTCCCCCCGCTCGCTACTCCATCCTTTCTTCCAAGAAGAATGTTGTATTCTCCAGGAATTATTGTGATAGGATCTCTCATAGGTTGTATCTGGTGTTTTCTTTTACCATCATGTAAGCCATCATGATTACCCCTGCTGATACATAATTAGGCCTGCTACTATAGTATAACTTATATCCTATTAGTATTGCTACCAATCTCACATCTTGCTGATATATATCATTAACAGGCATCACTCGCTTGTCTTATTTGGAATGAGTTAGGGTCTCTACTTGTTTCTTGATGTTTTTCTCTACCACAGGGAGGGCTCCAGTGTTTTCTAATCCAGTTATTTCATGAATCAGCTAGCTACATATCTTTACAAGTTGCTCTCTTATCCAGATGAGCTGATCATGGATTCTGCTTAGTATAATTTTGAACCATTCAGTCTCGCAGAACTCATTTAGGAGGGTTTATTTTATGATTGATAGGTCTTCTAGATGTTTGAACTCTTCCTTCATTTTCCCATCAGATTCTATCATTTCATCAATCTCCATATAGATCTATGTATCCCCTATAGTTTCATACTTACAGTGAATGTAAGCCCTAATATCTTCAACATGTAACACGTCGTATGGGGTTTGTGAAAATGCTCCTTCTGGATCATCCTCACAAGACTTAAAAGGGTGTCTTTTAAACTTTTACCTTGGCCTATCAACTACATCATAGATCATAGGTGCATCCATAGTTTCTTGATAGAGTATATGATCTAAATACCTTTAATATGCCAAATTCTAGAACTTATGCTTCAATTGATCATGCAATATGGTTTCTAGGTGACCGTTGTGCTTCTTAACTCTATACTCCTTGGTCATTTCTTATCAAACAGTGATGAAATGATATTCTTTAAGGTATTTTATCCATCACTAGGTGAGTAAGTGCATTTATCACAGTTAGCTCAACTTCGCACACTATCCAATCAAACATAAATATTGCTCTCATATGATATGAATCTCCAAGTGTTTTGATCACAGATATAGACTCCATGATGTTTGTATACACCATATCTAAGCTCACATGATCTCATTCCACATAATCAGGGGCTAGATATAATTTATTGTCTATATCCAATGCTCCCCCTAAGGCCATGCGGCCTCCTAGGTTGATGTAGCAATGTCAACATCATGCAAAGACACAATAGCATCTACTATCTCTCCCTGAACCAATGCCTTATTGAAATATTTTTCCTTCCATATATTTCCATCATCTTCATTTGCTAGCTTTTTGAAATCATTCTTGAACTCATCTATGTATTCATTAATACTTTTACCATTGTCACCAGTATTCTTCTTTATAACCATAGGTGGTGGTCCTCTTCTATTTGTCCATTCCATTATACCTGCAAAACTTTGCTATGTGTCCTAAGTTGTTGCATTTGAAACATGTAGGTGGTCTTCTATCCTGATTAACCTGCAACTTACAATACCTTGCAGTATGCCTAATGTTATTGCATTTGTAGCATGTGATCTTCATTGTTGATTCTTATCTAATGTAATCTTGTCTTCTTCTTGACTAATCAAGTTTTCTACATTATGCTTTCTTGTGTCCATATGCATAACAGTTATAATAATAACTAGTAAAGGGTTTGAAAGGACCTTTACCTCTACAATCTCTTTTCATGTGTCTGATTTTTTTGCATCCAAATCATCTACCTATGATATGATCTTTAGGTTCTTCGAAAGTGGATCTATCTTCATTCTTCACTTCATGTGATTCTTCATGAGTTTTAGAACATTCTCCTTCATTGTATCCAATTTCAGTCATGTATCCTTTATATTTTGGTCTCTCTCTTTGTTCATCAATTTTATCACTACTCATATGTAACTTCTCATTGTGTAACTTGGATTGAGTAAGTTCACCTTTAATGATCTGATTGTACTTCTCAAATTCTAGACATTTTTCCTTTTAGTGATCAAGCTCTATCAGCATTTCTCCTATCTGCATGTTCACTTCTTTTAGAGTCTCTTCAACTTTGTACCTTGCATCCTTTTCATGTTGAATCTCTTTAATCATCAAAAGATTATTTTTTTCTTTTTCTTGCTCCAATTTCTTTACATGGTCTGATGTATCATTTTTTGAATCCTCCTTGATCTTTTCCATAAGGTCTTGTCTTTGAATTCTTGAAAGTTCAAGTTGTTCCTTTAGTTTCTTGATAAAACCTTCTACTCTTCTTAATTTGAATTTCAAATCGCCATTTTTAGCCTTTTCTTTGTCCAGGTCATCAAGTGTTGCTTCAAAATTATCTTGAAAACTTTTTGAATCCATTATGATCTCCCTCAAGTTTTTAGGCTTTCTCTCCAAGGACCAATAGCTTTGATACTAATTGTTAGGATAAAGTAATACTGAGAGGGGGGTGAATCAATATTACAACACTTTGAATCAAACTTAAACCAATTGCAAATAAACTATATGAATGTTGAAATGAAAAGAATGTATAAACACATAACTCATAACACCGTTATTTTTTTTTGAGGAAACCCTAGCCAAGGGAAAACCCCGGTGGGGATGGTACCCACAACTATGCACTAAAATATAAAATCCCCATTAGGAGATCTAGCCCTATTAGGAGCTGAGTATTACATAGTAAATTTCCTTGTTAGAGGAATATCAACCATGTTAAAGGTATGGTGAGCTTACAACTCTTACAATCAATAGTTCAATTACAAAAGGTGTTCTTCAAGAGTGAACAATACAAGCATCTGTTATGCTTTGATAGTTCTAGTTATAGCTTTATCAATCTTTGATCTCTCATCTTCTATCAACCATTACTGATATCCCAAATTCACATCCATATCACATACATATCTCTTCACACTTATCACTTCCACAAAACACTCCTTATTTATATCTATTCTATCATATAGTCAGCTCTCAAATACAATACAAAACATAATAATTACTTATACAAATGATAAATAATTAGTCGATAATATTGTATTACCAAAGTGTTGGACAAATACAATCTTCATCTGACTTAGCATGTTACCATTCCATCTAACCTTCCCTTAATCATCATGATTGTTCATATGCCCTATTTCACTATCCCTTTGTCTTCGCATGCCTTCATATCACTGTAACTTATTGATATCAATACCAAAACACATGTGACCTTAACTGAATGTCCTACATATCCCAAAATGTCTTTGTCTAAGTTTCCAAGTCATAATATATAATATACCATCTTCGCTGACCAAAACAATACTACAGTATACTGTAAATTCAATTATGTACTTAGTTATTTTCATGATTGTGCCTCCAACACTCATACTTGCTACATGTGATCACTATAACATAAGTGTTTCCATAAATGACAACCCTCAATTGATCCATAGTGCTCTCAAAACATCACTTTCCAACAAGAGATTCCTTGGTTGAAAAACTAGACTTCTAAAGCAATTGGGTGATCTTAAAGCCATTGATTATGAAGAACCTAACAAAAATGTTGAGGGTCTTATTGTTTACCAGTTGGATATTGAGTTTGAGAAAGAAATAAAAGAGAGTGATATTCTTGCAAAAGAATTGCAGAAGGCAAAGATGGAAGCAACCACACTAGAAATGAAGAAGAAGATTATTTTCTTGAAACAATCTGCTAAACCTATCTCTTTTGGTACTTCCTCTACTGCAACTATGTCATATTTTTCCCAAGGAGATAATGTATCACCACTTTTCATTTCAAAAATTCCTATTGTTATAAAAAATATGGGATCAAGTAATTGTAGCCAAGCTGCTACTGGCTAATTCTAAAGGAAACCAATTAGCATTGAAAGGTACAAACAAATATTATATATTGGTATTCATGGTTACCCAAACCCTTTTTCAAGTAAGATAAGGGAAAAATTGACCAAGTTTTCTTAGAATAATGCTATTATGTGTGAGGGAAATCTGAAGAATTTTACTGATATGTTAAATGACTATGAGGTTGAGCATGAAGATGTAGTAATGAAGTTGTTTGTTCAATCTTTGGTTGAGGATGCTAGTGATTGGTTTAGGAGCTTGCTTGATGATAGTATAAGTTCATTGGATGAATTTCAAAAGTGATTTAGAGAATAATATGGTGATAAGACTAATAAATATTTTATGTTGAATGCATTTAATAACATCAAGAAAAATCAGAATGAAGAAGTCGTTAAATTCAATATAAGGTTCCAAAAAGCTATGCACAAATTATTCCAAGTCATGAGGTTGGATGAGAAGGTATGCCTGGATACTTACTTAAATGCTTATGATACAAATATGGCTTACTTGCTTAGGGATAAAGAGCCTAGAACTATCAGGGAAGCATTTAAGTTAGTTGTAAACATTGAAAGTAATAGAAGGGTGTCTGGAAAATTAGGGAGAAGAGATGATCCTAAATTTTCTAGATCTAACAAGAAAGATAATGATAAATCCTCTAATGAAAAGCCTCAGGAGGATAATAAATTGGATAATATTTTAAATGTATTAAAGCACCTAAAGTTTTTTGGAAACAAGAATGATAGGGCCGCTAGTGGTGATAAGCCTTCTTTTAATAATTTTAATAGGCAACGCATAATTTGAAAATATCCTTACAATACTCAGTGAAAGGATGGAAATCCTAAGAAACCAACACACAAAGGGAAATCAGATTTAGTAACCCCTAATTCTTTATACAAAAAATCCAAAAATGTGAATGGATATGCTCCTTGGTGTGTGGCATGCCAATCACCTCATAGTCTTGGCTATTGTGCAGTTGCACAAAATATTTCTGCTAGTGAAGAGTAGGAAGAGGAGATTGGTGAAAATTATGATGAGGTAGATTGTCTCATGACATCAACATATCTATGGGATGAACTTGATTCTGCTGATGAATTTGAAGATCAATATGTCATGTAATCAAGGAGAAGGAAAGAGGTGTATCAGTAGCAAGTCTTCTCTGAAGATGATGAAGAAATTAATGATAACTAGTGCAATGTTGAACATGTTTCTGCTCCCTTTTCACTAAGAAGACCTTCTAATGAATAAATAGCACAAATTATAGTAGATATGGATACCCAAGCAAGGGGTAATTACCATTTGATAAACATAGTTGTTGGAGGTGAGAATGGTAAACCTACTAGTATGTTCATTAAAGATCAGAAGGGTAATGTTACCAATTTTCACCATACTTGTTCTAATTGGCAAGGTTGTTATCAACCCTTATTTTCTGATAAAAGAGGTTCATTTTGATTGGTTAAATTGTCTATTATAATTGATTGCATTCAGTTATCAGATTGTTTTTTAGTTGTTGATTCATTTTTGGTCTCATTGAAAAGTTTCAGAAGTTTGTTTTTTGTTGTCTTAACTATCAAAGAATCATATTTTTTGTAAAGTACAAGTGCTCGAGTTCAAACAAAAAGAAAATATTTTCTCATTTTAGATTACAGAAGTAAAACAATGAAAATGATCCACACATGCAATGGTTTCTCTACAAACTATGAATTGAAAGTGCATTTTTGAGATAAATAGAAGCTTCTTTATCAATAAAGAGATATACAATTATGAAAATGAATTTATTATGAAACCACACATCCTGTGACTTAGGCTAATGAAAGCATGCATTTGAGTCTTAAATGTAGAAAATCAAAGCTTAATTACATTTCCATAAATGTACGAAAGTAAGCAAAGAGAGAATAGAGATAGGATCCCCCCCCCCCATTGCCTAGTATTTTTGTGGAGGGTCGAGTAATGTTGCATCTTTGGTCCCGCTCCTAAAATTGTCCTGCAAAAAAGAAGAGAGAGAGAGAGAGATGGGGTCAGTTCATACAAACTGAGAAATGGAAGAGGCTAACCTATCATTCTAGCTATCGACTTCCATACATTTACAGAAATGTAAATCAGAATGCATAAAGAAGAGTTGTTGGAAATAATAATCATAATACTTCAACTACTTTACTTTTAACAATGTTTGTGTTATGTGTAGGTATAAGTTCATTTTTATCAAAGGATTAAGGCATGTGGTGCAAAATGTGGCTCCCATAAGGGTTGAACTTAGCATATCCTTCAAGGGTTTAGCAGGTCATAAGTTGGTGTTTAAACTACCTATTCATGCTACCTATCCTAAAAGATATGTGTCGCTCATAACAAAAAATCATCTCAGTTTTCTACCATGAGGAGCACATGTCTTTAGGATAGGAGTCTATCATAAACAAACAGCCACCTATTATGATCAAATAAATATAGCAAGGTTGGTGGAGATAGAAGACGCTGAGGAGATTTTTGAAGGGACGTGCATAAACAAAAAGCATGAAGCATTCCAATCAAATCAGGAAGAGACAGAGACCGAAGGTTGGAGGAGATTGTTGAAGGGACATACATACATTACAGGTATGAAACCTTTCGATCAAATCATGGAGTTGTTGAAGATTGGTTGTTGAAGGGACATGACCTTTGTCATGAAACCTTTGGGCCCAATAAATCAATCATGTAGTGCTAAAGAAGGTTTTCAATTCATGTCAAGGTTTTCAGATTTCTACAGGAGAGGATATTCAGGTAAAGATAGGAGATTGATTGAATAGATATCAATGCAAAACAATGACAATAGGGCTGCCATTACAAGGAGAAATAAATTATGGTATTTCAAACTTTTTCATTAATGTTACATAATGAATATATCTTTATTTTTTGAAAAGAAATTATCAACTATAAGAGTGTGACATTAAATAAAAGTACTCAAATCAAAGGAAATATGCAGTTTTTTAAAGCTACAAGCAAAGGTCAGTCAGTTATATTGAAATAGTAAACCAACATACTTTTCTAAGTATTTAATGTATCATCATGAGGAGCTACATGGTATACAGGACATTATCAAGAAGCATCACTGATTTCCAAGGGTCAAGGCAAGTTTCAAGATGCTATGTTGACAGTAGAATGAAATGCACAGATGTAGTAAGGTACAACCAAGCCACAATAAATTTTGGTTATTTCCTCATTTTTAGCTAAGTTACAATCACATGTGAGTTATAAAGAGAACCACTGCACATTTAAGTAATGTTTTTTTTAATTTCCATGTACATATCATAGTTTCAACTATGTATGATGCATCTGTACAATGTTGAAGATTCAGTAAAGGAGATCAAATACAAGGACAATATACAGCACAATAATTCTATACATAAAAGTAAATATCAACAGTGATGTCATTAGCATGTAATAGAGACAAATGAGATAATTACAATACATTTTATGTGCTGATGGATAGTAAGTTACAGATTGATACATGCAAGGTTCAGACAGGATAAATTGTAAAAAAATCTCCAAATGCCCACAGGACCAACGTTATGCAAAGGCAGGTGTAGAATTCAAAGGTTGACTGTGGAAGTAGTGGAGTTATGGCCTAAGTAGTAAATTTCCTGAGCCAAATGGTGAAATCGGTGATGATTACCATCAATGGAAGTAGTGATTAGAGAACCATTGTATTCATACCAGATTTTGGAATATACAAAGGTGGATTTTAAGTTTATTATCAATCACAAGGAATGCACTATATATGAGCCTAGGTTTTCAGATTTATTTCTCTATTTAAGAGAATGGGAGGTTCATTATAAGTATGAAGGAGAACATTTCCCAATATAAAAAGTGTCACTGAAATTTAAAAGCCATATATACGGGAAGTGATTGGAAAAAATAAGAAAACTATGAAGTTTATCATATTAATTTTTGAGCAATTTTGTTAGGATTGAAAGACTAGTATATACCGAGAAGTTTGCTGAAAAATAAAGCACTCAAGAATCAGAAGAACCATGGCCTCCCAACAAATGTAACAACAATATGGTGGAGACAAAATCAGAAAGAAAGATTTTCAAGTTTTCTTATTATCCAACAGTGTATGATGACAAATTTCTATTCAATAAATTCAAGTTACACATAATATCAGAGAGCTGCTCATTTTTTAAGTTTTTGTTGACAACTAGAGGTAGTATAATTTAAAGCTACTTTTCTTTTATATAAAAAAAAAAAGCGTAGAGAAAGCTCAAGTGAAAGGAAGTATGAGTTTATGTTTTAGCACCAACAGTCTTTCCAAGGTTTAAAGGTATGTTTGTATACACTAGAGCTTGCATAAACAAATGGGAGAGGTAAAGATATAGAGCATTTTCAGCACATAGCCGTGAAGTTTTTATCTAGCAAAAAAAACTTTTTTCTAGCCACAGAGAAATAAATGGAGGAGCATGAAGTAAAAGCATTGAATCAAAGAAGTTCCAGTTTTAGCAATCTAGAAGTGCAAGAAATAAATTTAAACAACAAAGTTGTGATGTCTTCTTTCCTCAAATAAATTGTGTTTCTAAAAGAAATAAGATGGGTTGCACTTACTCGCAAGAAGAGAAGAGAAGATACCTATTGTAATTAAAGAGAACAACTCCAAACTTCATGGCGACTAGTTAAACCTTCAAGAAAAAAAAATTTCAGAATTAGAGAAAGCAACAACATTTTTACAAAATGCAGAGATTTCCAACAATTAAGAGGCAGCCACAAAAGGTTTTCAAAGTAGCAGAACCAAAGAAATTTGTTTCAAACCCTTATGAAAGAGGTTGTCCACGAGTTACAAGGAAGAAGAGCATAGTTTCCAACGTGTATGCAGAGCATAAGCATCTAATGAAAGAGTCTTATCCATGGCGGCACCATTCTCAATTTTTTCAAGGCAGCATCAAACCCTATCTCCCCTCTTGGCAGCAGCATGGAGCAGAGCGATAACTTGCAAAAGTGGATGAGCAAATGAAAGATTTTTAGGGTTTCTTGTCTTAGTAACCCGTAGCATGGGGATTCTTTTGCCTTATGGTTTCGCTTTGTCTTTTTCCTTAAGTGTTAGGACATACGGTAGATCTCCCTTAGGATTAGATCTCGCTTGCCTTAGGATAGTTTCAATTTTCCATATAAAATAACATATGCAATGCAATTCTTATTAAACTTAAATTTATGGAATATTAAATAATATTGCTAAACGTTATTTATTAATTCATAAATTTAGTTTAATAAGAATTCTTTGTATTATTTTTTGATTTGACAAAAAATAAAAATTTATAACTTATTAAATATAATATAATTTTAAAAATCAAATAAATGTATAATTTAATGGATATTTTTAATATTCATTAAAGTTACACATTTTTTATTCTTAATTTATGTTATATTTAATAAGTTATAAATTCAATTTTCTGTCTTAAGTTTTGTTCCTCAATTTAATTGTTTATTATTACAAAGGAAATCTATATATTTAATTTAAAATTAAATGTGGAGATTATTAATTTTAGAATTGAATATATGGATTTATTTTTTATAATAATAAATAAATAAATTTAGGGAGTTTATTACTTATTAATTTATTAATTATTACTTAATCGTATTCTAATATATCTAATTCTAAAACAAATAGGCTTTATATTTGTTTTTTGTTTTTTAAAAAAAATTAAATATATTAGAATATTATTGGGTAATAGTTAATAAATAAATAAATAAAGTCTTAGGGGGAGTTTATTTATTTTATGCACATTCATTGTGATAATAATAATATTTATCACAATTATAAGGCATGTATTATTAATTATTCTTGGTGCAATTAGAGGATTGTTTTCTAGGAGTCAAGCCTTAGGTTGTCACACTTTTCTAGGAGTTGACCTTTCAGTTGACTACTTGTTTCATGCTCTTCAAGGAGAGGAGATCCGGTTACTATCAGTTCTGGAGCACTTAAGGCTTGTTTACAACACCTTGGCACCTAGTTGGAGGTTCTTTGGAGTTGTTGTTTAGTTGTCATCAGTTGGGGAGACATTTCCAGCAATTTGGTCTTAGTTTCTTACAGTTATGTCCCTATTTTTGTGGGATTTTTCCTTGTATCTGACCCCCATAGTTTTTGCATACTTCTAGAGGACTTTTTAGCAGTTTTGGGGTAGTTTTGAGTGGCATTTCAATTGTGCATGGCTTGGTAGAGTTTGTGGAGCACTTAGACTTCAATTTTTGATAGTTTAGCTCCTGATTTTATGAGGTTTTCTCATGCATCCAATCCTTTCAGATCTGTGGCCTATATTATTGTATTTTGACCTCATTTTTGGGGGACTTCTCTTTGGCTCACATTTTCTGCAAATTGCATACTAGTGAGGAAATTGTAAGGGCATTTTGTAACAAAGATTTTTCAGTATTGAATATATAATTACAACGGTTCCTTCTCATTGATTTAGGTACAATATTGTGGGTTCTTTGTTTCTATGTTGTGCTTATCCTTCATTAAAACTACAACCCTTATTGCATATTCGAATCTAGATACTTGTAGTTGCAGATCGTTGTTTGTGTCCTCATTATTTTGCAGAGAATTGGTAAAGCTTGGGTTTTCCTTTCAAAGAAAAAGATTTCAGGTCCTTGCATTGAAACACTTTTGTAATTGCATGCTTTTCTAAGTATTGAGAATCATTAGTCTTCAATAGATCATGTTGATTCAATTGAAGTGGCATACAAATCATTTGGTGTATCACCTCATTCAAGTTTTAGGTATTCATATTTTTCTCAACCCTTTTCCCCATATACAGTTTTAGTTTTAGGTGAGCACTACTTAGGAACTGGCCTATCTTTTGGAGATTATTCTCTTGTTTTAGGACAACCCACCACCTGAGAGAGTTTCCATGTTTCAATAGGATAGATAGATTTCATATCAAAGCTAAAGGTGCAATCTTGATTGACAACATTTTTTGGCATGCCCAGTGGGACACAAACTATTAGACAATTCTTCCTAAATTCTTCACATTATCAATTTTTTATTGTTGTTTTGGTGTGAACAACATTATTTCATCCTTTCATAAGGTATTTTCTAGTACCTAGCGACTCTATTTTAAAGGTTTATTATAGATTTAGTTGCAGATTTAATTGTTATTTTAATGAGAAGAACTCCAACAAGCTCAAACAAAGAGGGATTCGTATACCAGGAATTGAAGCCGAGTAGAAGGGGAAGTAGATCGGTTAGAAGAGGAAGAACACCATGGGATAAAAGAGGTAGATATTTTTTATTTAGTTTTAATTTTTCATCATTTGATAATCCTATTTTTGAAGATCAAGCTGCAAATTCAAAAGAACCTGAGGTAATTATTGAGGATATCAGTTTTCCTAAATATTCAAGTGTTCCTAATAATTCTGGATCAGAATTACTTATTTTTGAATAATTACCAAAGGATCATTTTTCTTTTGGAGCATCAACAAGTGGTACTGCAGCTACTCCTCAAGGTTTGAAAACTTATCAAAGAAATGTAATTCATCCTAGTCAGCCTTTTATAACACCTATATTTTAGCAACAAGTACCACCAGTTCCTCAAATTGTCCAAAATTTTCCATTTGTATCTTTTGATGTTGGCAACCCATTATGGATTTCTACTCACCGTGATATTCCACCAGTAGCACTAAAAGGTTTGCCATATTTTACTGGTGAAAATCATGTTTCAACAATTGAGCATATCAAGGATGTAGCCACTCTTTGTGGATTACACCAAGTTACACATGATGATGTAGCATTGAAATTATTGGCAGCTTCTCTCAAAGGTAAAGCCTTAATTTAGTTTCGAGGCTTAGTAGTTAATTATACTTCTACATGGGATGATTTGGGAACCGTTTTGATTAGTAAATTTGAAGATAAATCTAATAATATTTCATTGGTTGAGCAGTTGAATACTATTAAAAGGCATCCTAATGAGCATATTTCTGATTTTAATTTTTATTTTCAGTGATCTTGGGATAGAATTCCTGTATCTGTTAAACCTTCTAATGATTGTGTATTTTTATTCTATTTAAAGGCTTTTAACAATGATATTTTAGTTATGATACAGTCTATGGGTGGATGTACTTTTCTTGATGCATTTGATATTGTTGTTAGAGCTGAAAACAATTTGATACAAGCTGGTAAGTTACCTCCTAGGCCTCCAATGCCTTATTTTGTAAAAATACAGTCAGTTGTACCAGTTGTTATGCCACCAATAGTTGTTTTTCCACCATTTCTAAGATGACCAACATTTAATATGCAAGTTGCAGTAGAGGAACATGTTGTTACAACTCCTTTTAGAGAGCTAAAAGAGAAAAATTTGGAGTTAAAAGATAAAAGTGACAGTATGTTGAGAACTTTACAAAGCTATGCGAATGAAATAAAAAATTTAAAGAGGTAACAAGGCCAATACAATAGGCCTCTTGAAGCTGCTTATCAGCAGAATAAGCAATCAAGTCATGCTTCTGGTTCAAACTAGCCATGCCAAGCTCAAGGACAACAAAGAAATTATAATCAAAGGGTTGGTCAACCTTATATTTATTCTACTCCTAGTACTTCGAAAGAGCTAGTAGTTATTCCTCAAAATAATTATGCATAAGAGGAGGAGTGGTGTAATACTTGCAATGCCAGCTACTTTTGGGTTGATTGTCCTCATGCGCTTGAAGCTAGGCCTTAAGTATGAGCCACTTGAAAAGGGGGTAGTTCAACTAGATGGGATAGTTGTTGACACTGTTGGAGTCATAAGAAACCTAGAATTGACCATGCATGCTTGTCCTAGTTTTTTAGTCCCTATGTATGTTTACATTATAGATTTGCCTCCTAATTTTTCTATTTGTCTATCATGAGATTTCACTACCAAGATAGGAGGCTATTTATCTTCATATTGGTCCCATATGCTTTTTCACACTAGGTATGGCACTAAGGTAACTATTCCTTCAGAACCTATTGCAAAATTATGTATTGAGCAACATGTTAGTGGTACTGGAAATGAAACAATGGCTACACTATTTGATCAGGGGGAAATTGCTTTTATTCATGAGTCTCAAACATAGATAGATCAAGTTCCTGACATATTATTAGATATATGGGCTACTGAAAATATTAAAATTGTAGAAGAACATATTGAAGAGCCAAGTTTGGGCAATTATGTCATTCATGAGATCACTGATTTCTTGTCAAATGTTGTAAAAGGTACAAATTTGAATTTAGAACAACAATCTAATGTTGTTTGGAAATGTTTTTTGATGGTTCACATAGCAAGATAGGTGTAGGAGGAGGTTGTATGCTGATTTCACCAGGAAATGAGAGGTATTATGCATCTTTCAGATTTACTTTCAGTTGTACTATTAATGTTGTTGAATATAAAGCACTTGTGCATGGATTAAAGTGGGCTATTAAGAAAGGTATCAATTTTTACAAATTTTTGGTGATTCAGAACTCATTGTTAATCAAGTTAGAAATATACATACAACTAAAACTAATTTATTGAAAAGTTATAAGCATGTTGTATGGGATTTAATTGAAGAGTTTTAATTTGCAATCTGTACCTAGAAATCAAAATAAACATGTTGATAGACTTGTTGCAGTTGGTGCACAATATGATATTCCAACTAAAATCAGCAAAGCTAAAGGGCTGAATTATGTAAAAGTGATTGTTAGACTTGCAGTACCTAACAATGCTTACAGTTGGAAAGTTTTTGAATCTGATCAACATATTGTTAACTTCTTAAGAGAAGAGGTTGAATTTTCAAAACCAAACTAGCAGAAATTGTAGCACCAATAGGAGGACCAGATTATTTAATTAAGGACAAACAAGCTGCCTAAAGGTCATGTGACCTTAGAATCAATTTTCAATATTGGTGATCAGCTAAAGAAAGATAAATCTAGCTTGTAGATGAAAGAGGAACATTATGAAAAAAAAATTGTTGTAAAAGACAAGGTACTAAAAATTGGAAAGGTATGTACACTTGAAGAGCACCAAACCTTTGTTAATTTATGCAATGAATTTCATGATATTATTGCTTGGAATTATTCAGACTTAAAAGGTTTTGATCCTAGTATTTCCCAGCATACCATTGAGTTAGAACCAGGATTAAAACTAGTTAGGAAAAAGTAGAGGCTAGTAAATCCTAATTTAGAGCCTTTTATGATTAAAGAATTGAATAAACTAACTGAGAGCAATATTATATTTCAAATCAAGCATACTTCTTGGGTATCTAATTCGGTTCTAGTTGGAAAGAAGAATGGAGAAATCAGATTGTGTGTTGATTTTAGTGATTTGAATAGAGCTTCATTAATTTTCACTACTTGATGGTTTCTCTGGTTATAACCAGATTTTGGTAAAGGAAGAAGACATATTTAAAACAACATTTACTACAAAATGGGGAACTATGGCTTATCAGAAGATTCCATTTAGCTTTTTTAATGTGGGTGCAACCTTTCAAAAGGCTATGGATAAGGCTTTCATAAACTTAATGTATAGGTTTGTACTTGTTTATCTTGATGACATTACTATTTTCTCAAAGAATGCATCAGATCATTTTCAGCATTTAAGAGTCATCTTTGAAATATGTAGGGAATATGGTATTTCTTTGAATCCCAAAAAAAGTGTATTTGTTGTTCATGAAGGTAAATTTATAGGATTTATTGTTTCTAAAGAGGGTATTACCATTGAACCTGAAAGAGTAAGTGCAATTCTAGCCTTACCACTTCCAGCTCATAAGAAAGGACTCCAAAGTTTCTTAGGAAGGATTGATTTTGTGAGGAGATTCATTCCAAATATTGCAGAATTATTGATGCCATTGATAGATATGCTTATAAAAAACATGACTTTCAGCTTGACTAAGGAAGGTAAGCGTAGTTTTAAATTGATAAAAGAAGCATTAGTTGTTGTTCCTACTTTATTAAACCCTAATTTCTCAAAAGATTTCATTTTATATGCTTATGGGAACATTGATAGCATTGTCGCTATGTTAGTTCAAAAAAATGATGAAGGTTTTGAGCAACCATTAGCATTTTTCACTCAAGGTCTTAAGGATTATGAGTTGCATTATTCATTTGTTGATAAATATGTACTTGTTGTAATAAGAAGTTTGAAGAAAATCAGACATATGCTTTCAAACAATAAGATTAAACTAATGGTTGCACATCCTTTTGTTAAGGATTTCTTGCTTAATAAGGACTTTAATACTAAAAGAGCTGGCTGGATTACTAAGGAAATGGAGTATGATATCAAGATCAAAGTCACCAAGCTGGTAAGAGCCAAAGGTTTGTGTGAATAGCTTGCAAGAAATAGAGATAACACTCCAAAATTTGATTCTGATGTTGTTTTAGCCTCAAAAGATGATGAACAGATTGTTGTTCCAAATTTTCATAATGATTGGGTAGATGATATGATCATCTTCTTGCAAACATATTGTTGTCCTGAAGGTTTGGAAATGTCAAAATGAAGGTATTACAGATTGCAGTCCATTCCTTACTGTTTATTGAATGATATATTATTTAAGAGGGATTTGCAAGGTGTTATGTTGAGATGCATTAAACTAGATTAGATTGATCATATTTTACATCAATTTCATGAAGGGATAGCTGGAGGCTATTTCTCACCAAGAGCTATAGCTCTTAAGATGATGAAAGCAGACTATTATTGGCCAAGTGTGTTTAAAGATGCACATTCATGGGTAAGGAAGTGCAAACAATGTGTTATTTTGCTGGTAAAGAAAAATTAGTAGCGCTGCCTTTGCAGCCTATTCAAGTGGACTAGCCATTTATGAAATGGGGTCTTGACTTTATTGGCATCATTAACCCACCTTCAAGTGCAGGTCATAAGTGGGTATTAACAGCCACTGATTATTTCACAAAGTGGACTAAAGCAGTTGATCTTAAAGATGCAAATGAGACAACTGTTTTGAATTTTTATGATGATTTAATTTACAAATTTGGTGTATCAGGTTCAATCATTTCAGATAATGCACTTGCATTTATAGGAAATAAAATAGTTGAATGGGCTGTTAAAAAAGGTGTATATCTAAATACTTCATCAAATTATTACCCACGGGGTAATGGGAAGGCCAAATCTACTAATAAGAACCTAATTCAGATCATAAAGAAGACCTTAGAAGGTAATCTGCGTTCTTGGCATGAAAATTTGAAATCAACACTTTGGGCTGATAGAATAACTCCAAAAAGGTCAAATGGTATGTCTCCTTACACATTGGTTTATGGTAAGGAAGCTAGATTACCTGTTTTAGTTGAGTTTCTAACATTTGATTTTCTGTATCAATTGGATATGATTGATGAAGAGATTATGGCAGCAAGGTTAGCTCAACTAAATGAATTAGAAGAGAGGAGGAGAGATGCATTGAAAAAATTTGAGCTTCATCAAGCTCAAATGAAGAGATCATTTGATAAGAAGGCATCTCCCATGAATTTCCAACCATAAGATATTATATTGAAATGGGATAAATTGAAAAGTAGACCAGGGAGACATTCAAAATTTGATGCTATGTGGGCTAGTCTATATATCATAATAGCCAACATGCCACACAATGTTTTCCATTTGTCTACACTTGAAGGAGAAGAGTAATGAATGGGATCCACCTCAAGTGTTGCTTTTGAGGTGAGTTAGTCTGAATAAGTGCTTTTCACATAGTTAGTTTGCTTCAGTTAGTTGTTGTTAGTAGTTTTGGAACAAAAAATAAGCGTATTGTTGTAGCACATCATAATGACATGGATGAGCACCCATCATATAGAGCATGAGTTGCAACTCAATGCTCTACATCATAGATGACCACACATCTCACCATCATAAGCTACAACAGTATGCTTATCTATTGTTTCTGTTAGTTTTTGTTTGATCAAACCAAAGAATATCATTTATGAGATATAAGAAAGCAATATGAACAAGCATTCATCAAACAGAGCATGGAATTACTCGGGTGCTCTATCTCATGATTATCGGTTTACACAACCCTCTTGGAGTGCAGAAATGGTATTCTTCGATCTGGTTGGTTGTTGTTTCATTTTCCTCTAAGTGATTTCATCACATGTTTCAGTTTTCAGCTTGTTTTTGAAAAGTTTGAGAAGGTTCAATTTTGTTAAAGTTGAAGACTTTGTGCCCAATGGATATGCAAAAGGTAGCTGGTATGTTTCTGTTTAGCAAGAAAACACCCATGAGAGGTCGCCAAAAATGTTACCAATTTTCACCATACGTGTTATAATTAGCAGGGTTGTTATCAAACCTTATTTTTTGATGAAAGAGCTTCATTTTGATTGGTTAAATTGTCTATTATAATTTATTGCATTCAATTATCAGATTGTTTTTTAGTTGCTAATTCATTTATGGTCTCATTGAATAGTTTTAGAAGTTTGTTTTTTGTTGTCCTAACCATCAAAGAATCATATTTTTTGCAAAGTACAAGTGCTTGAGCTCAAACACAAAGAAAATATTTTCTCATTTTAGATTATAGAAGTACAACAATGAAAATGATCCACACAAGCAGTGGTTGCTCTAAAAACTATGAATTGAAAGTGCACTTTTGAGATAAACAGAAGCTCTTTTATCACTAAAGAGACATACAGTTATGAAAATGCATTTATTATGAAACCACACATCCTGTACCTTAGGCTAATGAAAGCATGCATTTGAGTCTTAAATGTAGAAAATCAAAGCTTAATTACATTTCCATAAATGTAAGAAAGTAAGAAAAGAGAGGATAGAGTTAGCCCCCCCCCCCCCATTGCTTGGTATTTTCATGCAGGGTTGAGTAATGCTGCATCTTTGATCCCACATCTAAAATTGTCCTGCAAAAAAGAAGAGAGAGAGATGGGGTCAGTTAATGCAAACTGAGCAATGGAAGAGGCTAACCTATCATTCTAGCTATCTACTTCCATACATTTACAGAAATGTAAATCAGAATGCATAAAGAAGAGCTACTACAAATAATTATCATAATACTTCAACTAGTTTACTTTTAACAATTTTTGCGTTATGTGTAGGTATAGGTTCATTTTTATCAAAGGATTAAGGCATGTGGTGCAAATTCTGGCTTCCACAAGGGTTGATCTCAACATGTCCTTAAAGGTTTTATCAAGTCATAAGTTGGTGTTTAAATTGCCTATTCATCATGTCTATCCTAAAAGATATGTGTCATTCATAACAGCAAACTGTCTCAGTTTGCTGCCATAAGGAGCACATGTCTTTAGGATAGGAGTCTAGCATAAACAGATAGCCACCTATTTTATCAGATAAACACAACAAGGGTGGTGGAGATTGAAGAAACTAAGGATATTATTGAAGGGACATGCATAAAATAGAAGCATGAAACCTCGTAATCAAATCAGGAAGAGGTGAAGACCAAAGGTTGGAGGAGATTGTTGAAGGGACATATATACATTAGAGGTATGAAACCTTTCAATCAAATCATGGAGTTGTTGAAGATTGGCTATTGAAGGGACATGACATTTTCATGAAACCTTTCAACCCAATAATCAATTATGCAGTGCTACATAAGGTTTTCAATTCATCTCAAGGTTTTCAGATTGCTACAGGAGAGGGTATTTAGGTAAAGATGGGAGATTGCTTAAATAAGATATCAATGCAAAAAATGACAATAGGGCTTCCATTACAAGGAGAAAGAAATTATGGTATATCAAACTTTGCATTGATGTTACATAATGATTATATCTTTATTTTTTGAAAATAAATTATCAGCTATTAAGAGTATGACAGCAAATAAGAGTACTCATATTAGAGGAAATATGTAGTTTTTGAAAGCTACAAGCAAAGGTTAGCCAGTTATATTGCAAAAAATAAAAAAACATACTTTTCTAAGTGTTGAATGCATCATCATGAGGAGCTACAGGGTATACAGGATGTTATCAAGAAGCATCACTGATTTCCAAGGGTCAAGGCAACTTTCAAGATGTTATGTTGACAGTAGAATGAGATGCACAGATGTAGTAAGGTACAACCAAGCCACAATAAATTTTGGTTATTTCCTCATTTTTAGCTAAGTTACAATCATGTGTGACTTATAAAGAGAACTAGTGCACATTTAAGTAATGTTTTTTTATTTCCATGTACATATCATAGTTTCAACTATGTATGATGCATCTATACAATGCTAATGATTTAGTAAAGGAGATCAAATACAAGGAGAATATACATCAAAATAATGTTATACATAGAAGTAAATATCAACAGTGATGTAATTGTCATGTAACAGAGATAGATAAGATAATTATAATATATTTTATGTGATGATGGACATTAAGTTACAGATTCATAGATACAAGTTTTAGACAAGATAAATAGTAAAAATTTCTCCAAATGCCCACAGGAACAATAGTATGCAAAGATAGGTGTAGAATTCAAAGGTCGACTATGGAAGTAGTGAAATTATGGCCTAAGTAGTAAATTTCTTGAGCCAAATGGTGAAATTGGTGATGATTATAATCAAAGGAAGAAGTGATTAGAGAACCATTAAATTCATCCTAGATATTGGAATATACAAAGGTGGATTTTAAGGTTATTATCAACCACAAGGAATGCACTGTATATGGGCCTAGGTTTTTAGATTTATTTGTCTATTTAAGAGAATGGGAGGTTCATTATAAGAAAGAAGGATAATGCTTCCCAATATCAAATGTGTCGCAGAAATTTAAAATCCATATCTACGGGAAGTGATTGGGCAAAATAAGCAAACTATGAAGTTTATCATATTAATTTCTAAGCAAGTTTGTTAGGATTGAAAGAGTAGTATATACAGAGAAGTTTTCTAAAAATAAAGCACTCAAGAATCATAAGAACCATGTCCTCCCAACAAACATAACAACAATATGGTGGAGACAAAATTAGCAAGAAAGGTTTTCAAGTTTTCTTATTATCTGATGCAGGACCATCTCAGGTCCTTGGCAATCCCGTTTCACCAAAAACAAGTTTGAGTTTTTTGTTTTTCTCGGTTCCTTCTTTGACCGATTTGGCTCGGTAGTTGCTCGAGTTCCTTTAACCGATTTGGTCGGTTAATTCCTTGGTGCTCGGTTATCAATGCTTACCGAGTTATTTTTTTTA
The DNA here is from genome assembly GCA_027943335.1 of Chamaecyparis obtusa. Taxonomy (NCBI): domain Eukaryota; kingdom Viridiplantae; phylum Streptophyta; class Pinopsida; order Cupressales; family Cupressaceae; genus Chamaecyparis; species Chamaecyparis obtusa. The sequence continues at coordinate 1,511,499 of BSBK01001613.1, read as the reverse complement.
GTTTTCTGTTGAGGCTAACTTGTGTATTTAATTGTGGTCATGGATTTAATGTTGGTATCAATCATTGGGAAGCATGTAGACCTAGATCTGGTCATCCCTTTCATTAATCATGGATCTAAAGGGTGACTTGTTTTGATAGCCTCTTTTATTTAATGTAGTCGTTGGTTGTAGTTTTGGGACATCATCTTAGAGATAGAAGTTTTTGGTAGAAGATAAGAGTTAGAAGATTGAAGGTAGTTTATGAATCCTCGCATGTTGGAGGATTGTTGTAATTGAATTGTAATGTCTAGACCTAACCGGGAATAACTTACATCCCGACATGTATGAATTTATTTGATGAAATATAAGGATCTGATTTGTATTCTCTCTCTCACTTTGTGTGTAATTGCTTCCGTGTGTGATCTCTACAAGGGGGGTTTGGATTAGGGTGTTCCTTTGGCCCCTATTCCACCCATTCCTTATGCTAGGTGGTATCAAAGCCAAGTTGAGATCTGGATCTAGATTTATGAATCTAGGTTTGAGGGCTCCTTCTTGTCAAACCCTAGTTGATTTGTTGTGGGATAGAAGATTGCGATTTGGCCTGTAATTGCACAGGGTTTCAAGATGGTTCATGGGAGGTGAGATGTGGATCCAAGATTGGTAGATATGTTGAGACAACTTGTTGCTAGGTTAGAAGTTGTTGAGATAGCCTAGCGTAGAGGAAGACATCTTGAAGATGTTAGTGATGAATAAATTGAGGAAGAACATGATGATGTAGAACCCGCACCTATGATGGATCAGGGTGAGGAAATATTGTTGAAGGATTTGACAAATCTGAAGTTTACACCACATTTAAATCCTCTTGATTATAGTGGAAAGATGGATTCAGATGAATTGGTGGATTGGATCATCAAGATGGAGAAGTATTTTGAGTATGAAAATGTCCCTGAGGAAAAGAAGGTGAAGATTGCAAGCACAAAGTTGAAGAGTCATGCATCCTTGTGGTGGGAGCATATGCAATTGGATAGAAAAAGAAAGGCAAAGACAAAATTAAGATATGGAATAAGATGGTAAATAAATTGAAAGGAAATTTTTTACCTTGTGATTATCAGATTAACCTAGTTAGGCGATTGCAAAGTTTGAGGCAAAAAGATAGCTCGGTAAAAGATTATATTGAGGAATTCTATAGATTAGATATCAGATCTGGACATGGTGAAGATGAAGTGGAAATAATTTCTAGGTACCTGAATGGATTAAGAGTTTCCATCCAGGAAGAAATCAGTTTGGTTAAATTGGAAAACATTGAGGAAGCTTATCAGTTTGTCTTGAAAGCTAAGGAGAAATTGAACAAAAGACATGAGCAAAGACAAAGAGGTAGAGGTGGTAGATTCCCTAGAGGAAGAAGTAGATCTTATGGTGAAAACAATAGATCTAATTCAGAAAAGACAAATCTAGATAAAGGAAAGACCAAGTGGAAAGGTTAAATTTCATCTAGAGGAAGAGGCAATAACTATTGAGGTGTTTATAACAAAGGTGGATTCCGAGGAACTTGTTACAATTGTGGAGAAGGACATAGGTCATTTGAATGTACACATGAAAGTAAGAAGGTTGGTAGTAGTAGAAATGATTTGGTACAAGAAGATTCATTGAATGAACCTGAGAAGGAAAATAACTTGATGGTAATGAGAGCACTTTGGAGTGAAAGTAATAAAGAAGATCTGGTAAGGAAAAAATTTCTCAAGACTAGATGTAGAGTTTATGATGAAGTGTGGAAGGTAATCATTAATAGTGGAAGCTCAGAGAAATTTTCATCTGAAGAAATGGTTACAAATTTATAGTTGGAAAGGTTTGAACACCTGAAGCCCTATCAAATTTCATGGATCAAGGATGAGCATACACTCTTGATAAGTGAACAATGTTATGTGAATTTGAAAATTGGAAAGTACTATGATAAGGTGTTTCATGATATCATGCCTATGGATTGTTGTCATATTTTTTTTACTATACCTTGGCAATGTGATAGACATGCTATATATGATGGAAGATTTCATAAATATACTATTTGGGCTTATGGGAGAAGACAAATCTGATAGGGAGATTGGGATAGACTAGCCTAGTCTATGCTCTTTGATCCCTTCCTTGGATCAATAGGTGTTCTACTCACACCCTATGGTCTCTAGGACTTCCCTTTCTTTTGGAATCCCCTAACCTTTCCCAATATAACCACCAAGAACAAGTACTTCTTCTCCTAAGCTCTCCTACACTCAGCTTGGCTTCATTCCCTTACATAGGCTTATATGGGCACAACTGCTTCCACACCTTCTCAAGTCCTAGAAAGGGTGGAGATAGATCCTATGGTGTTTTCACAACCTTCCATGTGACCACATTAGCTAGGGAAATCCATCTTCTTACCCGATTTCAATATCTACCCTCAAAACAAGGCTACAAGGAATGAGCCCCAATTAGGCCTCCATTCTAGATTTATAGGGCTTTCACCTGCAAACAATGCCAAATCTTGGATAACTTCCCAAAGAGGATCCTAACCATATGCCAAGGTCTCAATTATTTTTTAGGTTTTAGGGCCCCAAGTGTTCGTACATTTCCCTAATCAAATATGAGGGTTTTTAAGGGTTTTTAGGCTTGACAGGGTCACTGAACTTGTTTGGTTTCTTCACTACCTTGTCTGGATTGGTAGAATCTCATCCTTCTCACCAATGATGCTTCATTATCCATTCTTCAAATCCTCAAAAGGATTCCTTCTGCAATATCCACCCTTTCTCTCTATAACCTCTGTAATCACGACCTTACCTAGTCGGGCACAGTCCAGGCTCGCCTAGGGCTTGGTCTCAAAAATACTTGCTTTCACTTTCCAGGGCCCTGCTTGAAATGAAATTATGTATAGGTTTTTTACTTACATATCCCATGGTTCCATGGAATTTCCATGGTGGGGATAGGATCTACATGCCCATCTTTACAAACCAATCAAAACTGGACAATGGAATAGAAACTTCAAACTATTTACAAAACCACACACACAACCTGCAAGAAACCTAAAATATGAATTGTAAATCAAAGCTTATATAGTATAAAATATTCACAACATAATAAGCATCAAAAAATATTCATTAAATTCCATTCTTTACTCCATTTGTGCAGACTGACACACAAAACACAGTCACAGTCAAGATTTCTCTTCACACAGTCATACACTCTGACAACCAACCCTTAGATTAGGGTTTTTCCAAGCATATATGGTCTCACCATTAGGGTATGAGTTTGGTTAGGGCTTCTAGCTACTAGGTCAGGGTTAAAACCTCCTATGAGAAAAGTGGCTAAGCAACTTTGAAAAGTGGCTAAGCAACTTTGAAAAGTTGTTATGCAACTTTTGAGCAACTTTTGTTGCTTGAGAAATTTTTGCTCTTGTTAGACTTCTAGACCTTAATAAGGCCTCTCCAATGCACTCATGTGCCAAATCCACTCAAACCTCCACTTTCTAGACTTCTAGCACTCCAAAGACCAGGAGACATCAGGATGACAACTTTCACTGAGTCTTTGAGCTATTACAAAACTAAGCTAGACTATGACACTAGGACCCAAACTAGGACCCTAACACACTCACTGAGCTCATGGCTCTTATTTTAATGACATGGATTCTCAAGAAGCATAAACACAAAAAAAATTTAATGGTGGGAGCCCTATCAAAGGGTGCTCCTACACCATAGTCCCCCTCTGCATAGAATTAAGGAACTTTGGGAGTGATTAGAACTAGATCAATGCCTAGCCTCTTGAACCTGCTCTTTTCAACCCAAGTGGCTTCAAACTCAAGTTGACCTACCCACTTCACCAAGTGTTCCATGTAGACTTGGTGCCCAGTAGAATTTTTCACTCTAGACTCCAAGATCTGCTCTGCTATGGGTTGCTTCACTTGAGGCATGGTATTCACATCTAGGTCTTGCAGTACCTTGGCTTGATTCTTAGTCTACTCTATTATTTCTCCTTTGTCTAGGACTAGATCATCTACATTGAAGACTGGTGATATATCTAAGTCTAATGGAAGATCCACTTTATAAGCATTCTCTCCATATTTGGCCAAAATTTTACAAGGCCCTACCCTCTTCATTTGCAACTTGGTAGGCATGCCTTTTTGCATTCTAGCTTTGCTCAAATGGACCATCACATAGTATCCCACTTTGAACTAAACCTCTCTCCTTCTCTCATCCACTTTAGCTTTTAGTTTTTGAGTTGACTCTAGGATGGCTTTCTTGAGCTTTTCTTGAACTTCTTTGATGGTTTGAGTAAAATCCTCGACATGGCCACTCTTTATATCCATTTAACTAAGTTCTCTTAACTAACACACCCCTCTAGGATGTCTGCCATATACAACTTCAAAAGGACTCCTTCTTGTGGTCTTATTAACACTATCATTGTAGGCATATTCAAGTTGTGGAATAACTAAACCCCAAGTCTGCCCATACTCATTGGTTAGACATGTCAGCAAATTGCCTAATACCCTATTAATAACTTCAGTTTGACAATCAGTTTGTGGATGGTAAGCTAAGCTAAACGATAGGTTAGTTCCAAGCCTTTTCCATAAGGTTTTCCAAAAATGGCTCATGAACTTGCTATCCCTATCTGAAACAATGCTTAATGGGAGTCCATGAATCCTTACAATCTCCTCAAAGAAGAGATGTGCAATATAGCTAGCATCATGGGTAGTTCTACATGGAATAAAATGGCTCATCTTAGAAAATCTATCTACTACAACATATATAATATCCATACCTATTTTTTTTTTGGGGAGGCCTACTACAAATTCCATGCTTACACACTCCCAAGGCCTATTTGGAACTGGTAATGGTTGATAGAGTCCTGCACTGCTTGAGCCTCCTTTAGCCCTTTGACATACACCACATTTTTCCACATACTTTCTCACATCCCTTGGAAAACTAGGCCAATAATAGTACCTTTTTACTAGCTCCATAGTTTTATTGATGCCAAAATGTCCACTTAGGCTCCCATTGTGCTTCTCATGTATAAGATTTTCTCTCATGGATCCTCTAGGTACACATAGTTGATTGCCTTTAAACAAGAGGCCATTTTGAAGAGTATAGTCTGCATACTCACTATGAAAATGATTTTAAAATTCATTGCATGCCTTGTAGGCTGAGGATAGGTCTTCATCTTCTTCATAGAGATCCTTGAAACTTTCTATGCCTATGCTTTGCAATTGCACTTCTTGGATAATCAATAACTTCCTGCTTAAAGTATCTGCTACTTTGTTGAGCTGCCCCTTCTTATGCTTGATGGTAAAGGTAAAGGATTGGAGGTACTCCATCCATTTCAAATGTATTTTACTAAGCTTTTCTTGAGTGTTAATGTAACTCAAAGCCTAATTATCTGTGAACACCATAAATTCCTTTGGGAGCAAGTATTGTCTCCCATTTCTTGAGAGACTGAACTAGTGCATACAACTCTAGATCATATGTTGAATACTTTTTCTTTACTTCATTGATTTTCTCACTAAAAAATGCCGCAATCCTTCCCTCTTGGCTCAATACACCCCCTACTACAATGCCGCTTGCATCACACTCTAGTGTAAATATCTTGTCAAAAGTAGGTAACAGTAGGATAGGTTTTGTGGCTATCTCTTGCTTCAATTGTTGGAATGCTTTATTAGCTTCCTTAGTCAACTTGAACTTTCTTCTCAGTCCTCCTTTGATGGTGTCAAGAACTAGTGCACATATGCCACTGAAGTTTCTCACAAACTTCATATAAAATTGTGCCAAGCCATGAAAACTCCTAACTTCAGTCCCTGTTTTAGGGGCAGGCCAATTCAATATTACCTCAACTTTGCTTGGGTCCATCTTCAAGGTACCCTTTGACACCACAAACCCCAAGTAGACTAACTCCTGCTTAAAAAATTCACACTTCTCTAAGTTGATTGCCAACTTATCTTCATGTAACCTCTTTAGGACTAGCCTCAAATGTTCAAAGTGCTCTTCTTTAGTTCTACTATAGATGAGTATATCATCTAGATACACTACCACAAACCTACTAGTGAAGTCCTTCAACACCTCATTTATCAATCTCATGAAGGTGCTTGGGGCATTGGTAAGCCCAAATGGCATCACAAGCCATTCATACAACCCATCTGTGGTCTTAAAAGTTGTCTTCCACTCATCACCCTCCTTAATTTTTATTTTATGATAACCACTTTTAAGGTCTAACTTAGTAAAATACATAACACCCCCTAAACAATCCATCAAGTCCTCTATTCTAGGAATTGGGAATCTTTACCTTATGGTGATTCTATTTATTTCCCTTGAATTAGTGCAAAGTCTCCATTTGCCTCCTTTCTTTAATGCTAACACCACCAGGACTGCACATGGGTTGATGCTCTTCTTAATTATTCCTTGATCCAATAACTCATGTACTTACCTTGCCACCTCCTTGTTTTGATCAAGTGTGAGCTTGTATGCTACTTTATTTGGTAGAGATGCACCAAGTACAAAATCTATTTGATGGCTTATAGCCCTTCTTGGAGGAAGTTTTGTAGGTGCTCCATCACTCACTATATCCTTGAACTCCTCCAATATTTGCTTCACATCTTTAGGTGTCTTTGTCTACAACTTGTGTTCCCCCTCTTTAGACTTCATAATAATGGCACATCCCACTATTTCATCTTCATGCAATAGATGTAAGAACTCCTTACCAGTGCTAAGCAAGACACTAGGTGTCCTTGAGGCTCCTTCATCATTCTCTATCAGAGACTAAATCTTAAAAAAAAAATTGTCCTTCTTAAAGGAAATGGAGTTCTCTTCCCCATCATAGATCACCTTCCTATCAAACTGCTAGGGCCTTCCTAATAGAAGATGACAAGCATCCATGGGTAGGACATCACAAAGGATCTTATCCTTATACCCTCCTATATAAAACTCCACCCAAGTTTATTCATTAACTAGCACACTCTGCTCTTGGTTCAACCAAGTTACCTTGTATGGATTAGTGTGGGGAATCTTTGTGATTTTCAACTTCTTACCTGCCTCATCGAATATGATGTTGTCAGTTGATCCTGAATCAACTATCACCTTGCATAATTTTCCTAGGATCTTGCATCTAACTCTAAAAAGAGCTCTTCTTTGTTTGGGTTCTCCTTGAGTAGGTTGCCTAATAAGTACCCTTCTAAACATAAGGTTTTCCCCCATCTCTGATTCCAACTTTCTAACCTCATTGGTGCATGAGTTGGCTCCATCTTCTTGGGCATAAGCTACCCTCTTCTCATTACTAGAGCTAGTAGGTTTATCAGGACACCTATAAGAAGGATGTCCAAGTTGACCACATTGGTAACATTTCATGGTGGCAAAATAGGAGTTGCTTCTTCTTGCACTCCTTCCTCTACTTGAACCTCCATGGGATCATCTTCCTCTACTAAAATTACATCTTGTATTGGTCTCTGCAATTTGTTCAAGGAGTCTATTCTCTCCTTGGCTTCTTGTGTCACCTCCTTTTCCACTAGAACCTCCTCTTTGACCCCCTCTAGAGTCTCTACCTCTACCTCTATTTTTGGTGTTAGGTTCTTGCTTTCTTCTCTATTTTTCTTCAATCTTTTGTGCCATGTGTTGACACCCAAGAACTGTGTTAGGAGTGAACAAATTCATGTCCTCTTCTATACTCCACTTCAACCCACTCAAGTACCTTGCAACCTTGATGTTTTCTTCTTCCTTCACCTTGGATCTTAGGCTCAGTTTGTGGAACTCCTTTGTGTAGGTGGAAACATCCATCTCTTTCTGTCTAAGGTTCAATCTCCTCCTATGCTATTGGATTTCAAAATTTGTAGGTAGGTAGGCTTCTCTAACCTTATTCACCATGGCTTTCCAATTAGCAATTGGGTTTTTCCCTTCTTTCTCCCTTTCTTCTTGGAGATAGTTCCACCAAGTCAGAGCTTGGCCCCTCAACCTTGATTTGGCCACTTTGACCTTTTGTGCTTCAGATATCTCTTCACACTTGAAGTGGTTCTCCATGCCCTCAATCCACTACATAACTAATTCAGTGTCCATTCTACCAATGAGTAAGGGGACACCCTCAAGGGCTTTACCAGTGATGGCTTTAATTGCCTTCAAGAACTACTCATCTTGTGTTGGAGGGTCAGGTATAGGAACTTCATCATCTATGGTCTTTTCTTTTTCCTTGGCATCCTGCTCCTCCATCCTATCATTAACCTTATCTACTTTAGCTTGGACATCATCCAAGAGTTTCTCTAACTGAGCTAACCTTTCTTTTAGGAGTCTATTGGCTTCCTCTTGCTCTTCTACCTTATTTGCTAACTCTACATTAGTCACCATATTCTTCTTCTAAGATGACCCTACTAATTCTCCTGGAGGTTGAAACATTCACACTCTCCAACTATTCACTTCCCAAGTCTTGTTTGCTCTGATACCAATCTGATGGGGAGATTCGGATAGACTAGCCTAGTCTATACTCTTTGATCCCTTCCTTGGATAAATAGGTGTTCTAATCACACCCTATGGTCTCTAGGACTTCCCTTTCTTATGGAATCCCCTGACCTTTCCCAATCTAACCACCAATAACAAGTACTTCTTCTCATAAGCTCTCCTACACTCAGCTTGGCTTCATTCCCTTACATAGGCTTATAAGGGCACAACTACTTCCACACCTTCTCAGGTCCTAGCAAGGGTGGAGATGGCTCCTATGGTGCTTTCATAACTTTCCATGTGACCACATTGTCTAGGGAAATCCATCTTCTTACCCGATTTCAACATTTATCCTCAAAATAGGGCTACAAGGAATGAGCCCCAATTAGGCCTCCATTCCAGATTTATAGGGCTTTCACCTCCAAAAAATTCCAAATCTTGGCTAACTTCCCAAAGAGAATCCTAACCATATGCCAAGGTCTCAATTATTTTTTAGGTTTTAGGGCCCCAAGTTTTTGTACATTTCCCTAATCAAATATGAGGGTTTTTAAGGGTTTTTAGGCTTGACAGGGTCACTGAACTTGTTTGGTTTCTTCACTACCTTGTCTGGATTGGTAGAAGCTCCTCCTTCTCACAAATTATGCTTCATTATCCCTTCTTCAAATCCTCCAAAGGATTCTTTCTGCAATATCCACCCTTGCTCTCTATAACCTTTGCAATCATGACCTTACCTAGCCGGGCACAGTCTAGGCTCGCTTAGGGCTTGGTCTAAAAAATACTTGCTTGCACTTTCTAGGGCCCTACTTGAAATGATATTATTTACATGGTATTTAATTCCATATCCCATGGTTCCATGGAGTTTCCACAGTGGGGATAGGAGCTACAGGCCCATCTTTACAAACCATTCAAAACTAGACAGTGGAATAGAAACTTCAAACTATTTACAAAACCACACACATAACCTACAAGAAACCTAAACTAAGAATTGGAAATCAAAGCTTATACATTATAAAATATTTCAAACACAATAAGCATAAAAAATTATTCATTAAATTCCATTCTTTACTCCATTTGTGCATACTGGCACACAAAACACAATCACAGTCAAGATTTCTCTTCACACAGTCGTACAATCTGATAACCAACCCTTAGATTAGGGTTTTTCCAAGCATATATGGTCTCACCATCAGGGTATGAGTTTGGTTATGGCTTCTAGCTACTAGGTCAAGGTTAAAACCTCCTATGAGAAAAGTGGCTAAGCAACTTTGAAAAGTTGTTATGCAACTTTTGAGCAACTTTTGTTGCTTGAGCATTTTTTTCTCTTGTTAGACTTCTAGACCTTAATAAGGCCTCTCCAATGCACTCATGTGCCAAATCCACTCAAACCTCTACTTTCTAGACTTATAGCACTCCAAAGGCTAGGAGACATTAGGATGACAACTTTCACAGAGTCTTTGAGCTATTACAAAACTAAGCTAGATTGTGACACTAAGACCCAAACTAGGACCCTAACACACTCACTGAGCTCATGGCTCTTATTGTAATTACATGGCTTCTCAAGAAGCATAAACACAACAAAATTTTAATGGTTGGAGCCCTGTCAAAGGGTTCTCTTGCACCAAAATCTTGTTACCTTTGATTGAAGAACCTATTAGTAGTGTTTGTACATCTGTGAAAGTTTTTTTGATGGAAGGAAGAAAGTTGGTTAATGATTTGAAGAAGAATGATGTATGTTTTGCTGTGATTCCTAACAAACTGAGTAAGAAAATGGTTGATAGCATACCTGAAGAGATTGATAAGATACCCACCAAGTACAAGGAGATCATTTCTGATAATGTACCTGATGGTTTTCCACTAAAGAGAAGCACTGATCATTGCATGGATTTTATCCCTAGAGCTAGTTTACCGAATAAGGCACCACATCGATTGACACCTACCAAGAATTAGGAATTGAACTGACAAATTCAAGAATTGTTGCAGAAAGGTTTGATCTAAGAAATTTTGAGTCCTTGTACAGTACCAGCTATATTGGCACCTAAGAAGAATGGAGAATGGCGAATGTGTATAGATTCCAGAGCAATCAACAAGATAACAATGAAATATAGGTTTCCTATACCGAGAATGAATGACATAATGGACAGTTTGACTGGAGCAAAGTATTTTACCAAAATTGATTTGAAAAGTGGATATCATCATATCAGAATCAAAGAAGGTGATGAGTGGAAGACTTCTTTTAAGACAAGAGAATGTTTGTATGAGTGGTTGGTTATGCCTTTTGGTTTAACTAATGCACCGAGTACTTTTATGAGATTGATGAATGAAGTTTTGAAGAAATTCTTAGATAAATTTGTGATTGTATACCTAGATGATATTTTGATATTCATTAAGACCAGAGAAGAGCATTTTTTACATGTTAAACAAGTATTGCAGAGATTGAAAGAAGAAAAGTTGTTGATAAATCTGAAAAAGTGTTCTTTCATGAAAGAGGAGATTGTGTATTTGGAATTTGTGATTTCAGCTGATGGATTGAAAATAGATCCTGAAAAGGTTGAAGGTATTTTTAATTGGCCTACACCTGAGAATGCTAGTGAGTAAGATCATGTCATGGTTTGGCAAGTTTTTACCAAAAATTCATTTGGAATTTTAGTTCAATTTGTAATGCTATGACTAAGACTATGAGAGGAGATAAAAGAGAATTCAAGTGGACACATGGAGCTGATAAAAGTTTTGAGACTCTGAAGTAGAAGGTTGTTGAATTACTTGTGTTAGCATTGCCTGATTTCAATAAGGTATTTCAAGTTGAATGTGATGCAAGTAGTAGTGCAATAGGAGCTGTGTTGAGTCAAGAAGGTAAACTTGTTGCTTTCTTTAGTGAAAAGTTGAATGATGCAAAAAGGAAATATTTTGTGTATGATTAAGAATTATATGCTATTGTTCAAGCCCTGAAGAAATGGAGACACTATTTGATACCGAGTGAATTTGTGTTGTATACTGATCATAAGGCTTTATAGTATTTGGGTAGTCAGAATAAGATGAATCAGAGACATATGAAATGGGTTGAATATTTGTAGAGTTATACATTTGTGATAAAATATAAGAGTGGAGTCACTAACCGAGTTGTTGATGCATTGAGTAGAAGAAGATATTTGATGACCGAGATGATAATTGAAGTTCTTAGTTTTAATGATATGAAAGGTTTGTATGAAATTGATCCTGATTTTTTTGAGCCGTGGAGAAAGTGTAGAGCACCTATTCAAGATCAACCAAGTACTAAATGGGAAGACTATTTCATTTAAGAAGGTATGTTGTTTAAAGGTATTCAGTTGTGTATACCAAAATGATCAATGAGAACTAATTTGATAAAGGAGAAACATAGTAGTGGTTTGGCTGGGCATTTTGGTATTGACAAGACATTGAATTTTCTTAAGGAGAAATACTTTTGGATGCAGTTGTATAAGGATGTTCAGAAATTTGTGAAAAGTTGTGGAATTTGTCAAGTTGCAAAGGGAGTAAGTCAAAATACTGGATTGTATATACCGATTTCTGTTCCTGAGAAACGTTGGATTGATATCAGTATGGATTTTATTCTTGGCTTACTGAAGACAATAAGAGGTAATGATTCTATATTTATTTTTGTGGATAGATTTTGTAAAATGACACATTTTATACCCTGTAGAAAGACATCAGATGCAGTGCATATAGCAGGTCTTTTCTTTAATGAAATTTTTATATTGCATGGATTACCAAGGAGTATCATCTCTAACCGAGACAGTAAGTTTGTTGGATACTTTTGGAAGACTCTTTGGAGAAAGTTGGGCACTATGTTGAGGTATAGTTCTACATTTCACCCACAGACTAATGGAAAAATAGAGGTTGTGAATAGAATTTTGGGTAATCTTTTGAGATGTTTAGTTGGAGATACACCGAGTAATTGGGATTTTGTGTTGGCACAAGAAGAGTTTGCATATAATAATTCAGTGAATAGGAGTATTGGAAAAACACCTTTTGAGATTGTAAATGGAATACAACCAAGAGGTATATCAGATTTGAAGGAAATTGTTGGTGAAGAAAAGAGAAGTGCTGAAGGAGTAAAGTTTTCTAAGTTCATGAAGACATTGCATGAAGAAGTGAAACATAAGTTGGAGAAAATTAATCAGAAATACAAAGACAAAGCTAATAGATCAAGAAGACATAAGACTTTTGCAATTGCAGATGAAGTAATGGTACACTTGAAGAAAGGCAAATTTCCAGTTGGAACATATGGGAAGCTAAAAAATGAAGAAGTTTGGTCCTTGCAAGATACTAAGGAGATTTGACAATGGAAATTCTTATGAGATTGAATTACCTGATGACATGGATATATCACCTATATTCAACATTGCAAATTTGGATGAGTACCATGAATCAGATGAAGAAATGATAGTACCAAATTATTATCCTAAGAGACAGACATAAGAAGTTGATCAGATATTGGAACAAAGAGTTGGCAAAAGCACAAGAGGAAAACAATATATGGAATATCTAGTAAAGTGAAAGAATAGACTGATTAAAGATAGTTCAAGGATTTCATAGTCTGAGTTGGATTCAACTTGGGTTGTACCTACTACATGATTCAAAGAATCATTTCAAATAACCCCAGGTGTCTGATGTAGGAGCATCTCGGGTCCTTGGCAATTCTGTGTCAACAAAAACAACTTTGAGTTTTCTGTGTTGCTCGGTTCCTTCTTTGACCAAGTTGGATAGGTAGTTGCTTGAGTTCCTTCTTTAACCGAGTTGGTTGGTTAATTTTTTCTGGCGCTCGGTTATCCTTGCTTACCAAGTTATTTGTTTTATTTTTCTGTTGAGGTCGACTTGTACATTTAATTGTGGTCATAGATTTAATGTTGGTATCAATCATTGGGAAGCATGTGGACCTAGATCTGGTTGTCCCTTTCGTTAATGGTGGATCTGAAGGCTGACTTGTTTTGGTAGCCTCTTGTATTTAATGTAGTCATTGGTTGTAGTTTTGGGACATCATCTTAGAGATATAAGTTTTTGGTAGCATATAGGAGTTAGAAGATTGAAGGTAGTTTTTGAATCCTCACATGTTGGAGGACTATTGTCTTTGAATTTTAATATCTATCCCTAACCAGGAAGGTCTTACAACCCGACATGTATAAATCTATTTGATGAAATATAAGGATCTGATCTGCATTCTCTGTCTCACTTTGTGTGTAATTGCTTCAGTGTGTGATCTCTACAAGGGGGATTTGGATTAGGGTGTTCCTTTGGCCCCTCTTCCACCTCTACCTTGTGTCATTATCCAACAACATATGATGATAGATTTCTATTCAAAAAATTCAAGTTACCCATAATATCATAGAGTTGCTAATTTTTTAAGTTTTTGTTGACAACCAGAGGTAGTGTAATTTAAAGCTACTTTTTTTTTTAAAGCGCATAGAAAGCTCCAGTGAAAGGAAGTCTGAGTTTACATTTTAGCACCAACATTGTTTCCAAGGTTTGAAGGTATGTTTGTATACACCAGAGCTTGCATAAACAAATGGGAGAGATAAAGATATAGAGATTTTTCAGCACAAAGTCGTGAAGTTGTAATCCAACAAAAAAAAAAACATTTTCCAGCCGGAGAGAAATAAATGGAGGAGCATGAAGTAAAAGAATTGAATCAAAGAAGTTCCAGTTTCAAAAATCTAGAAGTGCAGGAAATAAATTTAAACAACAAATCTCTGATGTCTTCTTTCCTCAAAGAACTTGTGTTTCTAAAAGAAATAAGATGGTTTGCACTAACTCGCAAGAAGAGAAGAGAAGATACCCATTGTAAATGAAGAGAACAACTCCAAACTTCATGGAGGCCAATTAAACCTTCAAGAAAAAAAGCGTTCAGAAGTAGAGAAAGCAGTAGCATTTTTACAAAATGTAGAGATTTCAAATAATTAAGAGGCAGCCACAAAAGGTTTCCAGAGTAGCAAAACCAAAGAAATTCATTTCAAACCCTTATGAAAAAGGTTGTCCACAAGTTGCAAGGAAGAAGAGCATAGTTTTTAGTGTGTATGCAAAGCATAAGCATCTAATGAAAGAGTCTTATCCATGGCGGCATCATTCTCAGTTTTTTCAAGGCAGCATCAAACCCTATCTTCCCTAATGGCGATGACATGGAGCAAAGTGATAGCTTGCAAAAGTGGATGAGCAAATGAAATATTTTTAGGGTTTCTTGTCTTAGTAACCTGTAGCATGCGAAGTCTTTTGCCTTATGGTTTCGCTTTGTCTTTTGCCTTAAGTCTTAGGTCATAAGGTAGATCTCCCTTAGGATTAGATCTCGCTTGCCTTAGGATAGTTTTGATTTTCCATATTAAATAACATATGCAATGCAATTCTTATTAAACTTAAATTTATGGATTATTAAATAACATTGCTAAATGTTATTTATTAATTCATAAATTTAGTTTAATAAGAATTCTTTGTATTATTTTTTGATTTGACAAAAAATCAAAATTTATAACTTATTAAATATAATATAATTTTAAAAACCAAATAAATGTATAATTTAATGGATATTTTTATTATTCATTAAAGTTACACATTTTTATTTTTTTTAAACCAAAAATGTGAAAAATCAGAGTCCAAAGAAAAATCGCGCTACAGAATCGCCAGGTGAAATTAGGGTTAATTCACCATGACCAAGCAAAAGTTAGCAACCTGGATTCTGCTTCAACTAATCTGATTTCCAAGCATTCTTCAAACTCGACAACTAGATCCTCAAGCCCGGACAAGGAATTCACCAGCTATTGTTTCAATTGCTGGTCATACGGGCATAAATACAAAGATTGTAAACTGAGGGATGTTAGACATCTTCACCCCACTTACGATCACCTCAAGGAGTTTATCACAAAGCAGAAGGCTAAAAGCTTGCTGGAAGCCCAAAAAAGTGGACAATCTTTGGTCAAGGTCTCTGCTCCTCTCGGTGAATTAAATAATCTTACGGATAATGTAACCAAGGATCTTAGCTTGAAGGAAATAGATTATTTTCCAGTGCCTAAAACTAGGGTTTTGAAACCCAATTTGGAATCCCAGACTCACTATGGCCACCAGTTCCAAAATAGGATATTAGAATAAAAGATTTTCTCTATTAATACATTGGACGCACAAATGGCTTTCTTTGAAAAAACTAAATATGCAAATTTGGGGAAAGTTAATTTAGAGCCGGTCAAGGTAAAATATACTGAACGGGTCTCACCTTAGGCCATCTCTGAATTGGGGAAAGGTGGAGTGGCACCCACTCAGGCCCTTACCACTTGCATAGTAAATAAACCCCCATCACGACTACCAGCATGTAGAAACATTGGGACCACAAAGGCTCTGTCATCCAGGACAATTCCGACTATTAGCTCTAATGAACCTCTATCTGCTACGAGGGGAGGGGGAATGCCAGAGACCAAGGCATCTTTCGGTGGTGGCAAATCAAGAAAAGAAGAATGGCACACGGTTAAAGGCAAGAAACTGGTAAAATCTTCTCCTAAAAATTACAATAGCAGTAATATTGTTCTTAAAAACTCCTTTGATTTACTAAGCAGAGATAATACTCCTTGTAAAAAGCTTCCACATTTAGCAAATCATCAGAGCAATAGGGTTTTGGGAGGGGGAGAAGTTCCCAGGGGGAAATCAAATCTGGATTGTAAATTTGCACAATCCGATGTGAGGAATTCTCCCCTCCCCCTGCCCAAAACCCTAGCTATGGAGCAAAAAGCTTTAAAAGATAGTAATGATTTAACAGGTATTCATAAATCTCCAAATGCGTACAACTCTCCTCATCGTAGGAAGGAAAAAATGAGATCATTTAACAGCAAGCCACAAAATATGGTTAAACCTGGTAATGAGGGTAACCAGTCACATGCTAAGTGTAATGATTATGTTTACACTCCGCCACATAGGCATTCAGCTAACCATAAACATTCAATATTTCCAATATATGGTAATCACGACCCTAATCATTTTATGGTGACATTGGATGAAAGTCACATTTTGCAAATTAAGAATGCTTATGCAAAGACAGGTGTCATATGCAAGTGGATGGCAACAGGTGTCCATATAAAGGATATAATCAAAGGTATGTTATCTCTTCTCCCCTCGGAGGTAAGTATTACTATCTTGGCAGACAACTTTATTTATGTAGATTGCAAAAGCAGTAATCTTAAAAATGAAATTTTAGAGAAAGGTTATTTGAAATTTAGAGAAATTTCTTTTTTCGTATGTTCTTGGTTCCCTTTATTTAATCCAATAAAAATAGCGGATTTCCAAGTAGAAAAAGCAATTATGTTAAGAAATCTGCCACTAGAGTGTAATCATCTAGAAATTGTGAAAAGAATAGGAGATAAAATTGGAACTTTTAAAAGGATGGTTAAAGCTGAATATAATAAATCAAATGTGATTATCATTGTTAAGGTAAATTATCATGACAGTTACATTCCCCCCCTCCAGCTATGTTTTAATTCAAACACCATAATTATAAATCCCAAGATCCTAGAGGACTTCATAGAAGATTCTAAGAAAGGAAGGAATCCACCCTCACTTACACTTAAAAATTGTGCAGATGTTTTCCATGACCCTGATATTAGGGTAAAAATAAAGTTCTTAAACAATAGAGGGGGTTTTGAGCTCTTGAACACTAAATTTGGGCACTCTGAAGCTCCACCTCCCAAATTGTGTGAAATTAATGCTCCAATTAGCATTAATAATCCCCAGGAATCCTCCAAATCTCCTACTCTGTTAAGGAGGCTAGAAACTCCCCTCTTCAATAACTTTGAAGATGCTAGTTTGAATAATGCAAATGTTAATGATAATCATAAAATTTTAGACTATGGCTATAAGAATAGTACCATAGAGTAGTTAGAACTAAATCTTACTGACAAGACCATTGTAAATGTGCAAGAAAAGACTGATATATTTATAGAAGAGGCAGGCCCACAAGCAAGTCAGCCTGTGATTTTCAATGGTATTAATACAATTGCTTCCAAACCAACAGATACAGACCAAAAGCAAATGGATGTATTTAAGAAGGATACACCAATAGAACAGTCTTTGAACACAAAATATTCAAGCCCAACAATAGTTAGGCCCTTTCCCCCACTATTGTCTGACACAGGTCTGTCCAACATGGTACCAACCTATTCTCAGAATATGAAGGAGATACATACTCCTTTCAATACCTTTGAAATGGGGGTAGATATGGATAAAGATTTTAGTAATGTTATCCAAAATGATAAAGGTAATTTCAAAAACATGGTATTTGAAAATACCTATGTACCCCCTCTATCACATAGCAACACAACCAGCTCACCACAGAAAATTATGTCTCCAAAAAATATTCAGGAAGATAATATTATAAAGAATTCATTTAATATACCTATTGAAAACTTAATTATTCCTCAAACTACTGAAGCATCATCTCAAAGAATCGATAACATATCAAGCATTAGGTGTGAATCTAATAATATGGAAATTGAACCAGAATATATAGAAATAAAAGAAAATATTAGAATATGTATACAACCTGAAGGAAACAGGACTGATCTTCAAACAGAATAGTCTTTGACACCAGAATGTGCTAATATAGTAGAACTAATGGATCAGGTAAATAAAACAGAAGAGGAGGTAAACCAAATTATTAATTACTTATGAGAACCACTAACGGATGAGTTAATGGACTTGTTTCTAGATGAGATCTGTGACTTTGATGAACTAAAAGTTTAAAAAGAAATACTAATCAAACAGATTCAGGAATGTATTGTAGAAGAAAGTAAGGATGAGGGCAATAGACTGAATCAACCTTCTCCTATCCCAGATAAGGAAGTATCAGATAATGAACTGCAAAGCAAAAACATATTAAAAAATGATCATACCATTGAAGAGGGGACAATACAAGCTGTCTCAATACCTCTTGAAATAGAAACCTTAAATCTAGACCTACTAGGAGAAATGGAAGATATTATAGAAATTTATGGTAAGGAGACTGTAGATAGAGTGGAACCCTTAGCTTATACAATTAATGAACAAAATAGCCCGGGTAATCAGGATAATTCGATAATAGGGTCTCCTTGAGACTCAACTTTGGTTAAAGAAGCAATTGAAGGTCTCTTTGGAATAACTAACGAAAATAGAGAATTGGGCATAGCCTTGACCAGAGGTAGTCTAAGCACTCCTAATATTAACAAACATAAAAAGAAAAGAGGTAGGAAATCAGCCGTAGAACTGAGATCTCTAGATGGCAATGCAGACAATCAAAAAAAGATAGCTGACATTCTGAACACAGGGAAGGGGAAGTTCCTTCTCAAGGAACAATGAGAGTTACTACTTGGAATGTTAGGGGTCTAAATGCCCCTAACAAACAAAGATTAATCAAAAGATACTTAAAAAACTTTGAATCCAAAATCATCTTATTACAAGAAACTAAGCTTAACAAAGAGGATAGCTCTAAATTTAGTAAAAGATTAGGTATTTGGAAGTTAGAATATGCCTGGTCAGCAGGTCACTCAGGTGGACTTGCTGTCCTATGGGATCCTCGTAAAGTGGTGGCTTTACCCTCGCATACTAATGATAACTGGATGACACTAACAATTAAGAGCCTAAAATCAGATTTAAAATTTAACCTGATCAATGTATATGGGCCAATCTCTAATGAAGAAAAAATAAGAGTTTGGTAGGAATTACAAGACCTTTTAACGAATAACCGAGAACACCCCTTTATTATCGGAGGAGATTTCAATGCTATACTAAATCTAGAAGAAAAGTATGGGGGTTCTCAATTCATATCACAAGCCCATAAAGATTTTAGCAAATGGGCTACAGATAATCATCTAATAAGCATCAATACAATTAATGGAGTTTATACATGGAATAACAGAAGAGATGGATTCAGCTACATAGCAGAACAACTAGATAGATTCTTTATTAGAACAAACCCCAATAACTTTAATCAGTTAGTCAATGTAGAGATCCTCCCAGAAGCAGGATCAGATCACTTCCTTGTCAGGCTTACCATTACAGAGAATTCCAAACCATCAAGAAATCCATTTAAGTTCGAATTTATGTCGTTCCAAAATTTAGAATTCATAAACCTCTTAGAGGACTGGTGGAAACATATCTCAGTAAAAGGATAAAAAATGTTCTGCTTAACCGCCAAGTTAAAAATTATAAAAAATAAAGCATTAGAGTGGAACAAGAATAACTTTAATAATATATTCGAAGAGAAAACTCAGTTAGAAAAAGAAATATCTGATTTAAACAATATAGTAATAGAACAAGGTATGAATGATCTTAGCTACTACAAGGAAAAAGAGTTGATGGCCAAATACAATGATATCCTCCTCAAAGAAGAAATCTTTTGGAAGTAGAAATCCAGGGAGTCATGGCTCAAGGAGGGTGATAGTAACACCAAATTCTTTCATAATACAACTAATTATAAAAGGAGTATTAATAGAATAGCCAAAATCAAGACAACCAAGGGACTTATTATTGAAGATCCTGTTCAAATCTCAACTGTTCTCACAAATTTCTATAAATCCCTTCTCAATAACACTGAGGCAATTGACCTCAATGCCCAATATGAAATGCTTAAAGCCATTCCTAAATTGATTACTGAGTCGGACAACAAAATAATGAACAACAAGCTATCCCTAGAGGAGGTCAAAACTACAGTGTTTCAACTCCATCCGGATAAAGCCCCGGGACCAGATGGTTTCCAAGCTGGCTTCTTCCAAAAATGTTGGCATTTTGTTGGTGAAGAGGTTTAGCAAGTAGTGGAAGCAACCAGAAATTTGGGTTCCCTACTTAGTGAAATCAACAACACCTTCTTTACCTTAATTTTGAAAAAAATGAAAGTACAGATCCAGGGGATTTTAGACCGATCTCCCTATGTAACACCATATATAAGATTCTTTCCAAATGCTTAGCAAATAGATTAAAAACCTTTCTTCCAACTATTATTTTAGAAGAGCAGACTGGATTTGTAGCAAATAGATCTATTTTGGATGAAATTATTATAGCGCAAGAAATAGTTCATACTGCCCAATTGACAAAGGAACCTAGTACGATAATGAAAATTGATATTCAAAAAGCATATGATAAAGTAGACTGGAGATTCCTATGTAAATGCTTGGAAGCACTTGGTTTCTCGAAACAATGGGTTAACCTTATCTTTGACTACATCTCAACCCCCAAAATTTCAATACTTATCAATGGCACTCCAGAAAGATTTTTTAGTATTTCCAGGGGCATTAGGCAAGGGGATCTGCTTTCCCCCTTTCTCTATGTCATTATGGCAGAAGCATTAGGTAGATCAATTACAAAGAAACAAGAGGAGGGGAGAATCTTGGGTTTGAAGGCATCGAAAAATGTGCCTAACATCACTCATCAACAGTTCGCAGATGACACGATTCTTCAAGGCTATGCTAACAGACAAGAAGTAGGAGCCTTTAAAGAAGTCCTTAACTTATACGCAAAAGCTTCCGAGTAATGTGTTAATCCTACCAAATCAGAAATTTTCTTTATTAATACATGCCTGAAAATCAAAAAGGAAATTTGTAGTATGATGGGATACAAAATTCGTAAATTCCCATGCAAATACTTAGGAATAGACCTCGATAAAGGTATCCTATCATCCAAACTTTGGCAACAAGTCATAACCAAAGTTCAAAATAAAAAAAGTTCATGGAAAGGTAAATGGTTAACTAAAGCAGGTAGGTTGACAATGATCAAATCCATCCTTTCAGCCATACCCACTTATCATCTGTCTATCCTACCCCTTTCGATGAATGTTAAAAAGGATTTAGACAAACTGTTTCGAGAATTTTATTGGCAGGGACCTTCAGAAGACAAAAAAATTGCCTTGATTAAATGGGATACCCTATGCAAACCAATTGCAAAAGGGGGTCTAGGTATCAAAAACCTACTTTGGCAAAATAAAGCACTCGGGGCTGTAATACCCCAAAAATGGGCTATAAGTTCATTAATCTCCTACATCTACAAATTGAACGAAATTGGCATCAAAGTCCTAACCTAAGGCACATCTAAACATCATCGAATCATAATTGATTATCTTAAATTCTGCATCAGGAAATATTCCTAACAATATTCCTAAATTATCTTAATTATCTTTAATTTAATGATTATTTGGCGATAAATCACATTTATCCTAAGTTTGATTAATTGAATATTTTCATATTTAATTAATTAGATTTAATATCTTGCCACTTAATTGTGTAATTAAATTTAATTCTATCTATTATTAATTGTATTATTTAAATTTGACAATAAATCCAATATCCTATGAATAATTGATTAAATTTTTATTTAATTAATTAAAGCAAGTTGTCATTATTTAATAATATAGTTTTTAATAAAAGTTTGATTAAATAATTGATTAACCCATAAATCAATTATTTATTTTCAAAAATCAGTTAAGTTGAGCATAAATCACTTTATTATTAAATTAATTCATAAATAAAACATGCACAATCATAAAAGCAGACAACTATCAATTATCAATTAAAGCTAAACTCTATTTTGAGTTAAAACTTAGCTTTTGCATGTTTTTGTGAGTTAATTATCCTTTATTTAAAAATAACTCAAAAATCAACCTGAGTTATTTGAGTGATTTATGGCTTTTATCCATGCACCTCTAAAGCCCTAGATTTCTATAAAAACAAGGCTCAGCTCTTCATAATTCATCTCATATTTTTGCACAATCACGCTGGAGAATTGGAATTGAAGAATCAAAGCTCTTGCGAATCGACATCTTTGTGAGATCAATCTTATTTTTGCATTCATATTGCATATCATTGTTAGATCAGCATTGCATATCAATTTTCAATAGCATTCATAGCATATCAATTTCATCTAGCATAGATTCATATCAAGTTTTTATCATTCTTATTGCATAGAAATACCAAAAAAAAATAGCTTAATTGCATTCAATCTCATATCTAGATCAATTGCATTCAAATCCTTCATTTAGGTATCGTCTAAGTCGCTGATCTCAATTACAATCTGAGAACATCAATCTCGCACCTACTAGAAGGCAGTAAATCACTTGGTTAGATTAGATTTCAATTTTGCACGATTTTGATTTTAGCTAACCTCTAATGTTTTACTGAGTGTTGTGTCTACAGATCAGGTACAATTTTCACACACACATTTCTGGTGCCCACCGTGGGGCCTTGAAACGGGCTTCCCTTCATTTGTATCAATCTTTTATCATTTCTCTATCAGAACTCCCTTGCTGTTGCCTGTTCTGGTGGTATTCTCAGTAGGACGTTATTTTTTGTTTCTTTTTTGCCTGCAAAAAAGAAAAAAATAATTTTGGCACTTTTTCTATCAAAGTTGTCTGTACAGTGTGATTTTTAATTTCGGTCCATACAGTTGTCGTACAAGTTTTCAGATTGTCGTACGAGTTTTTCAGACTATCATTTCATCAGACACCCAGTGTCGTACAAGTTTTGTAGATTGTCGTTTCATCAAACACCCAGTGTCGTATGAGTTTTTCAGACTATCATTTCATTAGACACCCAGTGTCGTACGAGTTTTGCAGACTGTCATTTCATCTGACACCAAGTGTCATACGAGTTTTGAAGACTGTCATTTCAGCGAACACCCAGTGTCATCTGGGAGCATACCCACTATCGTACGATAGTTGACTTTATCAAATATTATTTCATCACATACTTACTGTCGTTTGGGAGCTCAACTATCATATGGTAGCATACCCAGTGTCGTACGAGTTTCTGGACTGTCGTCTGGGAGCATACCCACTGTCGTACGAGTTTTGGTATCAGATTTTAATTGTCGTTTCATTTTTGCAGACAGTTTGTAAGATTTGATTTTTGGATTTTGACTGGCAGCTAACCCTAACAATTGAAATTTACTATTTCTGATTGATTTCTGCTGATTTTGATTGGGAAAAGTGCAAGAATTGCTAAAAATCAAGTAAAATCTACTAAGCACATTGCGAGGATCATGAGGTATTCTCCTTGTTCTGAAAACATTTCAATTTGGACTTAAAATAAATCTCTCACGTGTCAAGCTTGTGTGCATCTTTTCATGCTTTTGATCTATTTCTACACACTTGCATAATTTGATACTAGGTTGTGATCCCTTAAGGATTCATTAAGTAGTCTTAGAATACTTGTGATTGATCTTGATTGCTATCTTGGGTTATTGGACTCGCTAATCTGCTGGCCCCTCATTTCCGCCCCGTTGTTGCAATCTCAGCGCCATAAAGGGGAGGGGTCAATAGGAGAGAAGCGTTAAGTGTTCCACTTGGCAACCCTTTTGTGCATTTAGGAACTCACTTGTTTTCTAAGTTGTGGACTCATTTTCAGCTTGTGTGAGGTGTTAAGTGTTCCACCTTGTGGACTCATCTCATATTTTCTTTAAGCGTTAAGTGTTCCTCTTTCTACTTTTTGGATGCTTTTGGTAGATTTGCTTTCGGAACATACATCTATGCTCACATAGTAATTAGGCCCTATGAACACTATTCATGATTCTTGAGAGATTGGATTCCCAGCGAAATCCTTCTTGACGATAGAATCCTTGTAGGTAGGGAGGATACTTAGTGCGTTTCACATTCAACTTGGTTAGTGCATCTTCTCTTATTGATCGATACATTCTCTCTTTAGAGAGGTTGATAGATCATGTAGGGTTGATATCACGAGCTTTGGTGAATCAAAATTAGTTAGTGCATCTTCTCTTATTGATTGATACATTCTCTCCCCGGAGAGGTTGATAGATCATGTGGAGTTGATATCACAGACCTTGGTGAAACAAACTTTGTCTTAGCATGTCGGATTCATCTACTTGCTTTGTTTGGGTTAAAAGTGAAGAGGTGTCAAAACCTTGAATCTGGAGCCAAGTCCCCTTGTGGTATAAATCTGTGAGTCACCTTTAGAGAGGGTTAACCGTAGCGGATGATCCCTTCACAAGGCAAACTCCGTTGATGGAACCTCAAGCGGTCATAGCCATTTCAGACGTGGTAGTGACAACCGCTATATAAATGTCCTTGTGGAAGAAATCTCCATGGGTATGGTTCATTGTTGGGTTGTCAGATCTCCCTAGCAGCTCTTGAAGATTAAGTTCTCGGACTGTGTCAAAACCCTGGTGCGTTGGGATTGGAGTTCACCCCTTTGAATCATAAAAGTTGCAGAGTCAAACCATTACTAAAAACCCTAGAGAGGCCAATTTTTCATTCTCAGGTATATGTGTGTTATTGCAAAACTTTTCAGAACATACACAATTAGTACTCTCAGGGATTAGCACAATTTGGTCACTTGATTGTTCATGCGCAAGGTTGCTTTTGCCCTTGTTCATTGTTTTCAGACATGCTTGGAATCACTTGCTTGCTGTTCTGTGTGCTTGTTTATCTGCTTGGCTATTAAAAATGATCAAATCTGGTATAACCTTCTAAATCTGGACAATACAATTTGCAAACAATCCAAAACTGAAAACCTTAAGTTTTGCAAAATTTGACGTAAAATTCTTTCTGGAGTCAAAAGTTGTTTCAAGAAGTCAAAAGTCGTATGAGTTTTGTCAAGTGTCATTTCAGTATTTCCCATCTGTCGTATGATTGAGAACCCAGTGTCGTACAAGTTTTCAAACTAGCAAATTCAAGAAAGTCAAAACCCTGTTAGCAACTGTCGTACGAGTTTTGTCAACTATCATTTCATTGCTACCCAACTATCGTACAAGTTTAGAAACTGTCATTTCATAGACTACCCGGTGTCGTACGAGTCTGTAGAGTATCATTTGGAAAAATTAGAGAGAGTTGTCAGAAAGTTGTCAAAATTGCCAGATACCCAGCTTTTTTAGCCTAGTTCCAGAATCTATCATACAAATCACTGTGTCAGGAACAGAGCAGTAGCTATTGAGAATTAGTACACATGTCTCAAAGAATCAGTACACAAGCAGAAGAAGCTTTAATCACCGCTATGCTGAAGCAGCTGCAAGCTATGCAAGTCCAACTTGACAAACTTGAGAAAGAAAAGGAACCCAAAGAGTTCTCCATGAAATCTCTATACTCTTTTCCATTTGATAAAGACTTGTACATGTCACCATGCCCCCGAACAGAATTTGAGCAATGTGACAACCCTTATGATACCTCTTCCATGGAGAGTGACACATCCAACTTTGGAGACTATGATGACTATGATGACAGACAATGTAATGATACCTATGACACCTCTGCTCCTAAGAGTCCTCCTTGTCATTCGTTCCTGCTTACTACAAATGGGCCATCACATTGGATAGATCATGATGGTGATCCATATGATTCTGATTTTGAAAGAGATTTTGATGGCTTTTGTGGACAATACCTTGATTATGATCCATCTACTACTGCTGAGGACTATAAAATGCATCGTGCTAGCTTGAAACGTCAATATTATATGAATCTTTCTCCTAAGGACTCTCCTGCTGAAAATAAAGATTATCTTCTCAAGAAAGATCATGTTAATGTTGGACCTTTGTCTTGTGATGGTTCCCTTCCATCCCCTACTTCCTCCAATACCCGTACATTTCCTAAAGCTTCTGAGTCTTTCAAATCTTTCACAGAACCTTCATCCGACACAAGCCCTGATACTTTTCATGTGGTTCCCTATAGTTATCCTCAAGGGCCACCTCTTAAAGATACTCAAGCTAACCTTCACTTGGCTGCAAATACTTCCAATAATGCTAAATCTAAAGAGCCTAAGCCTTTATGCCCTATAATGCCTACTTTAGCTATTCCTTCACCATCTCTGCAATAGTCTTCCATACAATCCCAACATGCTTCCTTGTCCTTATAAGTGGCTCCATGTCAAGAGGACTCTAGAAATGATGAAGAAAAGAACATAAAAAAAGATCAAGATCAAGAACCCTCCATGTTATCCAATCCTTTTCACGATGTCTCTTATCCACCTCAAGGTTCTTTTAACCTTACTACACTTGCACTTTCCAAAGATGATACTTCCATTAAGGTTGGTAAAAATGGTGTTGTTACTTCTAATGTTAAGCCCATTGACAATCAAGAGAAAAATTATGTGCTTATGCTATCCAAAGATCCTTGTCAAGATCAAAGTCTTCCATCTTCTTATTCTACCACTCCCTTGTGGCACCTTGGATAAGTACCGCGATGAAAACTTGACAATCAGGCATCATGCGTAATTCTTCTATATATTTCATCCATTCCATCTTCTCTCTTTGATCTTGACAATGTTGATCTATACACGAACATTTGGCTATCTTGTGAGTTGTCTTATGATGATCCTGCTTTCATTCCTTCCTGTTTAGCCTTCATATATCTTCCTCCATTCATTTTCACCTGTCATTATCCTTTTCCCCTCTGGTCTTGATCTAATAGAAGAAAGAGTAAAACATGGTGCTATGAAGCCTCTTGACATGTCTACTCCTTTGGACTACATCCTGTCCTTCTTTGGCATTACACTTTTGTGACTTATCCTATGCTAGCCTTTCATTACTTGTCCAAATACGCTTTACATGACAATTTTTCCCTAGCTTGGGTATTCTTGAGGAGTTTTCCCTTGATGATTTCTTCCCTTCATTATCCTTTATTCTCTTGTCTTCCATCTCTTCCACCAGCTTGCCAATCCTTCTTGTTCTCCACCTTGCTAGACATTGGGACTACACGATATGATCTTGCTTAGGAGTTTGCAATGGAAAAAGATGCTATCAAATATGCCAAGTAGCAGAACCAGTATCAGAACAATTATTAAAATCAGTATCAGAACCAGTATCAGAACAAGTATCAGAACCAGTATCAGAACTAGTATCAGAACTAGTATTAGAACAAGTATCAGAACCAATATCAGAACAAGTATTAGAACACCTACTGGGGCTACACCTTTCACTTTAGTTTATTCTGAAGCGGTACTGCCTATTGAGGTTGAACTCCCATCACTAAGAATCAAAATGCATGGTCTAGTAACTGACGATGACTACAGAGTGTCTAGGTTGCAAGAACTTGAACTACTAGATGAGTGTAGACAAGTAGTGTATGATCATCTCAGAGTGTATCAGAAAAGAAGGTCTAGAGGCTACAACAAGAAAGTCAGACACAGAGAATTTTAGGTTGGTGATCTAGTTTTGAGAGAGAATCCTAAAAATCAATCACATCAAGAACGCAAGGGGAAGTTTGAACCCAACTGGCTAGGTCCCTTTGTAATCACTGCTACTTTTGGCTCTGGTGCCTATCAACTCTAAACGAATGAAGGAGAACAACTCTGAGAACCAATCAACATTCTCCATCTGAAGAAATTCTATGCCTAAGGCATTCAGTCTATGGTTAAATATCCTGAAAAATCTTAAAAATTAGAAAAAGTCTTGAAAAAAATGAACATCTTGGTGAAAACCTAGCAATAGGCGCCTTGATGATTCGCAAAAAAATCAAAAAATATCAAAAGTACAAAAAAATTAGAAAAATGAAAAATACAAAAAAAATGAAAAAAAGAAAAAGTGCCTTGGTGAAAACCTGGAAACAGGCGCCTTGGTAGCAAAAATAGAATCTCTGCCAAGATGGTGAAAACCTGGCAAACGGGTGCCACTTGTTCCAAAATGCTCCATCTATCAGTGCAATCTTGGTCTTTCCCAGCTTTCAGTCTGCTTTAGTCTATATATATCCTGGTTTCAATAAGTCAGTTTGTACACCAATCAGCTTGAGCATCTGTATCCTATCAATGTTCAAACTTGGGGGCAATCAATGTCATATCTTATGGCCTCCAATGTATCTTAGATGTGTCATATCTAGTCAAAGTCCTTTGAAGCTTCATGTGAGTCAGTCAGTCAGTCTTGTCTCCAGAAAGGATTTTGCATCTACAACAATCAAACATCAAAACTCAACTGAAAACAATCTATGCTTTTTACATGCTTTTATCTCCTTGTATGCTTACTGATTTGCATTGAGATTTTTGCATATTGTGTCCCTTCGAGCTCCTCAATGATGTCCTTTATAGGATTTAGAGAGTGATGACAGGGGGCATAATATTTTCTTGGTTTTTTGCTTATATGTGAAATCTAACATCTTTGGAAATTCTGGATTGACATGGTGTCCGACTGTAAGAGCCTCTATCTCAAATTGGATGGCCATGTGTACCTCGACCATTGATACCTGGAAAATTCAAGGATGTTTGATCTAACTATTATCTTTTTGAAGTAAATTATTTCTCCTACTGTGAAACATGATCTTGCCTAAGGAGGTGAATGATAAAGGGTCACTACGGGTAATTCACACTAGATTTAGAATGATCTTTTGATTGTTTGATGTGTTTATAATGCAAGGCATACTCAGGTCATCATGACGTTTATATTTTGATGCTTGTACAAATTGCTATATCAAAATGGACATGATATTCAGGTCATCCTGGCGTTTGTGCCTTGGTGCTTATATCTAATCCAACATTCCGAATACAAATCAATATTCATATGCCCATGGTTGTATAACCAGTGGGTGTTGTATTGATTCTTGTGCATACAAATTGATATTCATATGTCTATGGTTTCATGGCTAGTGGGCATTGTATTGATTTATCCGGTTACCTAAAAGTTCAATGATGATAACAAATCGATACATGATCAGTGACTAGGTCCTAGGTCTTAGGTTGCATTTCATCTTACATGTCTCTTTGCATTTTGCATGTTTGCATGATCTCACAATGGCTAAATAAACTTCGAAGCTTAAATGATTCTTCAATCACATCTTCCAATCTAACAAGAGCTGAACCTAACTCAAAGGTCTCTTCACAGAATCGCAAGCAATGATCCTCCTGGGTTAACCATCTTTTTGACATAAGACTGAGTACTTGTCTTCATCAACCTGCAAAACATATCATGTATATCGTTGTATTTACATATCATATCATAAACATTTATTGCATTACATTTACATCCATTGCATAAACATACATATTTCCATAATCATTACATCTGCATAACATTCATACATATGAAAGAAATCATTGCATTGCATTGATCCATACATACATTCTACACTACTCATAGCATTAACATCACATGATATCATCATACATAACAAAAATGACAAGTACACATGATGTCACAACCAAAAATATCGATCTCATCTATATATCAAAAATCTCAAATAGTCAGGGGTGCACTACTGGCATAGGGTACAAACGAATGAGCTCTGTAGAGCTATCAGACACAATAATGTATCAGTGAGAAAGTAATAGATGAGAAGAGAAATCAACTGTTAGCATGCTCCTCTGCATCTGGTGGAGGAGGAGGTGGTGCATCTGGTATCACCTCCACTCTCGGTGCCCTAGCTCCCTCTGATGCTGCCATGTACTGAGAATAGGTGGGCACTCTCTGTGCAGTAGGGACTACTGCATAGTAAGCAAATACATAATATGAGGCCCGCGCAGTCTGATGAATCACCTCTGCCTGTAATCTCTACATCTCTGTGCGCTACTCTGTACACTGCCTATCTGCCTCTCGATGCCTCTCCTCTAATTTGGCATGCTCTATCTTCAGGTCCCGGACCTGGACTCTAAGCCGTCTGATAATCTCGGCCGAAGTAAGAGGAACTGTAGGCTCTACATCAACTGCTGGCATATATGTGTCTTATGCTGGCTGTGCTAACTGATCTACATGTGAAGAAGTGCTAACCCTGTGCGCCTTACGGTGTCTAACCTCAGCACCCAAATCAAATGTGTCATCCACACCTGTATCCCCTACAAACTGCTCAGCTCCTAGAACATCATCTGTAGATCCTACTCCGCCCAGTGTACCACTCTCACCTCTGCTCCATCTCTGTGTCCTAGAAAATGTGCCCGCTGTAGATGTAGAAGGACGCGGAGGCCACGCATGTCCTGGTGCTCTCTGTGAGGGAGCCATGGCTCTTTGTCTCAGAGGAGTAGGGTGTACCACCTGTGGTCTCGGTCCTGCTCTCATAGGAGCCCCGGTAACATCCATAGCCTCCTCCATGGAGGGTATCAGCTCTGTAGGATCAAAAAATCAGTGAGTCCGGTGATCAGCAAGCCATGCCACATATGCATCTGTAACCCCTGCATCCACCACCTCTGGGTGATACTCCCAGTCTCTCCCAATGATATGACTGTACTCATCAGAACATAAAGCATAACTGAGTCGTGGTGTCCATCCGAGCCCTATCTCATGCACAATGTGGGTATAAGCAGTATACTCCTGAGGGACATCCTGAATACGTCCATACTGACGCCAGACTCTAGTAATCAAAAATCTCTCTAGGACAGTGGAGGTCCATCCTATCAGTATCCTACTCTGGAAAAAGAATGGAAATTGCTCTCTCGTAGTAGGCCAGGCCTCTATCTATAAATATGGCCTCCAGATCACGAAGGTCATATCATCTAAACACCGGTGGAAGTACTGGGTGTGTCCCATACGAACCTGTGTGACATAGCTGGCATAAGCATAAATGACAGGGTCCTGTGGCTACCTCTGCGTCTAAAAAACTGGCCTCAAAACTGGGATATGCTCCCAAGCCCATATCTGCAATACCAACGCTCCTGAAGCAAATGTCTTGCAGTCCTGATACACGACCTCGTGCATCTTGGAATACAAGTGAGCTAGTAGACACTGACCCCAAGCAAGCTCAGTGGGTGTAGCCATCAAAAGTGCTACCATAGGTGCCCATCCCATCAAAAAGCCGTTCTGCTGACGGCGAGGCATAATCAACTCTCCAATCATCCCCGCAATGATACACTCTAGACGATGTGTCTACCCATATCTCTGCACAAGTGTCTCCCAGGATATAGACCTAGTCAGCTGGGTATCATCACCGAACAGTCGTCTGAAAGCATGCAGACCAATAGATCCTCCGCTCACATACTCAGGCCGACGAGGACTATGAAATGGAATACGAAGGATCCTACACACATCCTTTGGTGTAACAGTGATCTCTCCAGTAGGCAGGTGAATGGTTTGTGTCTCAGAATGGTATCACTCTATCAGCGCAGTCAGTAGGCCGTGATTTACCCTAATATCAGGTAAATGTATCAAGTGCTCAAAACCACATGTAGCAAGATGAACCCTCATAGGGTCTGGCAAGGTGATACACAATCTTTGGGTGGCCAGATAAGAATGGTGAACATGTACATCAGGATATGTGACCTAAATCATAAAGAAACAAGGTGTTTTATCAGAAATTTAGTTCAAAATCAGGCTAAAAGTATCTGAATGACACAGTTTTGAAGTTTCAGAAGGTGGGGCAAAGTGTCCGCAATCAGGTAGAGGGATCAGAAAAGTTAGATTTTTGACCTAAAAATGAGTTTTTAACACTTTATTTTTCAAACGACATTCCAAACTGGCATCAAATGTCGTACGACATTCCACAAAGACCAAATGACAATCCATAGTCATACGACACTGCGCCCGGATTCATACGAGTTTCGAGGGACCCGATGAAATGTCGTACGACACAAGGGTCCCTCTCATACGACACTTGGGCGTGGTTGAAATGACAATGTAAATTCAAATGAAATGTCGTACGAGTCTGGAATGGGACTCGTACGAGTTTCTACACATGTGAAATTCTAAAGCTAAAAACGCGTATGAAAATTTTTTAAAATGTTATAAATCATCAAAAACATGCATTTTCAGAGGGGAACAGAGGTCCACCTACCGGATGTCCATACTGTCGAGGTCTGTCATGTCTCTGACTGCGCTCAAAATGGTGCGAACTCACAGGTACCTTCAGTTCTCGCCGGTCTACCATTTTTCTCGTTTAGAGGGCTCCACAGAATCTTTAAAGTCAAAGGGTTGAAATGAATTGAAAATGACCCTTCCGGCCTTTATATAGCTTTCGACCTAATTTTTAAAAGTGCTCCGTTTTCCCTAAAAATTGCACCCCTGGCTAATTTCGACGTTCTGAATCCATTTTCGGGATCAAAATTGAAATCTAAGATCGTTTATTATGTCAAAATCATGATTTAAAATTTTTTGGACCAGGACGGTCTACTGCTTGCATAATCGACCTTCAATCTTCACAGAAATCCAGAATTCAACTTAACTGATTAGCTTTCATCAAACTATCAAAATTTCAACTTGGTCAACCATGGTCAACTCATGGTCAAACCTAGTCAAATTCGGTCTCCAGGACCTCTAAACGATGCAGAATGCATTCTCGGACGTGTTTAACCACTTCTCAAATCAATTAACATGCTTCTAAACTATCAACGCTGACTTTTCTTGTCAGATTTCAATTTTAATCCCGAAGGGGGCATGGTATTGCACATCATTCAAAGTCTGTAAATCAAATTCTATCGATCAAATCTATCAATATCTTTCATCAGTGATCAAGACAACAATCACGTCTAGTCGCTGATTCATCAAAAGTCCTCATCGCTTGGGGCAAATCTATCATCACTTGGGGCATATCAGATTCATCGATCCATATCAATCTGGTATTCTCTTAATCTTGTAATCTGTATCAGTTTTTGCAACCATCAGATCATAGTGTTATTTCCTTGGTTCTTCGGCAACTAAAGGATTCGAATGGGATATCTGCTAGTTCTGCTGAGACAATCGAGTCTAGAACGGGTCACTCACTTCTTTGCAATCCTAAGGTTTGGAATCAGGCATTTTGACACTTTTTCACAATCATAGGTTCATTTGCTGCTACAATGAACATTATCTTTGGTCATTCAGGACCTATTATCTCCATATCAATTCAATATCAATCAACTCCTATCTCAATATCTTTCAATCGGTTTCTATCTTGAGATCAGTTTATCTTTTGAATCAGTTTCATATCTTTATCAAACACAGACTATCTTTGAACCACTGCGCTTCACACAGTAATTCAAAGAGGGGCAAAATGTAATACCCCAAAAATGGGCTATAAGTTCATTAATCTCCTACATCTACAAATTGAACGAAATTGACATCAAAGTCCTAACCTAAGGCACATCTAAACATCATCGAATCATAATTGATTATCTTAAATTCTGCATCAGGAAATATTCCTAACAATATTCCTAAATTATCTTAATTATCTTTAATTTAATGATTATTTGGCGATAAATCACATTTATCCTAAGTTTGATTAATTGAATATTTTCATATTTAATTAATTAGATTTAATATCTTGCCACTTAATTATGTAATTAAATTTAATTCTATCTATTATTAATTGTATTATTTAAATTTGACAATAAATCCAATATCCTATGAATAATTGATTAAATTTTTATTTAATTAATTAAAGCAAGTTGTCATTATTTAATAATATAGTTTTTAATAAAAGTTTGATTAAATAATTGATTAACCCATAAATCAATTATTTATTTTCAAAAATAGTTAAGTTGAGCATAAATCACTTTATTATTAAATTAATTCATAAATAAAACATGCACAATCATAAAAGCAGACAACTATCAATTATCAATTAAAGATAAACTCTATTTTGAGTTAAAACTTAGCTTTTGCATGTTTTTGTGAGTTAATTATCCTTTATTTAAAAATAACTCAAAAATCAACCTGAGTTATTTGAGTGATTTATGACTTTTATCCATGCACCTCTAAAGCCCTGGATTTCTATAAAAACAAGGCTCAGCTCTTCATAATTCATTTCATATTTTTGCACAATCACGCTGGAGAATTGGAATTGAAGAATCAAAGCTCTTGCGAATCGACATCTTTGTGAGATCAATCTTATTTTTGCATTCATATTGCATATCATTGTTAGATCAGCATTGCATATCAATTTTCAATAGCATTCATAGCATATCAATTTCATCTAGCATAGATTCATATCAAGTTTTTATCATTCTTATTGCATAGAAATACCAAAAAAAAATAGCTTAATTGCATTCAATCTCATATCTAGATCAATTGCATTCAAATCCTTCATTTAGGTGTCATCTAGGTCGCTGATCTCAATTACAATCTGAGAACATCAATCTCGCACCTACTAGAAGGCAGTAAATCGCTTGGTTAGATTAGATTTCAATTTTGCATGATTTTGATTTTAGCTAACCTCTAATGTTTTATTGAGTGTTGTGTCTACAGATCAGGTACAATTTTCACACACACAGGGGCTAAACTTATATGGAGAATGTACAAAGAATCAAGTAGTAAATGGGCTTCCATATTATTAAACAAGTACATCCCTGACTTGAATCCCATCAATATCTTTAGGTCACACTCCCATGTGAAAGGATTGTGGATATGGAATTTTATTAAAGACTGCAGAGGGATTATTAGCAAACATCTCTCTTGGGATGTAGGTTCAGGTAATCTAGCTCTTTTCTGGGATGATTCGTGGGCAGACCTTACTCCCCTTAACAAATTGGGCTTCTCAAAGGAATTTATGGAAGAATGCAAGAGAGGCATAGGATTATATCTTAAGGATTACCTATGTAATGCGGAAGATTCTAAGTGGAGTGATCTTAAAGAAATAGATGAAGTTTGGCATGAGAAGCAAAACCTTTTGGCAGTATTGAAGGATAGGGAGATATCACTCAAAAATAGATCGGATACTCTAATATGGGCAGGATCAAACAACGGTAATTACTCAGTCAAGGAGGGTTATAATTCAATTATTAGGGATCAAAATATGGATAATATAGACATACCTTTGAATCTTTGCTGGAATAAAGCCTGCCTCCCTAAAGCTGGCATGTTCCTATGGGCGGCTATGCAAAATAGAATTCTCACAACAAACAGACTTAATAAGCTTGGATTTGAAGGGCCATCTAGATGCCCTTTATGTGAAAACCAATCCGAGGATGTTAACCATATCCTTCTTAATTGCCCTTTCGCACAAAGATGCTAGAATTGGCTACATCAAAGCTTAGGATGGAAATCTGCCCAGCATTGTAATCTAATCAATAACCTTAAAGCTTGGCCTTCTCTTTACAAAGATAACTTATATAAGGATATTTGGACAATAGCACCTTCGATTGTAGCATGGGAAATATGGAAAGAAAGAAATAGAAGGATTTTTACAGATAAAAAATTAACATAGAATTCGGTCACAAATAAGATAGAAGCGTCTATCGTGGAAATTATTAACATCAAACTTAGGGACAAACTAAGCTATGAGGATTCATTTAAGAGCTGGGAAAACAAGATTAGGAGTAAATGGCCAAAAATAGCAATCCCTCCCCTTTATGGCAAGGGGGGCCCCAAAACTAAAACTGACAGAGCTTCCTGTAAATGGGTACCTCCGAAAGAAGGTTGGTACAAACTCAATTTTGATGGAGCGTCACGGGGAAATCCAGGGGAAGCAGGTATTGGAGGGATCATTTGAAATTGGAAGTCAGAAGTTGTTGCTAAATTTTCTAAACCCATCAGTCCTACAACAAACAACATGGCTGAGTGTATAGCAGCATTAGAAGGGCTTAAATTATGTAAGAAACTTAATATAACAAAAGTAATTATTGAAGGAGATTCCCAAATTATCATCAACACCATTCGCACTAAAAAAACTCCCAACTGGATGTTGAACTCTAAAATAGAAGAGATTAATGTACTAATGGAAAGTATTTCAAAGTATGAAATCAAACATACTTTCAGAGAAGGCAATACAGATGCGGACAAGCTAGCTAATCTAGGGGCTAATGGACTGGTAATAATGGATCAATATATTTCAAAAATTTCTAAAGGATAAGTCAATACAAGAATAGGACTAAGAACTATCCTTTAGATAATCTTGGGAGGTTGTCTATTAAACATAGCAACCATTAGTATCATTAACTAAATCTCAATTGATTAACATGCTTTGAAAACTTAGACCAAGTTCACTAATCACCCCTTTCGGTAGGATAGCGCATGTGTAATTCATAATATCTTAATACAATAGACACCTTTAGCATGTAATGAATAGAAACAATGCTCTGTATAACAAGATTAGCATTAACATAACTAGGCTCACTTTGTAATAATTATAAGATCTAGTCTTAGATCAGCATAGGTTTTAAAGATACTTACTAAAATAATATAATCATAAAAAGACATCAATAATAATATACATTTGTATCAACTTGATAAGGATAACCTCCCTTGGTCAGATTTCTCAAAAGATATCTTATAGATAATATGTACAAATGGATCAAAGAACAGAGTATAATAAATATAAAGATAGGAGACCGGGATCTTAGACTGTCCCTAGTTGTGTAGTACCTTTATATATACATAAAACTCTATATCAAAGATATACCTTCCCCTTCAATTATTGGATCTAACCCATAACTTTCTAAGGGCTATATTCTAGAACATTAGAATATTCTTAGAATATTTAAAACTTCTTAGGATATTTAAAAGTCTACGAGACCCCTGACAAGTCAACCGCCATGTCACCATTCATCGACCAATCGGAAGCCAGTACATCATCATCTTCCCTGACAGCGGGACCACCGACCTTCTTCCATCAAGGGGCCCGCAGCATACGTGGCTTCCTTGTCACATGATCACAAGCAGTGAAAATGGCTCTTGCAATCATGAGACAAGGCCAAAAGATGACACCTCACCCCCCTTTTTCTGGCAACGGGACCACCGATCACATTACCTTTGATCTGGAGCGAGGGCTCTCACTAAAACTCATTGGTTAAATAGCCCACAGCTTTCCATCATGGTGTAGCGAGGATCATTGATTCTGCACACCCATTAATTCCTATCAGACCCTCCTACCGACATGCCTGCTGAGATAGATGGCAACCGGTCGCATGGACGCATGTCAAAAATTTCTGACATGCGATCATGCGACAACCAATCTCAGTAGTCCCTGCAGACCTTATGAATTTTTAATCCCGGGGAACATAAGTCTTAGGGGAATATTAGAGGGGTCCCCTCCCGACCAGTTAACCCCAGTCACATGATCGCATAGCATGAAAAAAGGCTATGCGACCATGCGACAAGGGTTTTAAACCTTATCCGGAACCTTAGGATAGATGTTTTTTTTTTAGGCGCTTAGTCTTAGGGATAGGGTAGTTACCAAGGGGGACCCATTGGAACATTAGTCGTATGATCACATAGGCTGTAAATAGCTTATGCGATTATGCGACTAACTCTTAAGACTTGTGCAATGGTTTATTTAATTTTGCACATGGGTCTTTAGGATTTTAAGTGGCCAATAGTAACCTTAAAATAGAACTTGGCCCGAGAAGACTTAGGTAATTTTTTTCTTTTTTGAATTATAACGGCTACGTTTTGAAAATGCAAAGGGCCTATGCCATGGACACAAATATATATATATATATATATATATATATATATATATATATATATATATATATATATATATATATATATATATATATATATATATATATATATATATATATATATATATATATATATATTTGTGTCAAATGTCGAGGCATGGGTATGCCCACAAAAATTATGTATCTAACAAAACTCGACAAGTGTCGAGTCATGGGTATGCCCACGTAATTGTGTATAAGTACAGGACCTAGGGTCCCGGGCAAGGCTAGAAGTTTTCTCAACCCCGCTCTTTCCTACCAGCGCCTGCAGCGAGTGGGGTCACACTGTAAAATTTATTTATATTAATAAAAAACTTCAGGGCTTCGGCCTTTTACCGATCAAAAAAAAAAAAAAAAAAGTTACACATTTTTTTATTCTTAATTTATGTTATATTTAATAAGTTATAAATTTTGATTTTCTGTCTTAAGTTTTGTTCCTCAATTTAATTGTTTATTATTACAAAGAAAATCTACATATCTAATTTAAAATTAACAATCGAGATTATTAGTTTTAGAATTGAATATATAGATTTATTTTTTGTAATAATAAATAAATAAATTTAGGGAGTATATTAATTATTACTTAATCGTATTCTAATATAATTAATTCTAAAACAAATAGCTTAATATTTGTTTGTTTTTTTAATATATATATTAGAATATTATTAGGTAATAGTTAATAAATAAATAAATAAAGTCTTAGCAGGGAGTTTATTTTCTGCACATTCATTGTGATAATAATAATATTTGTTGCAATTATAAGGCATATATTATTAATTATTCTTGGTGTAATTAGAGGGTTGTTTTCTAGGAGTCAAGCCTTAGGTTGTCACACTTTTCTAGTAGTTGACCTTTCAGTTGACTGCTTGTTTCATGCTCTTCAAAGAGAGGAGATATGGTTACTATCAGTTGTGGAGCACTTAAGGCCTGTTTACGACACCTTAAAGCCTAGTTGGAGATGTTTTGGAGTTGTCTAGTTGTCATCAGTTGGGGAGACATTTCCAGTAGTTTGGTCTCAGTTTCTTATAGTTATGTCTCTATTTTTGTGGGATTTATCCTTGTAGCTAACCCCCACAATTTTTATATGCTTCTAGAGGATTTTGGGGTAGTTTTGGGGCAATTTTGAGTGGCATTTCAATTGTGCATGGCTTGGTGGAGTTTGTGGAGCACTTAGAATTCAATTTCTGATAGTTTAGATCTTGATTTTATGAGGTTTTCTCATGCATCTGACCCTTTTAGATCTATGGCCTACATTATTGTATTTTGACCTCATTTTGGGGGGACTTCTTTTTGGCTCACATTTTTTGTAGATTGCATACTGGTGAGAAAATTGTAAGGGTGTTTTGTAATAGAGATTTTTCAACATTGAATATATGATTACAATGGTTTCTTCTCATTGATTCAGGTACACTATTGTGGGATCTTTGTTTCTATGTTGTATTTATCCTTCATTAAAAATACATTCATTATTGCATATTCGAATCTAGATACTTGTAGTTTCAGGTTTTTGTTTGTATCCTCCTTTTGCGGAGAATTGGTAAAGCTTGGGTTTTCCTTTCAAACAAGAATATTTCAGGTCCTTACATAGAAACACTTTTGTAATTGCATGCTTGTTTGAGTATTGAGAATCATTAGTCTTCAATAGTTCATGTTGATTCAATTAAAGTTGCACACAAATCATTTGGTGTATCACCTCATTTAGTTTTTAGGTATTCATATTTTTCTCATCCTTTTTCCCATATACAATTTTAGTTTTAGGTGAGCACTACTTAGGAACCTGCCTATCTTCTAGAGATTCTTCTCTCATTTTAGGACAACCCACCACCCGAGAGAGTTTCTATGTTTTAACAAGATAGCTATATTTCATATCAAAGCTAAAGGTGTAATCCTAATTGACAGCAGGTAAAACAAAGGAACTACTAAAGAAGGATAAAGATGTTGCGAAGATCAAAGAAGTAAAAACTAAGGTTTGGTCTAAAAGGGGTGAGGTCCCTAAACTTACTAATACATTTTCTACATCTAAAATTAAAGTAAAAGCTACAGAAAATTTTGCTACTCCTATTCAAGAGGACATTAAGCATAAAAGGAAGATTGAATGCAACTGAATAACTCAAGCTGAAGATACTTCAGGTAAATAATTTTTTGTCCTTGAGTATGTTCCTATATATATCATGTAGTTACTTTCCCAAATTACAGTTAAGGTTCCTTTGCTTGAGATGATGAGTATATAGGAACACGGAAAAAACTTTAGCATGGGTTAAGGGTGTATCCTTAGTTGAAATTGAACAATTAGATGAAGATGAGATAGCAAAGGATAGGGAAAGTAAAAAGGAAAAGAAAGAAAAGGATTCTAAGGGATTATTTTCTCAAATTCCTTAGTTGTATTTAGATATCTCTATGAATACTTTTCTAGGCAGTGCATACCCTTTCTTTTTTACTATGACAATTAATGGAAAAGTGCTTAAGAACTGCATGATAGACATAGGGGAATCAAATATAGTAATGTCAGTCAGAATTATGGAGTCTATGGGGTTAAATGTTGACACTCCTTATAGGATATGTCAAGCCATGGATTCAAGAGAAGTTCCTATTATTGGTATTATCAAGGCCCTACCATATAAATTGGTTGCATACCCTAATAAGGATCTAAAAAATGAGTGTTCTCATTGTAGGTATTCCTCTTCATTATGGCATGTTGTAATCTAGAAAATGGAGTGCATCTATGAGAGGTAGTTTGCATTGTGATCTTTCTTTTTCTACTTTTAATATTGATGGTGAAAATGTATAGGTTGACCATGAGTCAATGGTCCCACACATGTTTCCTTGACAATAACATCGACACATTCAAAGTTTAAGATCTAATAATAGATGAAAGGAAGATGTGTGTATCCTTATTTGAGAATAAGGAGAATGTATCTGATGACAATGGTCTTTGGACTATGTACTTTGGTGCTAGTTCAAGGGAAGGTTCAGGTGCAGGTGTTCTACTAATTTCTCCTACTCGTACGAGTTTTAAATTTTCATTCACTTTGTTGTTTTCTTGTACAAATAATGTTGCAAAGTATGAATCATTATTGATTAGGATGATATTATCTTCTAAGAATAGAATTAAGAATCTTAGTATAATTAGAGATTTTGAATTGGTCATATCCCAAGTTAGATCCAAAAATGCTTCCAAGAACAAGAGACTAAAACAATATAGGAATGTTGTTTGGGAGGAGATTGAGAGTTTTGATGCTTTCGAGATTGACTAGATGGATAGAAGCGACAAAAAAATGGTATATCTCTTAGCTAATATTTCTCTTAAGCCATATGATATCACATTTTTAATAATTTTGAAGTTTGAAGTGCAAAACAAGCCCTTAGTCCCGAACAATATTGAGAATTAGCAAGTATTTAATAATGACATTGACATTCTTAGATTTTTGAATTGTGAAGATGAGTATTGTAATCAAGAGATTGATTTTAGTGGATATGTAGAAATTATGGATGGTAAAGATATAATGTTTGGGAAGATATATTGCAGTTGAAGAAAAATAAGGTTTCCAAAGGATTGGTAGTCCTAAAAAGGGATTTTGACAATTAAAAAAAATGACTATGAAGACTGTCCATAATCCTGAGGACTTGGAAGAAATAAACCTCGGAACAAAAGAGGCTCTAAAAAATGTATACATTTGTAAGAAGTTATCTCCAAAGGTAAGGAAATCATTAATATATCTTTTAAGAAAAGATAGGCATATGTTTTCTTGGTCGTATGATTATTTGAAGGCTTATATGGTAGATTTATTCCAACATGTGATTCCCTTAAAGGATGATGCTAAGACCTTCTAATAGTATAAAATGACCATTAATCTCACTCTTTCTACCAAAATGAAAGAAGCACTGATGAAACGAAGGATGTTGGCATCATCAAGCCAATTAGAAACTCTTCATGGGTTTCCAACTATGTGCCTATGAGAAAGAAAAATGGAGACATAATATTATTTGTAGATTTTAGAAATATAGATATGGCTTCATTAAAAGATAATT
This sequence comes from Chamaecyparis obtusa, assembly GCA_027943335.1. NCBI lineage: Eukaryota > Viridiplantae > Streptophyta > Pinopsida > Cupressales > Cupressaceae > Chamaecyparis > Chamaecyparis obtusa. The sequence goes on along the minus strand of BSBK01001613.1, from coordinate 1,469,825 downwards.
ATTGTCTTCCTAACATGGAATCAATGTTGCAGAAGGTGACTGGGTGTGAGATCATGTCTATGTTGGCAAAATGGTCAGCGCTCCCCTCGGGATTCATGACATGGTTTAACAGCCTCCTGTGTCTTCTATAAGTCTAGTGGTTGTATCAAGCATTAATAGGTCGATCTTTTGGTGCAACGACAACCACTACTTGTAACAAGTGGTATCAGAGCTTGGTCATAGGTTCGAATCCCCTTGAGTAACACTGAGGGGGAGATTATTGGAAAAATGGTTAGTGCTCCCCTCGGGATTCATGACATGGTTTAATAGCCTCCTATGTCTTCTATAAGTCTAGTGGTTGTATCGGGCATTAACAGGTCGATCTTTTGGTGCAACGACAACCACTACTTGTAACAGTCTATGATGGATGGTTTCTCTGGATATAATCAAGTAATGGTGAAATAATCAGAGTAGTACAAGACAACATTCACAACACCATGAGGAACTTATGTCTATGTTTGGATTCCTTTTGGCCTAACAAATGCAAGAGCTACATTCCAAAGAGCCATAGATGTTGCTTTTGAATATTTCATTGATAAGTTTTTGGTGGTATATCAGGATGATTTGATAGCCTATTCAAAGGAGGAAAGCCAACACTATGGACACTTAGAGAAATTTTTTGTCAGAGCACTTGATTATGGTGTGTCCTTAAATCCAAGAAAATGTGTGTTTGGGGTGACTGAAGGCAAGTTAATTGGTCACATAAAGATGGAGTCAGAATTGATCTAGAGAGGGTGCCTATAATAAATGAAGTACCACGACCAAAAATTGTGAAGGGAATACAATCATTCTTTGGCCAGGTAAACTTCTTAATGGATTTTTCTGATATTAGCATACCTATTTCAAAGATGTTGAAGAAAGGGCAGCTTGAATGGGATGTTGAACCTTCTAAGGCTTTTCAAGACATTAAGCAAGCCATCAAGGATGCTCCTATTTTTAGGACTCCTTATTATGACAAGTCTATGCAAATATTCTCATTTTCATTATTCCACATTACTGTTGCAGTGCTCTTGAAAAAGAACTCTGAAGGGTTTGAAAAACACATAGCTTTCTTTAGTAAATCTCTGCAAGCTATAGAATTAAAGTATGAAATTAATGAAAAATGAGCATATACATTGGTGAAAACTATTAAAGCTTTTAGGTGTTATCTAATTGGAGTAATGGTTATTTCTTATGTACCCAATGTAGTTGTTAAAGACATCTTCACTCAATAAGAGGCCTCTGGGAGGAGATGTAGATGGATTAATAGGATCCAAGAGTTTAATATAGACATTCAAGTTACCAAGTTGGTAAGAGGCTAGGGGTTAGAAAAATTGATGGCTCAAGAAAATCTTGACGCTAACCATATTAATATATTAGATGAAGATCAAAATCCATTCATATGTGATCTTGACCAATGTGAATGGTACAAGGACATTATTGTGTACATGCAAAAAATCATTTTCCCTCATGATATGGATGAGAATAAGAAAAGAGCCTTAAAATTGCATGCTATCAAATACTCTATAGTCAATGAAGGACTGTGGTGGAGAAGAAATGAAGGTATGTTGCTTAAATGTGTGAATAAAAATCATGCAAAGAAGCTTTTAGAGGAAATGCATAGTGGAGTGTGTGGTGGCCATTACCTGGCTAAGACTACTACTCATAAGGTGTTGAGGTCTGGTTTTTGGTGGCCTACAATATTCAAAGATGCACATCAAATGGTTAAAAAGTGTGATGCATGCTAGAGGTTTTCAAGTAAGTTAATTTTTTTTGGTAACTTACCTCTTAAGCCTGTAAATGTTCAAACACCATTTTACCAGCGGGGGTTAGAATTTATTGGGGAAATTATAGGGAAATAAAGTGGTGGTCACTCATGGATTTTGGTGGCTACTGATTACTTTACTAAGTGGGAAAAGTCCATACCTACTAGAAGAGCTACAAGTAAAGTGGTGATAGATTTTACTATGGAGAATATTACTTCAAGATTTGGATTTCCTGAGAAAATAGTAGTTGATAATGCAATGCATTTTAGGTATGATTTATTAAATACATTCTATCAGAAATATAGGATCTAGATATCTTACTCTTCTCCATATCAGCCCCAAGAAAATGGCCAAGCTGAATCAAGCAATAAAAACTTGATCAAAATAATCAAAAGAATCCTGGAAGAAAATACGAAGGTTTTAGCTTCTAAGTTAAGGTTTGTATTATGGGATTATAGAATGACTATGAAAAAGGCAACTAGATGTGCACCTTTTAATCTTGTATATGGCATTCAGGCTAGGTTGCCTCAAAATAACTTAATGTAGATGTATAAGTTTTTGCAGTTTTATGATGAGGATTTAGAAGGTGAAATGAGGATGAGGATAAATGATCTAATACAAATAGATGAGACAAGAAGAGAAGCATATGCAAGAAATGAAAAACTACAACTGCAAGTTAAGGATTTATATAAAAAAAGACCACTATCAGAAAGTTTTAAGTGAATGACATGGTCCCCATGTGGAATGCCAAATTAGAAGAAAAGGGAAAACATAAAAAATTTGACCCTATCTGGTTAGGCCCATACATTATTAATAGAAAATGAAGGGAAGACTCATACTTGCTGAAAGACATGACCAAAGGTACTCCGGAGTTTCAAATTCATAGATAATTTTTGAAGCATTATTTCTCTTGAAATAATGAAATATATATGTGAACAATAGGTAGGTTATATGTATGTAAATAGGTTTGCGTTTATGTTTTAGATTTAGGGTTTTGTGCTCTGTAGTTTGGGTAGTCTTCTTAACCATGAGATTTTGATATTCTCATCTTATCCTAAGAGAATAAGTGTCTCCATTTAGAGCCACTGTTGGAAATGAAAAAAATTGGCTAAGTACATGATAATTTTCCTGCAAAGTTCGTCGAAAATGCTCTATCTTTTCAATTTTCATGTGTCAAGCATTTTTAGGGTTTGTTGTTGAGTGGAAGTCAAAATAATTTTGATCTAAGATATTTTATTTCATTGGTTAGTGCATTATGTCGTGGAAGGTGGCTAAAGTCAAATGTTCATGTTATGCTTTACAAATTGTTCACAAGTCTTATTTTGTCAAAGGTTTTATTTGTGCAAACTAGTGATATCTTATAAAAAGTCGGGCGCAAGGTCGCAAGATTTTAAAATATCAAGTCTAAAGGGTTGCGATCTTGTGAAAGTGTTAAGTCTTATGTATCACATTATCACAAGGCTTTTGTTAAGTTACATCTAACAATTGTGAAGTCATGCTAGCAATCATGTATTGTTTGTCACAGGGTCTTCGGTTACCAGGCAGTTAGTACTTCCAAGCCAAAAACATGTGAGGGTTTATGTTAATGGTTACTCTTTATGTCTTGTGCAAGTTCACGAGGCTATGTCTAGATTAACATAAAGTATGACAGTGTTATGTTGGTGGTTAAGTCAAGTTGTTTGTGCAAGGTTGCAAAGGTTAAAGTTAGGTTAACTTTTTATGTTGCAAATTTGCAATGAGGTTAGTGTAGCGGTCAAGTTATAAATTTTTGCAACATCGCATGACAAGTAATGGTTAAGTGTTCATGGTTACGATCATGCAATAGTGTCATTTAGTGGCTAAGTCTGTGTTTGTCGAGGGTTCACAAGAATCTTTAAGGGTTAAGTTTTTGAAGTGTGAACAAGCAATAGGGTGCCATGTGTCTTAAGGTTTTGAAGTTAACTAATGTTCTATGCAGACACTGCAAGATCACAAGATTATAATAAAGACTTGAATTTTACATGCGATATTATGAGATTTTTCCACATGTACCATGGATATTTAAAGGAATAAAAGCCTTGTCGCAACATTGCAAAGGTTTTTGAAAGGATGTATTAGAATTTGTGATGGTGCGAGATGTCGCCACTTGTCCCTAAGTTTTTGATCAATGGTCCTTGCGAGTCTGTAGGACTTTTTGGCCTGATATTCTTAGGGTTGTGATCTTGCGAGGAGGTTTGAAATAATAGTATTATTGCATGATCTCGAGTTAATGATGTGGTCTTGTTTGAAGGTCTCAATCTTGTGAGGGTGACTACTTGCGGTATGGTGTGAGTTTGCGAGTTGATCTGAAGGTAAAGTTTTGAAGTTGTGAAGCCACACTCTTGGTCATATGCTTTGATGATGGTTGACCTAGTTTGAGGATAGTTAGATGGAGTTTGGGTTGGTGGTTTTGTGCCACGTTAGAAAAGGTCGATGACATGCTAGAAATTTTTCAAAATGCTTTAAACTATTGAGATTTAAAATCTCTAACTTACTAATTTGATTATTTTCTTCCACGACTACTCTAAGTAGATTTTTCATGCTTGTTATTAATGTCCAGTTGATGGAAAGATAGTTGATACATGAAAAACTATAAATTTTTATACAGAGCCATTATTTGTGTATCAAATCATGTGCTTTTGATTTTTGTGTGTCAACAAAAGAGCATTTGTCAAAATTATTCGTGCTCTTAGAGAAGTTTGTGTATGACTGATGATTTTTGGCCTAGTTTTTATAGTTGTTATTTTACAGTTTTGGCGGAACCTAGTACCTCGACTCAATTTATAGTTGCAAGGAAGTAGAAAAAAGATAATTTTTTTGAAGAATGGGTATAATTAATGCACTATCAACAAATGAGTATGCATGGAGAGATAAGTGTATGATGTGTAAAAACAATGAAACTCTTGGTGCTAGTGGTATCTCTTTATTTTTATATTTATTCAACAACATATAGAGGGAGGTTCTAGTATGTAACCCTTGGTTTTTGAATTTAGTAAAGTTGATATTTTTGTGGACGTTGACCTAGTCAAGGCGTTGGCTAAGAATTACTACCCTATCACTATATGCATTAGAAGAAAAGATAAGTCCACACTGGTTAAAATTGACAGGGACAACTTCATAGAGGCATTTGATATTACTAGAGCCATGAGTGTTGACATAGACTAGGATGAAGCAAGGTGACAATATATTATGCACAATAGTGTTCAAAAGAACAAGGCATTTTCCAAATACATGTCGAGAGATGGAAGGATAATGACGCCAATTCATGACAATGTAAATGAACCATATGATTTGGATACCTTCCATAATTACTTCAAGAATATTGTGTATGGTATGTATAAGGTATTTGAAATGGATGGAGAAAAAACAATAATTGAAGATATTCTAATGATTGTCAAGGATATTCAACACCCGCATGTGAACAAGGAATATGATTATGTGGGTTTTATCAATAATAGAATTCATAATGATCTGGTTCTAATTCAAAATGATCCTTCCATAATGGACTTCAAGCATTACTCAATCTTGATGCATCTGATTTTATAATTCAATGCTGACTACATGGACAAGGAGCTTATCCTGATGAAGGAATATATGGGCATGAAGATACCAGTGCAACTGTGGACAAGGGTATGTGAAAGTACTTCTTACTCTTCCTCATTCTTATATTTTGAAAATTGGATTTTTATTCCTCTTAGGAATATGTTAGGTGTAAAAGAAGATATGATTCCTTTTGACCTTAGGAGAATGATTAGGCCATTGCATTGTAACAGTGAGGGGCCTATTAGGCATAATTAGGGGGATGCATTTTTATTTGAATATTTTACAATCATTAGAGTTTTTGGTTGTCCTCAACAACCCCACATTTTACCATAATATGTTCCTCTTAGGGTGGCTATCATTGAATTTATTTGGCAATTAACATTGGTTGATAAGGAATTTCTAGGTCCAAAGAAGAAGAGGGCATCCTATTGCCTATATTATGGGTAGTAGGTGATTTTACAATAGGAAAGTGGGCCTTAGATTCTATGAATGACTTCCTAAGGCATTATAAAAATTTTACTACAAAATTGTGAGTGTGTGACCTTGAGGGTTTGATGAGAGTTACTTTAAAGGAGATGGCAAGTGTTGCTTTACCTATTCATGAGCATCTACCTAAAGAATATATTATAAGAAACATGGTAGATTTTAATGATATGGTAAAGAGGAAGAGAAAATGGAATGATATTTAGAGAGTTGAAAGGTAATTCAAAGAAGTTGATCCCTCATTCCCTGGTCTTTACCTTGAAATTAAATATTTCCTGATAGGTTGAAGACTCTAATCACTAAATATGATGAAATTATAAAAATGATGCCAGAGGTTCCTGTTGGAGCAGAGGTCATTGTTAACCCTAAGGATATTGAATCATCTTATGAAAATATACCTCAACAAAAAGGATACATTGAGATTATGGAGGAAGGCAATGAGGCTAATTCTTCATAGAGACGAGCCATTAAAAGATAAAAAATTGAACAAGTTACCAAAATTGTGAAGGATGATGCCAAGGCAATGATTATTGAAAAGGGACCCTATTTCCATGATTTAAGATAGAAAGTTAGAGATGCTCGAAAGCCACTTGAGGGTGAGAAAATGAGATAATCTAACATGGCATTGATTTTGAGTATGGGTGATAGATATTTGTTGTCTAATATGTTTATGCAGGATGATGATTTCATCCAAACTGAGGAATTTAAAGAGAATGAATTGAGGATAAGTTAAGGGCTTGATGATGATACATATGATAATACTTGGAGGAGTTAGCATTGACACTCCAATAATATAAACCTAATAATCATGCATTAACTATATAATAGGCCAGGGAGCTTGTGAAAAGAAGTGGAATACTTCTGATGCTAGGATGGGACTTATAGTCCTCATTTATTATTGATCAAATAAGAAGATAGCATGATTCAATTTTAAAGTCTGAGGTTGAGTTTTGGGATATTTATTTCATCCAAAAAGTAAAACATTAGCAATTTGGTTGCTTGCACCTGCCCACACAAAATCCAAAACTCATTGATGTATAGGGTAGGAGGCAAGGTGATAGATTAATCTGGACTATTCAGAATACAAGTAATAGGGAGATAGTTGATTTGATGACCCATGTGCCATTCATGGACATGGAAGAAACTAAAGATTTAGAGAAAAGAGCTGCTGAGACTTATAATAGTCTAATCATAATTTCAAAGGAATATGAAAGGAAACTTATGTTGAATCATAAGCTTGAATAGAGAATTACTGAGATGAATGAAAAGTTAGAAAATGTGTCAGCCCCTTCAATTCATGAGATGGTGGATGTCTCAGTTGAGACTATGGGTGATCTTTTTTCCTTTTGATTCTAATGTTTTTGTTCTTCTTGTTGGTAGTAAAAAAAATGAATGAATATGCTGATAGGACTAAGAAGTTAGAGGAAGAAAAGAACACTTTGGGAGTCAAGGTATTATTGGAAATTATACAACATAGGATTGATATTCTAAAGAATAAGTTGGATGTTGTACAGGGTTCCCATGTGGCCTTGCAATCAGTAAGGTAAAATGTGTAGAGGTGATTGCTTTTCTGAATCCTTATTTTACATTATGGTCCAGGAGGAACTTATTGATGGAGAAACTTATAGCCATATTGATTTACAGGGCTGATATACTTGAAAAAATTAAAGAAATAAAAGAAACCGTATGTACATTGAACACATTGGTGGAATTCTTTAAGGGTAAGGATCAATTAATTAGGAGCAAGTTACAGGTTTTTGTTGATTCTTACTATACATATGTTCCTAAACATTTTGACAAGGAAAGATGAAGGAGGTCCACACATGGATGGGATAATTTGATTTGATTTTTGACAATATTGAGCCATTTTTGCTAGTGAAAAAAGAGATTGACACAACTGGTTTTAATGAAATCCTTGATCATGTGTTTTGCATTGAGGATGATATGGTGAAATACATAGTTGATGCAAGGGCAATTACTGATGCATGATGGAATGTGTTTGTGGCACAACTAGACACAATTAAGGAATTATTTGACCATCAAATTGGGAGGTGTTCATGTGGGAAGAAACCATGAACCAAGGGAAATCAGTTTGATAGGTTAGCAAGTGGTTATTTTGTCTTTTTTTTTTGTTTTGGTTGTTGACAGGGCATTGTATCAAGCAAGGAGAAGGACAACTATCTTTATAAGCACCTTGAGTTTTCTTTTGATGCTATGGGTGACTTACATTACACATGAGGAACTTGTACTTGATCATATTCAGAAAAATATGCCAAGTGTCATGTTGTTGTTGTAGTTCTCCAATTGTCTTTTCTAGTTTAGTTTGTTGTTTTAAATGTTGTTGCAAATCTATTCTTGTTGTTATGCAATTAAGATTTTGTTCCTTAAGTGATATGTAGCTTGTTGCAATCCTTATTCTATAAAAGGATTCCCAATCACTTAGCAAGGGGTTGAGAAATTTTGTCTAAAATCATAGGAGTTATTTCAATCTCAATCAGGTTTAGCAAATGTCATGAGTCTTGTATAACATTTTATAGAGAAAATGAGAAGTTTAGTATTGGAGTCTTAGTCTTGTTGAGTTTTATTTTTATGAGAAAATCTAATGTATAAAGACAACGATTCAGAGCTTAACGAAATATAATCCAGATTTGGCGCTCTCCTCTATGTTGGTTTTATGAGATGTGAATTTAATAATTCAAAGTTTTTATTCAATTCACTACATATCTTTCATATGTGTATGTTTTAATTCTAAGATTTGATCAAAGATCAATTAAAATGTTGAAAATTAATTCATAAGTTCATAAGGTTGGCATAAGGATCTTTATAAGAAGTCTAACTCTAGATTACATGAATAGATATTATTGTAATGCAATAATAATCGAAGTGTTGGATCATCAACATTTTTATGTCATTCATGTATAATTAGTTGTAAACAGAGAGTATTTCCCAATGATAAGGCACTGCTCTAAATATGTTATAATTATTAATTTGTTGGCTCATGTTGTCTAGTTATACCCATTTTTTATTAAATTCATTTCATTTTCCAATTTTATCTGTGGTGTGGATCTCATGCTCCATAACAATTGAGAATCAATGAGTAGTTAGCCATTACTTAATATTTTCATGTTATTGTTGAGCCTCTTATGAGATAATTCTTTTATCAAATTCAGGGATGTGTTTAATGAGGGTAGTATTTCACTGAATTTAGGTTTATCCGCCTTGGTCTTGTAGAGCCAAAAGTGTAGGGGGAGTCTTTATCCCTGTTAGTTGGTCCAGTCATTCATGGGGGTTTGATAATTGGAGTTGGTGACTCTTTAGAATTTGTAGTGAGTGTACTAGTAGCTATTGAAGCATAAAACCATTTTGGGAATCAACAGGGGGAGACAAAAGAATGAGAGTGGGAGAAATAAATATAAAGCTAGAGATAGCAAGTGATTTATAGAGACACATAAAGATATAATTGCAGAGATAGTTAGAGAGGGAATAAAAATATAAAAATTATCAAGCCTTAAAAACTATAAAAAATTATGTCATTTTAAGAAATATTGAAATAACAAATACAACCTTTGAATTAAATCATAGTGAATTATTCATTTCTATCATTAAAAATATAAATTTAAATAAATAATTTTTTTTGAAAATTATATAATTATCACAGTAACAAAAAATAGTGAATCTTCCAATATTTTATAATAGACTTTTAAAATAAAATATTAAAAATTATCAAATATTAATACTACAAATACAAATATTTGTATTATTGATTAAAAATATTTATATAAGTCAAATATTTTAGCAATCAATTTATATTTTTTGATTAAGTGAGATTAGTAGCGTATTTTCTATGCATGCATGTTTTGCTTATCGCATATGTGCATGCACATAACTTAGGAAGCATGTCAAAGAGAACAAAGTGTAAAATTCTATGAAAAAATACTAATGATAGTAATTTGGAGAAAAAATTTAAAAAAAAAAATTATAAGTAAAATAAATTATTACATACAAAATATAAGAATATTAAAAAATAAATATAAAAAATTATTAGAAACATGACCATAGAGTGTTGCAATAATTTTCTAGATTTGATTTTGTGAATTTGTTAGTCCAATCCACACGATCAAATCCAAAAAATTATTGCAATATTTCTTTTTATATCAATCTTAATTTTAATATAACATAATATTATTAAATTATAATAAATAACATCTATCTAACATATATCTATATAACAATATATTATTAAATTATATTTATTTAAAATTAAATTATTGAGATATAATAAATTTATAAATAAATAATATTAAAATAATATAATGTTATAATTAATTAAAATAAAGAATATAATTAATATATTATATATACTATAATTTAAATTAGAATAATTTAATCTACTTGATAGACACTTTCATACATTCATGTGTGGTCCCCACTCTATTAAAGGTACACTTAATTGAATTAAATGTATGCAAGCTATTTTTTTAAAGAATAATTTAATTTCCTTCTTACTCTATCCAATGAAAAAATGGAAAAGTAACGTTTTAAAATTAGTTTAAATACAATTTAAAAATAAACTTTAAGTTTTTTGTCAAAGAATTTTAATTCTTTGTGCTAATTGGTTAAAACTAATTAAAAAAAGAGTTAAATGATTGCAATAGTCATTAGGGAGGAACTAATAATTATATTTAATTATTGAAACTAACTAACAAAATTAAAATTAATTTAATTTCATTCCAATTTTGATTAATTTCATTTCAATATAATTTCTTATTAATTTGATTTTAATTCCAATTTAATTTAGTCACTTCTCATAAATTGAATTGTTAATTCAATTTTAATTCTAAAATCTTTAAAAAATCAGGAAAAGCAATGTTTATGAGGAAATCAAATTTATAAAAAATCAAAATCCTTCATAAATTGGAAAAATTTATGAAAATCTAATGTCTTCTCAAAATAAAAAAATCCTTTCAAAATGCAAAAAAAAATGATTTTCCCCAAAAATGCATTTTGAAAACTCTTATCTTTGAAAATCAGAAAATATCTCCAAATCTTATGTTCTCTTCTATTTCCCAAATGACTCTCTACTTTTTGAGTTTGAATTGGAAACAAATCTTCATTTTTTGAAGATTGCCCAAAATCTTCTAATTCCTAATTATCTCATCCATTCAATTTAATTTTCCTAAAACGATCTTGATCGTCCGTTCGAACCTTAAAATATATATAAACCCTCTTCATTTTCATTTGAAAAATCTCAATTTATGTTTACTGCTAACTTATGCAGGTTCCAATTTATGCAATCAATCATTTAGCTTATTTTCTCAAAACTATGAGTCGAAGTGCTACAAAATCCAACACTGAGCGCCATCATCCACTTCAACAGAGTGCAAAGAGACAACAAAAGAAGTTGAGCATAGATCAAATTGGTTTGATTTGATTTCTTATCTTAATTTATGAATAACATGCTTAGTTTATGTTGTTTTATAGGGATTTTAATATTTAATAGTTTATTTGTTTGAATACAGTGCTACTAACCCTCTTTCTGAGTCTTGTAGATTTTCCCTACATACAAATGGTACACGTGATGCTAGATGATGTACAAAAAGAAGAATCAAATTTAACAAATCCACATGACCTTGACAATGCTCTTTATATGTTGGTACACTGCAATTCTCTAAGTTTAATTTTGCTAAATGCCATCAATCACTTGAAAGCCTATCAACCGAAAATCACAACAAAATATAAGGATATTTTTCCTAAAGGTTAATGAAGTTCTTTTGAACATATATTTTTGGTATACTTTTCATACCCTTTTTCCTTGATAGAAAAGGGGGAGAATAATGGAGGAATGGAAAAAAAAAAGAATTTATATAGAAGGAAGGACATAATATTAAGAGGAAGTTTTTGGTGCTCATGTAGAAAGTTAGTTTTGCTAAAAATAAGTTTTTGGTTTTTGCTTGTTGCCATCAATGAAAAAGGGGGAGATTACTTTCATTGATGAAGCAGAGTGTTGTTATTTTTCATTGATGTCAACACAACTTTGTTGACATGTTCTTTTATAAGCCTTCAGAAATTCTAAGATGTAGTTAATAGTATTTTGGCTTGTGTTTCTCCACATAGATAGATATGGATAGGTGATCTTGATAGTATGTTATGACATTCCCGATATATCCATGTTTAGGTGTTTACGAGGTTTGGTGCTCCAAATGAGTTTTTTTATTGGTCTGGTCAATTAGCTTGCTAACTACTTCATTTTTTTAGAACAAGACAAATGATCGATTGGTCTAAATTTCATCACATGAATGTTTTTGGTATTACAAATTTGGGACGGGAGTAAGGACTGAATAAAATGTGTAAACTCAAGAGAACACTGGTATTTATAATATTTTGGCCAAAATATAGAAGAAAACTTGAAGTATACCTTGGATGAAATGTATAATGATTTATGTTCAGACTTGGTTGACATAATATGTGGTAGAAGTGTGTAGGGGTAAAATTTTAGATATGTTAGTAAACCTACAATAATAATGATTAGATTATTTCAAATTTCATTAAGGTTAACCCTTTTCCTTGATAATGCATGCTTTGACAAATATTTTTAGCAATGGGATACTTGTTATTTTTGAAATAAGATGGGAGTCCATTTTTAGGTGGAGGAGGCATGTAAGGAATGCTAGGATCACGAAGTAGACTGGACCAACTAAAAGTGGATGAACCAAGTTGATATGTAAGAGGCTCATTATTAGTTCAGGCATGATCTTGAGGTGGGTATTGATTATTATGACATGGAGATGGAGGGATGGTAGGATCTTCTAGTGGACATGAAGGATTATGACATGGATATGGAGGGTTGATAGGATCTTATGGTGGACGTGGAGAATTGTGACCTGGAGATGGAGGGTTGATAATTTGATCTAGACATGGAAGGGGATCATTGGATGGATTAGAAGGGACATTGTGGTCTTGCTGAGGAGGTGGATTATGAATGAGACTTGGAGGGATGATTTTCTCTTGGGATGTAAGAGGATAATTGGATGGAGTGGAAGGGACATCATGTTCTTGCTTTGCATGTGGATTATGAATAGGACTTGTAAGGATGCTCTACTCTTGGGATGAAAGGGGATCATCTTGGATAGAGAATAAATGGGTGAGGGGATTATCATGAGATTCTAGGGATATGGGATCTTGATTAAAGATTATATGGGATTGGACACTCTTCTTATCTTGATCTTGATTAATTTTAGGACTTGTTTCTTTATACTTTGGGTTATCCTCTTGACATGGGGTATGAGATTGGATATGTATGGAGGATTTTTGGAAGGATTTAATGCTTGAGCATAATAGGAATAGATTTTGAATGGGATGTAAAGGAGTAGGTTTTTTTAAGAAGGGACTTGTACCAAGGAATGGACTAGCTAGGATTTGTATTGTAGATAGCCCTTGGAGATGAATTAGAAAAGTGTCATCATTGGATGCATTATTTGGGTGAGATGGTGTACATGAAGGAATGGTGGGAGATATGGAGGATACTTGTGGGCCATTTCTAGACATAGGTAGATGATTTTGATCATGTTTGGAAATAGTGCCTTGACGTATATATCTAACTCCTGATTAGGTTAATTATCCCAATATTCTTTAATAGTAAAGTTACCTTGAGCAATGAGATTCTGAATGAGATTTTCCAATTTTAAACATTTTGAGGTTTATGTCCTTTGATCCTATGATATTCACAAAAGTGATTATTGTTCCAATAGGATGGTTTAAAATATCATAGCTCATAATGTATCTTCTGAAAGTATGATGTCATTTGATTGTACAAGATTCTTTAAAGTTGACTCAAAGGGTTCCCCTAAGGGTGTGTATTTTTGTGTTGGTGCCTAGAGACTAATTTTTTTATTTGGAAGAATGTGAGAACCCATGTAATTTTTGTCCTTTGGAGATTGTGTAGTTGGCATATGCAAATGCAAGAATGAATCTAATTGATTGGGAAACTATGATCAAATGATTGTGACTAATATGATTTGGACTATAATGACATGGTTAGAAATGAGACTATATTTTTTGGGATTTATTTTTTATTTTTTAGGAATTTAAAAATACAACTTAGGATGACAATGCAATCTATGTTTTTGAACTTTTGGACTTTGGAAAACCTTAGAAATGCAAGCCTAAAGGTATAACCCTAAGGAATTGAAGGGAGACCAAGACCTTAAAGGACCAGAGGATAATATAAAGGATAAACCAAACTCAACATTGACAATATAGAGTAATGAATTAATGATGATGATGAAAAAAATACAAGCATTGATAAGGTCAAGGTTCTCTAATCAACAACACAAGGTATAACCCTAAATCTTGGATTTTGGGATCTTGCAGATTTTAACTTAGGGATCTAAGTGCAAAATGAAGATAAAATATGATCTAAGTTCTAAGGAAATGATGAGGAAATTATGTCAATGCAAGGAATAGGGAAACTATGATAAGGGAAATGCAAGGAAATGAGGACTATGATTAGGACAATGCAAGGCAAATGAAAACTATGATGAGAAAGAAAAAGAGGACTATAATGAGGATGACTAATGCAAGGGAAATGAGGAGTGATGCAAAGGTTTTAATGTAAGAAGAAACCTAAGGTTGAAAAAAGATTCCATATTTTTGAAATACTTTGAAACTCCATGTTTTAAAAGGTTTGATCGATTTTGGACAATGTTTGAAAGTTTAGGTGATGTGTTTGAATGATGCAATTTGTTTAACACTCACACAAGATATATCAAGAAGAATGGCTATTTTTGACTTGCCTCATGCAAACAATTTACAACTTAGGCATGTGAAAGGAAAATACTTTTTGAATCCCATTACAATATATACTACTTTCAATTGGATAGATAGAAGCTTTGGTAGCACTGGCTCCCCCTTACATGGTAGACACTTCTCAAACATGCCTAGCTTTGAATTTCTAAATATCTAGAGATCTCAAGAAATTTTCTATCTCAAATTGAAGAGTACATGAGGGGTATCTTTGGGATGCATATATCATAGTCCCTGATTCAACAAGTAGAAGGTTTTTTTTGGATCTACAACAAAATGGTGTTTAGTAAGGTTGGTGGTGCTTGTGCCAATAAGATTTAGAGGTGAGACACTTAAGTTTCTAGTCAACCATGCCAAGTCATTAGGCACATTTTCCCATCTTAGACTATCATAAATACACCAAGCCCGATATAGCTCAAGTATAGAGCTAGGATATATCTACAATCCTATTTGTATAGCAGCTCGAGGGATTAGAGCCTTGAGGTTGTTACTTGGGGTGATGAAATCCCCAAGCAAGCCTCTCTAAAAAAATAAAAAAAGGGGTATACGACAAAATGTACAAGTGCACCTGACACATCAAACATAATGATTAATTATTAAGTCCCAATCGAAGTGTTATTTAATTGAAAAATAAATAAAAAAGAAAATATATTAGCAATCAAGGTTTTGATTTGGTGCTTCCTTTGTTTCCATGGTGCATGCTACACAAATCATTAGTAACATAGGAAACCTCTAATTTCCCAAAAATTAGAAAGCTGAGAAATTGAAATGATGCTTCCAAATAAATCCTCTACAAGGAAACATAAATAATAAAGCACAAAAAAATACAGATTTAAAATTTTAAAAAAATCATTATGGAACATTATATGTTGATTGCATTGAAAGAATATGTATTCGCAAAAGCTTGAATACACTCCAAAATAAGAAAATAAAAAGTTTGTTCACGTTGGGTTCACCATTATGTGTAAGGGTAAAATTTCAAATATGTAGTAAACCTGCAATAACAATGACTAGATCCAACCACAAAAGATCTGAATTTTTGCAAATCCTACTCTTCACTCAAGAGAGAAATGTATATAAATGAATGCAAAACATAATGATGATATCATTCAAAACCAAATGCAAACATTCAAACTAAAATGCTCTCCCTTGTCTTCTATTCCTTTCCTTGCAATTGTAAGCTCTCATATTCACTTCAATTACGATAACATGAAAATTTGAGAATTGTCAATAGAAAACAATGAAGAATCACCTTCATTTTATAGATTCTAAGACTTAAACGGGTGGTTGAGATTAAAAGGCAATGATTTATTTTTTACGGACGAGATGCAATAAAGATGATTTATGGTGAGGAAAACAAGACAAAACTAACTACTTTGTTTTAGATGTGGATGTAATTAAAGACTTGATTAGCATTAAATAATTAAATAATTATTTAATTATGTGCATGAGAGAATAATAAATAAAATAAAGAGTTTAATTATTTTAGAGGAAGTTATTTTCTTCAAAAAAGTGAATAATTAAATATTTAAAAAAAAACTTAATTGGAGAAGATTTGAAATAAATTAAAAACAAATATTTTATTTATTTTTATAATAAATTTTGCTTTCTTTAAGAAAAATAAATAATTAAGTAATTTATTTAATTGTAGAAGATTGAGATAAATAAATAAAATAAAGATTTCATTTATTTTTATAAGACATTATTTTCTTTGGAAACACAAATAATTAAATAAATTAAAGAACTTGTTTTGATAAGTGATATAAGATTTATATTGATTTGAAATAAAATTTACATATTAGCCACTTATACTAGTTGATTTGAGCTTGACCCAACATTGTCTATCCACCTTCACCATTACACCATACATATCAGAGCCCTATGGCTTCAACTTGACCATGACACAAAATGCCCCTACATCGACCACTACTACAAATTTACATACCTCTATCTCGTAAAACCTATCATTACTGGAATACATAGCATTAACATGGCCCATAATACCAAAATTGGGCTAAACATACTACATTCATCAGTTTAATCTTCAAACACAAAATAATTGACCAAAATAGAATCTTTACCCTACCCATTTCTTCAACATTTATTCCCTGGACTCGTTCATGATGAACATTCCACCCCTCGTGTCAACTTTTGCTTTTTTCCTCTCTTGCACTAGCTTCACAAAAACCTCGCTAGCTCCATCTAGCCTGAGCTTTTCAATGGATTTCCTTGGAGTAGACTTCATCTTCTTGTGATGTTATGTTTCCATTCATTCCATCTCCTCCTTTGATTCAGCCAAATACCTCAAAATATATTTCCATCCCCCCCTTGCATCTATAATTTGTTTGTCCTTTGACTTTGAAGAGCTCCAAATAATCAAGGGCTAAAATTCTTGACTCGAACCCTCCATAATACGCCACGACCCCTCGCTAGTTGCAATCCCAATGCCAGGTTCAACTCTTCCCATCTGTGGAATCAAACCCCCATACCACTATGGCTTCACACACAAATGCATAACTTTCAGTGCCTCTCCTCCACTACACAATTGGAGAGCCCAAACACAGAATAGATGAGAGATATCCAGATTCATCCTTGACCTTATATTTGTCTTCAAATATTCATCTCCAAAAATTTGCATAATACATCCCCAAAACCTATCGTCATCAACTTTAAAAACTCCTCTCACCCTACGGACAATAATCTCCCCTTTGAAAGTAGGTAGTTGATTTGGTGAATTAAGGGAGAAATTTGCTTCCATTGTCACCACTCTATCTTTTTCTCTGCTCTCCAAGTTGCTATAAAAAATAGTGTCACTTAATTAAATAAAGTTGTGGTCCCTTTCCAGATAGTTCCAATCACCCACGATGATGTCACTTCCCATCTTGGCAATGACATCCTCATCTAGTGTCATCATGTTAAAACAAGTTTAGGGTGATATGTTACTAGGCTCAACTAGCATTGATTAAAGAGCCCTCACAAAAACTTTGGAATCTATGGACCCATGGGCCCCCATCCACATAACACCAATACACTTTTCTTAGAGCAAAGTCCATCACACACCAAAACATTCTTGTAACTCAGTGTCAAACATAATCTTGCAGTCCCTTAAAGTCTTTAATAAGCTCATCTTTGTTCTAGTCAATTAATGTAACCTCAACATTTGAAAGTTTATTTGCTACATCATTTGCCTCCCTCAAAACATGAGTCACTTTGAACTCATTAAATTCCTCTAACATCAATTTTATCCTTCTAATGAATTTATTCAAATGCCATGTCACAAACTCCCCTTTAACAATCATGTTTACAATAATACGCGAGTCGCCCTCCAAATGCAATTTCCTCACCCTTATCTTCTTTGCCAGTTTAATAGAAAAAATCACTGTCAAGCTCTCTACTTCATTATTTGTACCAATAGGAAGCCTTTTCACTTCAATCAACTGTATGTCTCCTTTCCCATCCCTCATTACACAACCAGCCCCAGATGGACCCAGATTCCCTTTGGAAGCTCCATCAAAATTGACTTTTGTCCACCCTGAATCTGGAGGTCTCTAGTCCGCCTTCCTCGACTTAAAAGAAAGAGGTTGAACCCTCAAAGGCCCATGGACATTCATTTAAAGAACTTATTTAATTACAGAAGATTGAGATAAATATATGAAATAATATTTTTATTTATTTTCAGAAAAGATTTTATTTTCTTTGAGAAAAATAAATAATTAAATAAACTAACTTATTTAATTATAAAAGACTTAGTTAACTAATTAAATAATTAGAATAAATATTTCATTATAGGGAAAATGAAAAAATATTTAGTTAAATAATAAATATTATTTAATTAAAGTGGAGGAAATTGATTAATTAATGTTGGCATAATACATTGTTTGGGTAGTTTAACCATCCAACCATTTGACAGTTTGTAATTGTCTGCATTGTATAAAAACTCCTCTTCTTGATTATTGAAGAATTATCGAATATACATCTGCAATCTTCTTCATGTGGTATCAGAGCAAGTATGTAAGACGAGCCTACAGAAGCATGATGCATTCTGTGACATGCTGGTGGATGAGTGATGGTGTCCATGGTGATTGGTGGTAATTGACATTTCTATTTGTTTATTTATAGAGACGCTCCTTTCTTACTGTGTTTAAATGGCTTACCTCCCCACACAGTCATGTGCTGGCTTATCGGCTATGGCATATCAGTTGGCTTGTCATGTTTTGTGACTGTATTTGGAGTACTGCAGAGAGTGTTGCAGTCCATGCGTAGCACAATTGCAACTTATGCCTTGTGCTTCCGCCATTCTTGTCCCTCCTAGCAATGACCCGTTTTGATGCATGGAGATGTGAAGCTGTAGCGTGGATGAAATTTGTGTGAAGTTGTGTATTGTTGCAGAAAACCATGTCTCAGCGATTCTTGTTATCGATGACATGGAAAGATGTGTTGGGCAGCGTTGAAAGTGAAGACAAGATCGATACACACAGACTTAGCACATTAGCGGAAGAATTCTGGTTGTAAGGTGACGCTAGAGTCAGATGAAAAAGAAAGTGTTGGCCTAATACACAATTTGATGACTAATAGCTGAGAAATGTGAATGGATTGTTGCGAGTAGAAAAATTTTACGGTCAATAGAAAAATGAAACGGCTTTCGATTGCTGCGAGTGAACGAGCTTTTGCAATATGGAGTATTTTGGCAAAATACAAGACAAATAAGAGTGAAAGTCAGTGATCTTTCCCCTTATGTTTGGAGTGTGGTATTCATTGTGTTCAAGACAAGCCTAAGAAAGGAATGTGGGAGGTAAACATGAGGAATCTAAAAGTGCAAAGTATCATTTCTTTTGTTGGTTGTTTACAATCTCATTAAATAGTGTATGCTTATGGCAGTTAAAGGTTGTTACTAGAGTCTCTTTCAAATTTTCTAAAAGGCTATTTTTGAGAGTGATTGCAATGAGTTTCCAAGTTCCAAGGGCATATTCTCATTTGAGTTTAATTGAAGTATTTAGGGTTTCTCGAAGATAATAGAATTTGAGAGTGTATTGGTTTTTGAAGTCTTGGAGCCATAAGGGAAAACAAGGTATTGTACCTTACGTGGTTAGAAGTTTGGGTCTACTAATATCTTATATTTTCATACCTATGATAGAGAATACAAATTAATGCTGACATAAGAGGGCCTTTTCATATCAAAATTTGATTTAAATGTGTTATGGAGATACAAGATTTGAAAAGAATTATAGCTAGGATTGAAGTTCATATCATTGTCATGAGGACAACATTCAATGTGATTAAGGATGTTCATGATGAACTTGGTAAAGAACTTGTGCATAATTGTTTCAATTGGGCTCTCAAGGATTGTATTTCATCCTATAATGCTATTTTTGGAGGGTAATATGTAATCTACATATCTGGAGGTTGGCGGCATCGGAGGATGGAGGAATTTCCATCATCTCAAGTCAACTTCTCGATTTGAGATGGTGTTCTATATGAGAAGCTTTTTTGGCATTTTTTGTTTTTCAATTTTGTTTAGCTTTCTAATGTTGACAAGTTTGCAGAATACATATTTTTTGAAGATTCATTTTGGAGACAGGTTTAAGATTTGGTAATGCACTCAATATGAATTGCTGTCAAGTGAGCTTCAGAGTATATGATTGAGAATTATACCCTTTTGTGGTCATTAGACAATGATAGAGATCTATCACATCTCTTAGGGATCATTGTTGAATAATTCAAGACTGTGATTCGAAAGTTTGGGACTGAGAGCTTAAGAACACAACTTGAAGCTACACCTTTCCGAGGGTCACAAGACAACTTGATGGAGCCTTGCATGATTTAGGATTTGCAACTTCAAAAAGAATATTTTCTCAATATATGTATTCATATTATGTAATCAACATGTTTTGTTATGTAAGCCTTAAGGGGGGATCCCTAGGGCAAAGTGATTTTGATGTGTTTTTAGGATCAATGTATTAAGGGGGGGAATGTTGGCATAATACATTGTTTGGGTAGTTTAACCGTCCAACCGTTTGACAGTTTGTAACTGTTCGCATTGTATAAAAACTCCTCTTCTTGATTATTGAAGAATTATCGAATATACATCTGCAATCTTCTTCAATTAAATAATAAAATTATTTACTTAATATTATAAGAAAATTAGATAATTAAATAATTATAAATTATTTAATAATGAGAAGGACGGGAAATGTCAATTTTTGAATTATAAGTAGAAGAATGACGTTCAATTAATCAAATAATTAAAATTATTTAATTAATTAAGAAGAGAGTAAAATTGTTGCTTGGAGACATGAGACAATTTTAGGTGTCTACATTTTATTTATTCATATGCACAATATTAAATAATTTTCAACATTATTTAGTGAAAGGCAATGATTTATTTTCGATGAATGAGCTTTGATAAAGTTGATTTATGATGAAGAAAACAAGATAAGATCGATTGCTTTATTTGAGATGTGGATGAAATTGAAGACTTAATTAGTATTAAATATTTATTTATTCATGTGCATGAGAGAATAATAAATAAAATAAATTTAGTGTCATTATTCTCAATTATGATAATTATTTAATCTTTGTTTTTCTTTTTTTTTCTTTTCTTCTTTTTTGTTGTGTCATGCAAGAAAATATATCAACAATCAAGATTTTGATTTGGTGCTTCCTTTGTTTCCATGCCACACTACATAGATCATTAGTAACACGTGAAACTTCTAATTTTTCAAAAATCATAAAGCTAAGAAATTGAAATGATGCTTCCAAAAGAATCATCTACAAAAAAATAGAAATAAAAAAGCAACATAAAAATATAGATTTAGAATTTAAAAAAAAATGACCATGGCACAATTTATGTCAATTAAATTGAAAAACATTGTATCTACAAAAGCTTGAATACACTCCAAAATTAGAAAATAAATAGCCCATTCATGTCAGGTTCACCATTATGTGTAGGGGTAAAATTTTGGATATGTTAGTAAACCTGCAATAACAATGATTAAATCCAACCACAAAAGATCTAAATTATTGCAAATCCTAATCATTACTCAAGAGAGAAATATATAAATGAATGCAAAGCAATAATGATAATATCATTCAAAACCAAATGTAAACATTCAAATTGAAATGCTCTCCCTTGTCTTCTCTCCATTTCTTTGCAATTTTAAGCTCTCATATTTGCTCCAATTATGATAAAATGAAAACTCAAGAATTGTGGTTAGAAAACAATGAAGAATCACCTTCATTTTATAGATTTCAAGACTTCAACAGATGGTTGAGATTAAAAGACAATGATTTATTTTCGATGGACGAGATTCAATAAGGTTGATTTATGATGAGGAAAATAAAATAAAATAAAATTAACTGCTTTGTTTGAGATGTAGATGAAATTGAAGATTTAATTAGCATTAAATAATTTTTTAATCATGTGCATTATAAAATAATAAATAAAATAAAGATTTTAATTATTTTAGAGGAAGTTGTTTTCTAGAAAAATGAATACAACAAATTTTTTTATTTACTCTTAGAACATATTTTACTTTTTTTTGAAAAAATGGATAATAAAATAAATTAAAGAATTTATTTAATTAGAGAAGATTGAGATAAATAAATAAAATAAAGATTTATTCATTTTTAAGAGATATTTTATTTTC
Organism: Chamaecyparis obtusa; assembly: GCA_027943335.1. Classification (NCBI taxonomy): domain Eukaryota; kingdom Viridiplantae; phylum Streptophyta; class Pinopsida; order Cupressales; family Cupressaceae; genus Chamaecyparis; species Chamaecyparis obtusa. The sequence continues at coordinate 1,447,549 of BSBK01001613.1, read as the reverse complement.
TTTGAGAAAAACAAATATTTAAATAAATAAATTTTTTATTATTTAATTTTTGAATTATATATCGATTGATCAAAAAGGATATTACAAAAAGGAGGAGCGGAGAGGCGAACCTTGATCCACCAAATTCAGATCAAAAAATTAAGTACATAATAGGGCAGATCACCATATAAAACAGTTTACGAGAGCATGAGAATAAAAAAACCAAGAACAATCACTGAAGAATTTCATCATAGTCTTCAACCCAGGAGGTCCATCCTTGATCCCCTTCCATCCACACAACTTTCTTTCTTTCCGATATATGAGCGAATAATTCTATATTATCAAAGTAGGGTCCTCTAGTTTCCTTGATTTCCTTAAGCAGTCTTTTAAGAGCTTCATCAAAAGCGGCCTGATTGTCAGCAATGTTGGCCCATTCCAGACCATTCTTCATCTCGTAAATAAACATCGTGGCATGCCCATCTTGGAGAAATCTTTTCAACTTCTCCCTTTCCAGTCGCAAAACACAACACACCTGCGAAATAATTTTAGAACGAATGAGTTTCAAAAGAAACACAGTAAGAGTTCTACCATTGCCTTGAAATTTTTCCTCATTTCTGTATTTCCAAATAAACCATAGGATGTGAGAAGAGAGAATATTCCAGAAGAGGTTAACATCTTTTTTAAGACCAATTATATTGCCAGTAATAATATCAAAGGTAGAAGCATGCTCAGTTATGGAAATCCCAAAAAGCATCCAAATAGCCCTGGCAAAAGAACACACACAAAAAAAAGTGTCTTATATTCTCAAGTAAATTGCAAACAAGACAAGTATCAGTACCACCAAATTGGTTCTTAACGGGCAGCCTATCCAACAAAAGCTGCCATTTGAAGAATAAAATTTTGGGAGGAACAGGAGACTTCCAGAATTTCTCCAAGATTTTTTGCCATTCAGGAGGGCCAGTATTCACAGACCATAAGGAATTGAGGTGAAGCAAAATTGAAGAGTCTTTATTGAGAACTTTATAATTATCTTTAGCTTTGACTTTAAGAAGGAGGGATCCATCATCCCAACGGAAAGAGAGGTATCTGTGGGAATCAACATCACAACTACGGGGAAGATTGAGGAGAATATTGATATAAATAAATAAAATAAAAAGTTTATTTATGTTTAGAATAGTTTTTTATTTTCTTAAAAAAAAAAAATTAAAAAAAAATTAAACAATTTATTTAATTATAGAAGATTTACTTAACTAATAAGTTGTAGTATTTCGACCCAATTTTTGCTAGGTTCTTTATGCATTTGCCAAACAAGCATTTCCCCTAAAGCTTTATTTTGAATAGCCTGAACTATAATCCTTATACCTCCCTACTTTTTGGATTAGCAAATGTTGTCCCAAGCAACTAAAGCAATTTTATCTTTATCTGCTGACCCTTGTCAAAAAAAATCTTTCTCACCATCTGATTTAATTTGTTTAAGACTCCTGAAAGAAGTGCAATACAAGACATACAATATATTGGCATTATTATTATTATTGACTCAATCATGGTTAATCTTCTAGTCCAAGGAAGTCATTTACCTTTGCAAGAAGCCATTCAGTCTCTCATTCTTTTCTTCAAATTCTCCCAAAGATTAACTTAGTTCATAACCCTTTAGACAAGGGACACCCAAGTAGGAACATGGAAGATGACCGTAACTAAATCTCAATATATGAAGCAAAATTCTCTCCATTTGCAAATCTATGTTAAAAAAAAACCACATATTTCTCCCTGCTAGCTTCTGGAACAACAACCTTAGCATATCTATTTGAAATTTCATTATTATGAAAAGCCTCTTTTCTCTTTGTGACTAAAACCAAAAGTGTCATCTACAAATTGTTGATGCTCGACAGGAGGAAAGTTTCTTGTTATCTCTATTCCTTGTAAATAATTTCTCTCTGCACTATATGAAAAGGCACACCATAAGATTTATGCCATAATAATAAATAAAACCAGAGAAATTAGATCACCCTAGCATAACCCTCTTGAAACTTTAAAAAAAAACCTTTTGGATTCCCATTTACAAAGATAAAAAAACATGGTTGTGGATATACATTAAAAGATGTAGTTAATCCATCCGATTAAACCCAAAGGCTTGCATAGAATCCATGTTAAGAGTTCTATTTGATCTTCCTCAATGAGTTTGGGAACAAACTTAAGAAATTTTGTCTAATCTTTCAATTTAGAACTCTCAATTGGGTTGAGAAAAGATCCAAAAAAAGCTACAATTGATATGCCGATTTCATCTAGATTTTCAATAATGTTTCCATATGGTTTCTTGAGAGAGATAATCATGTTTATATGTCTTCTTTGCTTTACGCTATTGTGAAAAAATCTAGAATTGTCATCTCCTTCTTTAATCCAAGTTTCCCTGGATTTTTTTATGCCAAAAGATTTCTTCTTTGGCCAAAATATCATCATATGCTCCCGATCCGTCTCTTGCTTAATCACTTATGCCTCCAATATTTGCAACTCTGCTTCAATGTCCTTTTTAGTATTGAAGATATCTTCAAAGTGTTCTTTATTCCATACTTTCAATTTCCCTTTAATTCTCTCAAGTTTAGCTACAAAAATAAACATCTTGGATCCACCTCCAATATCTTCCTTCTACCATTCATTAAAAAAAAGAATCCTTCATCCACATATTTTGAATTCAAAGGGGCTTCTACAAGGCTTTGATTCTCCCAAAATGTCCAACTAAATAGGAAAATGGTTCAAGCTAGAACATGAGAGAATTCTACAACCAAAACCATATTTAAAGATTATTAAATCACCATTAAAAAAGAACCAATATAGCTTCTCAGAAATATAGCTAAACCCCATTATCCTATTAGTCCATGTATAGTTTCCACTATAAGGTTTTAGCTCCAACAAATTGTTTCTATCCACCTAATTTTCTAAGCCCTTACTAGATTGGTTTGTCCTACCAGTACCACTGATCTTCTCACTACTATGTAATACTACATTGAAATCTTCTACTATGATAATGTGGAGATCTAAATGGGTGGCAATAAATGAATCCAATTTCATCCATAGCTATCTCTTCTTGATGCATGAAGACTCTTAACTTTGCAACACATCTAGTTACCTCATCAATTCTATCAACCTCTACTTCTAGATGTTTCCATAAAACTACTAGTCCCCTTGAAGCACCCTAAGATTGATTGTCCACTCCTTTCCAATTCTTTGATTTTCTCTAAAATAGTTCAAATTCATGGTTGTCTAATTTGGTTTCTTGAAGAAGAGTAATAGATCCCTTACTCAACTTCAATTTGTACTTCACTAAGTGTTGTTTGTTAGGGGCATTAAAGCCCACAGGGGGTTCCAAGATATGACCCTCACAACCCTTTGGGAAGGGGGGTGCCCTTCCCTAATTTGAGCATCTATGAAATCTTCACTTGTCCTTTCACATTACCATCCTAAGATCTTAATTGCTTGAGATATTTCCTTCCAAAAGATTTTTTTTGGCCACAATCTAGACAAGATTTATTGGCTAGGGTTTGTGTAACACCTAATGTTCCATTGCGGATATCCTCAACCTCTTCAATGTTGCCTTCCTTTGTATTTCCAAAAAGAAGTTGTTTTGATTCCAACAACTCCTCATCCTCTCTCAAAATTAATGACACACCCTCTGTGTTTTCCTACTCCTTCTCCTGAATATGGTTCATTTCATTTATAAATTCCTTACTAATAATGAGATTTTCCATTATTTCATAAGCATCATCCATGATTTGAACTTCTATTTTTTTTTGTCTCTGTAGAATAATCATTATTCTTGACGATAGTTAAAGCTTATGCATCTTCTAACAAGTCATTGCCAGGATCCAATCTAATCTCCCCTTCTTCAAGATTTGGGGGGATCACTTGTATAGCTCTATCACACAAACCCTTTAATTCTTGAATCATCACCTAGGGTTGTGGAGATGATGTATCTGTGAATTCTCATTTCCCCCTTCTATCACATTTTTTCCTTACCTATATCCCTTGAGTCCTCCTTTTGTTTAGGTTTAATTTCTCCACCCGCATTAGGGATAATCTCATCAACCATATCTTTCTAGCCAAGACTCTCAATTTTGTAGGTCAAAATGTCATTTTTACTCAACAAATCCTTCATATAAAATGTTGTTTCCATAACCCTAGAGCATCCTTCTCTCATATGGTTGCTCATCAAACATTTCTTCCCTCTTTGAACCCTATCAATGACTGTCTTCTGGTTCCACTTTCCATTTCTAGAAATAATTTCCTCATCCATAGCCTCTTTACTGTTTGAAGGAATTTCCACAATAATTTTGGGCTTCATTAATCCATAACATTAACAGAATTTTCTTCCACCCCAATGAATTTTCCAATGGCTTCACCAATCATTGCCAAAATATCACAATTCCAGTATTCTATTGGAAGTTTTGAGTCAAACTCATCGACCCATGTTTCATGAGTAGTAATTTACAAGAACCTATCTCTCATGAGAATGAATGAAACACTTAACATTCATTGCATTTAGGTGATGCTCATAGAGGTGAAGCACTGAGACTTCTCGGGAGGTCACCCATCCCAGTATTACTCCAACTCAAGTGTGCTTAACCACGAAGTTTCCTCCAAGCTTAAGCCCACTTTGCTTGTAATCCCATTTGTAAAACCTTCAACAAGTGTTGTGCCTAATGAACCATTCATTATAAAGCCCCTTAAGCTCATCAATTGATAAGTAGGAGTCCACAAGAAGTCAAATTGTGATATTGCTATCAGGATTTAGTTGTGTAGTTTTTTAGTCAAACTCATTGACCCATGTTTCATGAGTAGGGGAAAGGACCTAATACTTGAACACACTTTAATGGCTCTGATAACAATTGTTGATTTAATACCTAAACTAGTTGGTTTAATGTCCAATTTTTTTGACAACATTGCACCAATAATTGTGACTTTGAAGTTATTATTGCTATGATGATTACCCATAATTGAATGAAATGTACCTTTAGTTGTAAAAAACAACCAATCATGTGATGCCATATCCGCAGCACAAGTATGAGTATCTTTTTGGCATGATCATTGGTCTCACCTTTATTTGAGGCATCATATTTGATGATGTGGCTTTGAAACCTTAGTTATAAGTAGGGGGCTTATCAAGTAAGCTGCTGTACGAAATTGATAGTGATTTGAATTTTCCATATGGAATATTGAGAAGCGTGAAGTTAGGGTGCTCAACTACTAGGTCCTCTCCCCTAATGGTTCACAGGGACCCATCCCTCATGAGAATGAATAAAACACTTAGCACTCATGCATTACTTATATGTAATATAATTTTGATTTTTTTTTATATTATTTAAAAATATTAAAAAAACAAAGATATATATATATATATATATATATATATATAATATTTTTTTATATTATTTAAAAATATTTAAAAAAACAGCGATATATATATATATATCATAGAGGACTGTAGCTCAGTTACCCAAAACTGCCCCAAGAGGTGGCTAAAAGTACAGGTCGGTCGCTGGATTGGTAACAAGTACAATTGAAGAAAAGGAGAATAAACAAGATTGATCGAGGAAATGGCGAGCTTGAGGGTGGAGAGAGAGACAGAAATGGGAAAGATTAAGGATCTTTTCCCTCCTCTTATTGCCGCTCAGATTGACTATCTCCTCCGCCATTCTCAATTGCCTATCAAGGTTTTTTTAATTTTGCTCTTATCCTTCCAAACTACATGCACTAATTTTTGGTCACGGCCAGACTAATCGTCAGATTTAGTTTGCCAAACGTTTTCCGTTTCTGTCTTTGTAAGTTGTATGTGACGTGCAAACATGGTGGATATTGCATACCTTGCTTTACCAGATTGAATCCTTTTCATGCTTATATATAAATTGATTAGATAAGTTGCTCTTCTACCTGCCGCATTGTTAGAAAAAAAGTCTCTGTGACAACAAATTCAGTAATGTAAATATGTTTAGTAATGTGAGAAAGTATGTAACAACAAGAGAGTACAAAAATAAGAGATAACGACAATATAACCTGTAGAAATCCAAATTGGGTGAAAACTAGAGAAAGACGAGTATTGAACTCCTCAAGCCACTATCTCAAGAGCTGTTACAAATGCTTTACTGCCTTAGAAGGTCTTCATAAACACTCTTGCCCAACAACAGTATAGTTCAACACCATTAGACTCTACAATTATCTTTGACGCCCCCTTATCAGACTAAACCTTCACCAAAATTCATTACTTGAAACAATAATAGCTTGTATCATCCGATTTTGCAAGAACATTAAGGAAATCACTTTCCATTGAGACGAATTAACCTCTCTTGGGAGCATATATGGAAAAAAGAAACAAAATGACTTCAAAAAAAGTACAAAGGACGCTTAGAACTAAAACCAAGGAATTTGGATTGTTTAAGCTTCCCTAAAAGCTACGGAGTCTGTCTTTTTGTGGCATCTGGGATGAGTTCCATAGCAGTCGAACCTGTCTCTTTCAACTGTTTAGGCACAGGATGAGTTTTATTTTGGTAATTCTGTTGAATAAGTTTGTATAAAGATATGATCTTTCCAGTCCATTATAGTGCATACAAAAGCTTCTGGATTAAAAAGCATAGGAGCATATTTACATCAATGTTTCAAATCAACAATATGATCTATCATCAGGTTGAAGATAGCCAAAAATCCAAAACACTGGTGAAATAAATTCCTACACAGCTTTAATCCAGAAGCTTTTGTATGAGTTTATTACAATTAAATTTGTTACCCTTGCACTGTTTTTGTCTGAATTCAACAGTTTGAGTGTCTGGATCACTGTCTGTGCATTTGTTTCTGTTTTGTCCCACAGTATGATTTCTGCAACTCTGTTTCAGATGGTTTCTTGTTTAAATGTGTCATCGTAATAGAGAAAGTAAAAGAACAGTATGTGACTAAGCGAGCTGATTGCACTAACTTTACCGATCAATTTTCAGATCAGCAAGGAATTTTTTTAGATATGCATAACAGACTACAACATTGGACTCTTTATTCTGACCTAGGGAAAAGTTATTCGTCGAGTTTGTATTGTATAACTTGTATCATTTGTAAGCTTACATGAGGAAAGTCCCAAGTGCCAGCTTAACAAAGTCAATTCATTAGGAGAAATGACCCTGGGAATGATGAGAAATGTCTCCAGGATGAGACAGCCAGAAACTTCTATTGCTGTTCTTGTCCCAGTACTTATCAATTTAGTGACCTTTTAATTCGTTTCTGGTGACTAGAATAGATACTAAGTATGTTATCATTCTCTCCTATAAGAAAAATCAAAATGTTACGGAGAAAAGATTACTTTGAAATCTTAATGTAACTATTTGGAATATGAACCTTGATGCAGTCTATATTAAAGCAGCAAAGGGAAATTTGCTTCTCCATATACAAATTTTCCAATAGAGAAAAAAACATTAAACTTCCAACGATAAAGAAGAAAATTCTCACCACTTGAAATAGTGGAAAGCCCTCTTCAGTGCCTTGACACATTTTCTGTAGTTTATATAGGAGTGGTTTGTGAAGATAACACTAGAACCAATGCCTACTGGGTAAGATGATATTCGAAACTGACTCATGGTCAGATGGAAATAACTAAATATAAGTCAGTTGGCTTAGATTGTTGGATTCATGGGATCTTTATCCATGTGCTTGCAAACATCAGGTACCACAATGCCTAGAAATGCCACAAATTGTTTCAATGGTGTTTCTCAATATGAAACTTGACATAAACATTTCAAGTATGCTTTCTGGGCAGTTTTTAGGCACAAATTGTCAAAGTCACACAATTTATTGCTGGATAAGTCGATTTTTCAGATCTAACAACCAGGGATGATAGGAGGGTATTCGATCTTGATAAGTAGTGTGCTATCCATGGAGGAGAAGAAAATCTGTTGCAAATACTTACCACTATTTCAAGTTGCAAGCTCCCTGACAAAAAAGAGGAATTGCAGCACTTGTAAATTTATTCACTCAATCTAGTACAACAGGCTGGGATTGAAGAGGGAAGAACATCTAGTCTTCATGTTGTGTCTTGCAAGGGAAGATTATACTGCTTTGTAAGATCTTGACAGCTATGTGCATTTTTATAGGTCATTTTGAGATTTGACAAGTAAAGCCTTACCTGTGAAGCTTAATTTTGAGCATTGTGCAACAGATGTTGATAAAACTTAATAAATGAATATGAATTTTGTTAACTTTCTATTTATTCTAATGTTTTAATTTCTTGGTATTTTTTTTCTGTTAATTATAACGAACTCTCATTATACAGTTCTCAGCATAGAGCTGTACATATCATCAAAAGAGAGTTGTCAGCATATAGCTGTACATATCCTCAAAAGAGAGAGTTCTCAGCAAATAGATGTATATCCATTATACATAAATCAGAATTACCATATCTTTGCAGCCCAGATAATACACAGCTGAATAATGCTTGGAGATACACAAAGATTTCTCACTACTACTTTGCCAGTCCAATGTTCTGTCTCTCTCTGAGTTTGTCCACAAAATTCTGAAGGCAAATCTCGAATGGTGATCTCTCCTCGCTGCATCTGTTGAAATTGAAGCCAAAAGATGTTTCCCAGTTGTGTATCCTGTCTGATCCATATTGGAGGAGCTTCTCAAATTTCTTTCTGTGTATCCTCATTGTAGCAGTGACCTGGAAAGCAATATCAGAATATGTGAGTCTCCTAAGAGACTCAATAAGGGATCTTGGTACTCCATTAAATAAATTGTTATTCCTAAGCTTCCAAATGGACCACAATATGTCAACTGATAAGATTGAGAAAAAAGCATTGAAATCTTTTTTGATACCCAAAACATTGCCAAGAACAATCTCAGAAATCAGAATGTTTTTATGAACAGATAGGCCAAACGTAAACCAAATTTCCTTAGCCACCAGACAGTCAAAGAAAAGATGCATGAAGGTATCAGGCAGTCTGCATACTGGACATGTGTTTAATTCCCCATTTGGCTGTTTAATAGGGAGCTTTTTAAGCAAGAACTTCCAACAAACATTTCTTTTTAGGAGCCATATGATATGCCAAAGAGTATCAAAATATGTATGCCATTGGGAGTGTGGAAGGTTAAAGGACCAACAGAGATTGAGGTGATCCAAAATGCCATAGTTATCAGCAAGGAGAGAGTACAGTTCTCTGGCCTTAATGGACATGAGGGGGGTATCATTGGTCCAACTGAGGGAGAGAAATCTCAGATCACTGGAGTCACAAGGCAAGGGGAGTGAGAGCGAAAGACAAGCAGAGCTGAGGATGGAAAAGGTTCTAAACTGCTCACAGGGGATATTAAACTTGGCCCTCAAGTTCTCCCAGCTTACTAACACCGCCTCATTAATGATGTCTGACATCAGTTTGATGCCATTGCTGGCCCATTTTCTGGCTAAGCAACCTTGCACCAGTGCTAGGGGCTTCTTTTTGTGCACAAAGTTCCACCATATGGACTTTTCACCACATATGTGGTTGTTAAATGTGAGCCCAGCATCATTCTTTATGAGGTGTTTCACAGATTCCCAAGCCTTCCATATTGTTTGAAAAACCTCTGAGCCTGCCACCTTAACAGAAAAGTTACCTGTAACTAGGTCTCCCAGTGGGAGTCTTTTCCATGAGGGGCCTCTGCGAGGGGTACCTCTTCTAATGTTATTCCTGATGAGGACTTTCCATGGTTTTGTCCCTTCCATGCTTTTGCAGATCCATTTGGCAGAGAGGGCTAACCCTTGAAGCCTCAGATCCTTAAGCCCAAAGCCTCCTACTTTCCTGCCCATAGTGCACCATTCCCACTTCACTGCATGCCATTTTCTTCCCCCTTTGCCATCTGACCATAAAAAGTTTCTGATCTGTTTCTGAATGTAGTTAAACTGATACTGATTAAAGAGCCAAGCTGAGGTGTAGTAAAATTCCATACGAAGAGAGAATTTTTTGACATACTTGATATCTGCCAGCCAGGGTCAGATAATGTTAGTCCCATTTATGCAATTTCTTGTCAAGTTTGAGTCTTACCTAGCCCCACATCTCCTTTAAGTCAGGACAGACAGAAAATGGGATTCCCAAAAACCTGATTTGGTGCTTAGGGCCACCCCCTGTTAATCCATATTTATTAACCCAGCCGGGGGGGAGTCTTCCCATCCAAGGAGGATAGACTTAGCAATAGAGATCTTACTGCCAGAAGCTTGGCAGAAGATGTTTAACTTATCCATGAGATTCTTCAAGTTCTAATCTTCTAGTGTGAACAGGATGGCAGTGTCATCGCAAATTGTACATTGATTAGGTCTTCCCCATTTGGCAGAGTAATACCCTGGACTTTAAGGAAGATGGTATGGTCCCTAAGGAGGTAGAAAAGGGCATCAGCAGCAATGACAAACAAGGCTGGTGCTAAAGGACATCCTTGCCTAATGGATCTAGAAAGCATGATAGGAGCAGTTTGATCCCCATTAATATCCACCCTAGCAATAGCATCTTTTAAAAGAGTTCTGATCATGTTTTGAAACTGTGAAGGGAAGCCAAGTCCTTCCAACATCATAAATATAAATTCCTACTCTATAGAGGTCTGCTGGTTTGAGTCTTTTGCCCAACTCATAGATTCTCAGCATGTAATCAGATTTTCAAGGATGTATCTGCTTTTGACAAACCCTGTTTGTGCGGGGTTGATCACTGTGGGGAGGACATTTTCCAGCCTTTTGGCTAATATTTTGGCAAGAATTTTGTATGATACATTTAATAATGTGACCGGCCTCCAATTTTTCATGAGTGTTTTATCACCTTCTTTGGGGACTAGCTTAATGATCCCAGCATTAATAGCTTTGCCAAGAGACCCCCGAGAAAAAGCTTCCTTGTATACTTTGAGGAGCTCTTCGCCTACCTAGCTGATGTTACTCTTATAGAATTCACCTGGAAGCCCATCAGGCCCAGGTGCCTTATCATTGGCTAGAGATCTAATAGTGTTGTTTATCTCTTCAATTGAGACTTCCTTGATCAATAGCTCTGCATCTTTAGAACTGACTTTCTTAGGAATAATTGCCTTGATAGTATTTCTAGCATTGGACATACCCGTGCCTGAATCCTCATAGGAGAAAAGCTTTCTGTAGTATTGGAAGAAGGCATCAGAGATCTCCTGCTGTTCAGTAATTTTAACTCCTTCCTCCCAAATATCATCAATCCTTTCCTTAGATTCCTTATTCTTCAACAACTGAAAAAAATACTTAGTCCCCTTATCCCCATGATTAAGCCAATTAAGTCTGGCTCTAACCTTTGCACCTTGAATTTTATTGTTCTGATGGTGCTTCAAAGAGTTTTTAGCATATCCTAGAGAAAGGGTGGCATCCAAATCAGATGGGTTACTCTGCAGGTGTCCTTTTGCTAATACCAATTGCTCATTTAAGGAAGTCTCTAGCCACCTTGCATCCTTGGCCAGTTTCCTGCCAACAACTTGAAAAAGGTTCTTCTAGGATAGAGTGTTCTGATTCCATGTATCAATGGCAGATTGGTTAACAAGGTTCCAGGAATTGAATTTCTTAATGATGAAAGCAGCATGAGTGACCTCCTCATATTCCAGTAGTTTGGTGTTCGATGCAAAGGCCTCAGATAGAGGTCTAGAGGAAGGTACAACATCCTTGAAGGCAATGTCTGCAACAATGGGATGGTGGTCTGAAAGTGAGTATGGCATCACTTTCACAAGATTGTTACCCGAGCTCCTATGAAAGGTGAAGATGTCTTTATTGGCATAGTATCGGTCAAGCCTGGAGTAGATCCTTTTTCTACCTTGCCGAAAGTTGCACCATGTAAACCACACTCCCGGGTTGTTTGGTTTGTTGCCAGCTAGAGGGTCCCAAAAGTTAAGTTTGCATCTCATTCTTTGCCAGAAAAATTTCTCATCTCCCTTCCAAGCAAACTTGGACCCCCCTGACTTGTCTTGAGGTCCCTCTACCATATTAAAATCTCAAGCGAAAATCCAAGGGATGTCCTCCAGTTGAGTAACCCATTTCCATAGTTCAACTCTGTCCTTGTAATCATTAGGTGCATAGATGGAGCATATCCCAAAAGTATGTCCTTTGTCCTCCAAAACAATCCACACTGCCCTGTTACAGGGGGAAGAACCCCACTTAGAGACCGCATTCTTCCATTTGACTCCCACAAGAATTGCAGCTCCACCCCTTCCCTTGCTATGTTTGGTGGAGAAGGCCAAAGTGTCTCTCCAAATACACTTAAAATTAATATCAATAAGAAACTGAACAACCTTTATCTCTTGCAGTAGGAGGAGGTCCATGTCTTTATACAGATTAAGAGATCTTTTAACTATATATTTTCTGTTTGGGGATTCTAAACCCCTTACATTCCAGGATGCACACATGATCTTCATGGGGTAGTATCCATAGGGGTTTGAAAACTTTTATAACACTTTGGTAAGGACTTAATAGTAGGTTTCCTACCAACTTTAGAGTTAGTGGAACCTGGGGGGCCTACCTCTCTTTTTGACCACTTTGAATTCTGCAGAATGTTCAGCTCCTAGAGAGGGTTTAAATGTTTCATGCTCTTTTGATTTCTTGTTCTTCTGAGGGACATCTTTTTTAGCCTTGGCTTTCTTTCTACTTTTCCTTGATTTAAGAATAGATAAGGCTTCAACCATAAGTTCTTCTGCTAGGGATTCAACATAAGGGACCATGGCATTATCATTTTCACCCCCTTCTTCCTTTTCTGATTGATACCCATCCAACAGCTCTAGGGAAGTAGTGAGAACACCACCTTCACTGTGAGGAGGGCAATCAGTACTACTTTGATTACATCTAGGGTCAATCAATTTTGAAGGACCTGAGGGGATTGGCCTGCAGGAATAACTATTAGGGAGAAGTTAGATAACTTATCCTCCTCATCTTAGTCATGAATCTTTTAAAGCCTCAAGGGCATCCTCACTACAAGTGTCCTTCAGAGTCAATCTACCTTCTACATGCTCTTCTTTATTACTATCAATATCACCCTCAAGGGTGTCTCCCATAATGTTGACTGTGGATGTGCCCAACTTAGCACACATTGCCTTCTTCCCAGGGAAGGAGGGGGTCAAACTAGTTCCCAAGGGGAGATCAATGCCAACAGGGCTAGCTGGCAATTCCTCACCATGTATAATATGTTTTTCCATCACATTTCTAAGTCTAACAACAACTACCTTCCTAATCTTCCCTAATGCTAGTTGTTGAGTATTGAGGGGTTTTCTAGAGGTAGTTTCAACATTTTGCCCAAGCCTCTGTTCCTAGAGCCTTCAGTATCCCTTCTATTATGCGCCGAGAAATACGTCTGTTTAAGAGCCTTCACTTTTCTTAGTTTATCCACTATAGCATCATTACAAATATCAAATCCAGGGTCATGAGCCAAATCAGAGTTTACAGGAGGAATGGGGTTTGCAGTTTATCAGGAGGTTCAACAGATAAGGAAGGGTTGGGTTGCTTAGAGAGATTGGAGATAGAAAAAGGAGCCTTCGAGAGTTGCTGAACAAAAACCAGGGGCTGAGGTTGGGATTGGGGTGGGCCTTTGTGCAACACGACATTGGGATCACCTAAATGAGGCTTGCCAAATTTAAGGTCAGAAGGCTGGCTCGGGTGCTTAGTCTTTGGTCTCAGTAGGGGGGCAGTCTTTCCTCTTGTGCACTTCTTTACAACATAGAAAACATGCATTTAACCCACCAAGGATATCAATAGGGCAAGAAACAATACCATGGTCCAAATAAAAAACTAAAGAATCTGGAATATCAACACTAGGAGTAAGGGCTACTAACAACCTTGCATCCATATGGGGCAAAAGAGTAGCAGATTATTCCATTGTAATAACCCTCCCTAGGGATTTGATGACATTCGGAAAAAGATTCCAAAGGAAGGGAAGGACGTTTTTAATGGTGACCCATCTGGGAGTAGAAAGTGCAATAACTTCTTCTTTATTGGTCTCAGCTGACTAGGAAAAAACTCTAAATGTACAAGAGCCAATGTTCCAAAACTGACGTTTAACAACCTCTTTTTGTGCTTCAAGGGATTCGAAGAAAATAACAAACAGACCTCTTTGAATCATACGATAGAATGTAAATTAAAACCCTGGTTTGAGATTCCAAGTTTTGTGCAACCAATCATTCATAAAAGATCGAGAAGGCAACTTGGCAATGTCTTGGGCTGCTAAAAAAAGGGCAATGCCCTTTAATCTAATTTTTTCAGCATCCATAGCAGAGTTCATTAGATGATTAGGTTTAACAACCAACAGGGTACTGAGCCCCTTATGTGTGGGTTCACCATGGTTGCTTGAAGAGAAAGCCCTAACGAACTCTGCCCCATCTGGAATCTTTGGCCTTTCCTCTAGGATTTCCCTAAATGACTTCTTCCCTTCGCCAACAGAAACGGGCTGGGAAATAACATTTTTATCCATTGAATGAGTGATCAAAGCAAGATGAGGGCCTGAGAGGATAGCCTCTGCTCGCACGAGCGAGAGGCCTCCTCGGCTAGGAACAAGCGCTTGTAGAGACCTCCAAGTTGCAAAGCGCTCTCTTGTTTCGAGACTCTTCTCCAAAAAATCTCTTGGTATTTGTTTTGTTGAATAAAAGAAGATCTTAATAGGGATCCCACAACCATCCAGAGAAACCACAATCTAGTCAAATTACAAGGTTCAACTCTATAGAAACTAAAAAAGCAGTACAAGTTTTTCTCTTTCATGTCACCAAATATAAGTTTTATAGAGTGCATAACCATTCAACTCTACATAGTGTGTCATGTCCTCACAAAAATAAGAAATCATTTAATTTAAGGGAAATCATCATTAAAATTAAATAAAGAAAATACTTTAAGATAACAATCTCTTAGAACAAAAGATAATTAATTTGTAATCAAGGGTCAAGAGTTGTGACTCTTTTAAAAGAGCAAAATAATGAAAAAGCATGACTCCTCTGTCATATGGGAAGATATAAAAGGGACAAGGAATCATTTGAAATGGGCATCCAAAAAGGATCAAGGAAATAAGTGTTTGTTCTGTGATCAGAAAAGGAGGAATCGGAAGTACAGATCTGATTTAAATAAAAAGTGCAGATCTGATTGTGAAAGGTTGTGTCCCTTTCAAAGGCAGAAATAATAAAGAGTTGCATTATTTCAAAGGGTGCTAATGGTGAGAGGTTGTGTCTCTTGCCAAAGGCCATTACGATGAAAAGATGTGACCTATTGAGAGATATAAATGGAAGGATCAAGGTGGAATGATATGGGAAACTTATCTCTTCTTTTAATTCATAAGGATCAATATTTAAGAAGAGAGGATAAGACATTCAATCAATCAGATTAAGAGATAGATACCTGAATATAAGCAGCAGATCGGACTGCTATATGGCAAACAGAAGACTTATATATTGATATAAATTATAATGCATAATGATTTGGCTGACTATGATTGGTCTCTCATCTGTTAGGAAGTAGAATATTACACATTGCTACTGATATATATATATATATATATATATATACATATATATCTGTGTGTGTGTGTGTAAATCATTGGCAATTGGCATTTTCCTAGCAGGGAACATTACAGAGACTAAGTAAATTTCCATTTACAAGCGAAATCAAAACCCTAATTGGGAATTTTAGGGTAAATCAAGTGAAGTTCCATTAGGGGACATTACAACATAGTGCCATCTAGTTTGATGAACCCTTTAGATCATAAACAACAAAATAAAACAAGTTAGAGAATCTGCATCTCACTCTTTGTTGATAGAGTTGCAGGTATCAAACATTATTAGCCTGTTGCCCCTATGCAACCAATTACCTGGTGCAAGACAACCAAAAAACGTGAATCAACAAACAACACATAATTGGGCCAGGTCAAACCCCCAGACCCAATAACCATCTCATTATGCTTCTCATGCTGGTTTAGTACGGAGCACTTTGCATTAGTGGCTGCAGCTGCAGCTTCAGTTGAAGATTGAGTTTTTGTCATATGTTTCAACCAAATTATTGCTCCCTCCATCAGCCACTTCTTCTTTTCAGCTTCAAATAAGTGCAGGATCATAGCCACCTCCTCCTTCTCCAGCCAATACCTTGACTTCAATTCTTCTTTCGTCAACACTGACCATTGTATCTATCCACCAACACTTGCATCTCGGGAACATCTTACTTCGACATCCCAACTTGTTTGCCATTTTTGTTTCCCTTTTATTATCACACGCTTCTTTATTGTGCATAGTCTCAAAATGGGTAGAGCCATGTAAATCAATAATTTATAGTGCTTGCCATCAATTAGAATGTCTTTGAAATTATGATGCTGCCAAATCATTAGCAGCCTTTGATTGAAACCAGGTTCACTTTTATCTTTGCCAAATCCTTCATCACCTCTTGACCTTTAGTCATGATTGACAACACAACAAAATTGGTTCCCATTTCACCATCACTGCCCATGTGCATAGTTTCTGCTCTAATTGGTATGTCTTCAAAAGAAATAAATAGAGCATTTATCCAATGGTAGATGTCTTTCTTTGTATCCAATATGACCACATTATTTCATTTTAGTGCTTTAGTCATGTAATTTTTCCTATGTGTGTTAGTATCCTAAAGGAATTCATAGCTTAAGAGCAATCCTATCTCAATGGAAGTTTTAGTTTCAACCTCCAACTGCAAGAGATATAAACCACATATAGACCACCTTTTCCAATAAAACCGCGAAGGAGATAAAGGCAGAAAAAACTAAAAATGGTGAAGGATATTTATGAAGGATAATTATTCTTTAGTACTTTTCATACTTATTTATTTTATCCCTAATTTTTCTTTATGCACGATTTGTTTTAAAATATATATTCTCATTTGTTTTCTAAAATTTAAGCTTTAGAAATTATATTAATGTCCACAAGTAGCCAAAATAGGTCAATGGAACTCATAAGGTACTAGGCAACAAAAAGTAACTGTACGCAAAGTGCAAAAGTAAGGTTTTAAAATAAAGAGGGGGAAAACCTAGACTAGTTAAACACTGAATCAGGAGATTTAGCAAAGGAATAAATTGCAATGTGAGGGAAGGACACCTCAAAGAAACAAATAGTTGATAATGATCAAGTTAGAGACCAGTGGTCTCATATAGAGAACAATGATTTTAATAATTGTGACCTAGAAAATTGGGTTTAATGATGGTTACATAAAGAAAAATGGGTTTAATTCTATGTTACCCTTAGTTTTCGGGACGAGGGGATGGGGGGACAGGGAAATGGGTTTCCAAGACGTTTTTTTTAAATCCAGAGCAGGGGACAATAGGGGACGATATATATATATATATATGGAAATCTGAAATTTCATATGTATTCGTGAATTATATAACGCTGTAACGTTCATCATAGCAACATAATAACATTTATTAATCTAAAATCATTGAATCATTATAGAATATAGCATTAAATGAATCAAATGAGAGTTCAAATTTCAATTTCATACATTCATAGATATAATTCATTGAAACAACCAAAGACTTCCAAATAACAGCAACCACTAAGTCTCAATCTGTTCACAACTTCACATTCTATTTTCTTACGACTTACTCGGGCATATCTCTAATTAAAACTTAAAAAAGTTCATTTTTTTCATACTAAACAATTGCTCTGCAATATTCGAGCGTGGATACCGGGAATTCTATTAAGTTTTCTATCTCTGGAAATTTGATTAATAAAAAGAGCGCCTGCTGTGCTAGAAATGTCTTTTCAGATCAATCATTAATAAATATTGATCACTTGGGTCAAACAATGAAACCTTGCAAATATCAATATACTCGTACTAGTATATATGCAACCTTGCAAAGTGCAAACCCAACAATGAAATGCCAACTCATGTGAAAGCAAACCAGGTCAATAGAGAAGAAATAAGTTTTCACAAGGCAATGAAATAATAGAATGCCTTAGGCTTAGTTTAGTCGAGGCAAATGACAACATGAATACATATTTTAATAATATTTAAACATTTTAGGGTTGCGTTGAGATCCACGCATGATTAAAAAAATATGCTAATATTTTATAAATTTATCCTTTTTGCCTACTGCTGCTAGAAATGGCTGACAGTCCTCAGGATGACTGGGAACGTTTTTTGCCGTCCCTAGCCATCCCGGGGACGGCTGGGAATGTTTTTGGCCGTCCTGAGCCATCTCGGGGACAGTCAATGGTTTCCAAAAATTATGTTGACCGTTTATGAGTTTTCGGGCTGGTTTCTGATTTTTTTGCATGATTGAGGACGGCTTGGAAATGTTTCCAACCATCCCCAAGTCCCCGAAATAGTTTGCGTTTCCGGTACTTGGGCATTTAGGGTGGAAACACATTTTTGGGTAACACTGGTTTAATGATAGTATTTTCATGAGGATTCTAGAATTGCAGCTTAAATTGTGTAATGCACCAAAATAGAAAGGAAATGGTGAATCTAGTTGTGGATTCTTAGGGAAGGGCATAAAGCATGTGTGTTGGAAAATATTGTAACATCCATGGCTAGTGATCCCTTAAAACTAGAGGAAGCTTGCATTCTTCTCCTTGAATGTAGACATGGAGCATTTGACCTATACATTGAAGAGCAATGGATCCACCACATCTAGGATGGAATTATCTTGGCCACTCCTTGCAATATGAACACAGTTTCATCAATCTGTTATTGGTTGTGTGGGTAAATATACTAGCCAAAGGATGCTTCACACCTCCAACTTTGGAATAGATTGGAAGAAGGAATTGATGTTTTTGTCTGTAGAACCCAGTAAAGCTTGACATTTGAATGTAATCATTTTGCAAAGGTAAAGAATTGAGCACCTTTGATTAGGAAAGCAAAAAATGGTAGTGAGTGATACTTTGAAATCTCTATATAAGCAACAATATTGCTCTTGAGTCTCCATGTGGATAGGACAATTGAATGTCATAGTTGATTGCAAAATATTAATGGGGAATATGTAATAATAATAACCTTTGCAGGGTGTTAGCTCAAATCCCAATAAATTTCTTGCAATCAACTCAGTAAGAGCAAGGTGAGAGCATATGGGGTAAGAATGAGGATAGCGGAAAGTTGATTGAAAAGTGTCGGCATCAAGCTAACCAATTTACAATTGAAACAATCATAAAATAGCTCTAGCCAAATTGGCTGATAGTGAGTTTATACAAAGTTACATTAAGCCAAATTGGCTGATAGCGAGTGCATACAAAGCTACATTGCTACTAAAATGGTCGATTAACTCACCTAATTTTGATTTAGGCTATGTAAGGTAGAGTAAAATAGAAAATCAAAATGGGATACAATGAAGGTATTTAGAAAATAAAGAAGTCGGTGGTAAACCTTTTGGATTATCATAGCTTTGCTGGTTTTTCATGATTTTTTGAAAATCGTGGGTATTTACTGTTTTTACCTCAAAACAAAGGTTTTTGACAATTTTTTCACAAAATTGTGGTTTCTTGTTGAGTGTTTTGGGTTGCACCTAGGGTTTCTTGGGTCAACAACTAAGTTATCGGTTTGGGTTCAGGTTCGGGTTCGGGGATGGGTTCAAATATGAGAACCTGGTACATGGGTATGTGAATTTTTTTTTTTCATTTTGGTATGTATGGGTACGTGTGTGTATATATATATATATATGCATTATATATACAAAAAAAATACAGAATTGTAAAACTAAATCATTTCATATTATGATGCTTGATCATTGATCAATGCCAAATGCCAAAGATAAACATTAAAAATGTAAATACTTGATCATTGATCTATGTTCACAATTCTAGTGAAAATTTACTGAATTACAAAATGAAAATGTAGTTCATGAAAATTTGAAACATGATTCAGTGTTCAATGTTCATCAATCATCAAATTGTTCATCAATTATCATAGGGATTATCAAAATAATCATCATCTATGGGAATTTCAGCAGCTGCAAGTAGATCATCATCATCGTTAGAACCCAAACTATTTCCACTAGCACTAGATGCACCATGTGCTATATCATCATCATCATCAACCATAGTGGCTCTAGCAAGATCCTGAATGGTTGCATCCATGTCAGTAGACTCAGGTGCTACATCCCAAAGCTTCTTTGCCCTTTTTTTGTATTTTGGATCCTTATGTGCCAAGAGGTGCAAATTGGTATGAATAAACACCAGGTCTTCAGCTTTTTTTGCAGCCAACCGGTTACGCTTCACTAAGTGGGTAAAGGAGTATGTACTCCAATTCCGCTCAGCGACATAAGAGCTTGCAACTTGGAGAGAAAACCAACAAAATAAAAAATGAAAAATACAAGATAAATTCAAGAATGTTAAGTGTTAGATTCTACAATACAAGTGGCCAAAAAGAAAAGAATTTTTTAAAAAAACTTGTGAGAGTATCTTAATTGCAACAGGTTGGAGGTACATAAACTCTTAACCATGGAGGTACCACCATGTAATAGCATCCATTTTGCTTTGGTTTTTGACAACACAAGGGGAAAGATCTTTTCCTGAGATAAACAATCCAAATTCTTTCCTAACACTTGCCTCCACCTTTGGATCACTGAAGAGTCTGCTAAATGCCTTCTTGTACCCATTCACAACTTCAAAATCTCTATATGGTGGCACTCTACCTGGAATAGGAAGTACTTCTACGCTATAGTACCTGGGAGATAGAGCATATGCTAGGAGTTGCAATGGTGTGGTCATCTTGTTCCAATGATGAAGAACAACTGCTTCCACTCTTTTGTAAAAGGTGTCTTCAGGAGCATTCTCTCTCCTTTGTATTACCTGGGATATCAAATGATGTTCATGTAAGTTATCTTGATGTAATTGTAAGTCATGTCAATTTAGATATCTCTCAATAAACAAGGATAGAGGAATGTATTATAACTTACCAATTTTATTTTCTCCAACATTGTGTCCATGCTATCATAGACATCCCCCAAGCATGGTTCATCTGTATCAGCAAAGCAAAGCATTGACATGATAGGTTCGGTGAATTCCAATACATAATCCACACGAGCCCACCAATCATCATCCAATATCAATGCCTTCACCTTTTGGGCTCTCACTGAATTTGATTGTTTCCAGATACCCCATTGGTTGCTAATAACCATCTGTGCCAATGCTTCTTTCACCTTCACAAGTTGTCTCATAACGATTTCGTGAGATGGAAACCAAGTTTCAACCACTTAAGAACATGTTAATAGTAAGTTAATAACACATTTAAAATATGTAAACAACACAATTTTTTTTATTCAATTATGTAAGACATGACATAAAATGATAAATGAAACTAAATAAATTTTAAAATTTACCTTCAATAATTTCAATTTTGAAAAGTTCTTAAAAATTGCTTGTGACATATGGTGGTTTGTCACAAACATTTGTATCTCCTCACCCTCATATATTTCTTTCACCCATTCTATTTGGGTGCCAATTGCTTGCATCACCAAATTGAGTGAGTGTACTGTGCATGGTGTCCAAAAGATGTGATCATATCTAGCCTCTACCAAAGCACCTGCAGCCCTGCAAACTTTTGCATTGTCCGTAATTACTTGGACAACATTATCATGACCCACTACCTCTATGGAATCAATGAGAATCTTGGAAATGAACTCTGCATCTTTCACTTCCCCTTCACAGTCAAGTGCCCTCAAAAACATTGCCCTCTTGGGGGACACAACAATAACAATGATCAATGGACAGTTTTTGCAATCTTTCCATCCATCCGAAATAATAGACACTCCTGTTTGAACCCAAGAATCTCTATTTTGTTTTAATTGGGTCTCTAGAGATTTTCTATCATTGTGCAATAAGGTGGTGCACATCTTTTCAAATCCAAGGCTTGTGTAACCAAAAGGTGCATTATTTATTACTATCACCATCTCCCTCCAATATGGTGATCTCACCAAGTTGAATGGAAGACCATTTGCAAAGAGGCAGCATCCAATTTTTTCATCAGCCATATCTCTTGCCTCAATTTTAAATGCCTTCTCTAATGGACCTCTCTTACGGGTGGAGATTTTTGGTTCTACATCTTCATCATCCATAGAAGGCATAAGCAAGAAGGGATGTCTAGAGGTCGTAACTGGTTGAGAGGGTGCTGGTGTTATTGTTTTTTTTTCCCGGAACTATAACCACCTTGTTTTCCTTTTGCAACCAATCTGTCAGCATCTTCTTGTTCTTTTATAAGTGCTTCTATTTTTGTCCACTTAACAACCCCTTCTTATCTGGCCCTAGGCCCTCATACATATTAATCCCTTTATCCCCAGGGCCCAAAAAATGAAGTTTGACTCGATAGTAGGAGCTTTTATATTGTGCATTGCAAAGATTACATTTCCAAAGAAACCCCCCACCTCTAGGAAGTTGTGAAATTCTTGTAGTGTGTCTCCATAAGGAGACCCTTTATCAATTTTACATTTTTGAGATCCCTCCCCACTCACTGAGCTTTGACTACTCATTGTTGCAATCTATAAAAAAAATTAAAAAAATACATACTTCAAAACTTCTTCACAAACTTGAAAAAAATTAAAACTCATCAAAAACTTGAAACAATCTATCAAAAAACTAAAGAATATGGTTGAAATGTATACCTTAAACACTCAAATCTGCTTTGTGGAAGGTATTTGACACTCCACAATCGATCTCCTTCTTATACAATCACCTCACTACAAACTGGCAAGATGGAGAGAGCAAATGTGAAATGAAAGTGTGTTTGGAGGCTTCATATGGGGGCGTTCTAGGGTTAGAAGACAAAAAATAATAAACAAATGTGTTTTTTTTAAATTTGGCCCCACTTTATTGTTTGTCCGACGTTGGTTCGCATGGGTTCTCCCGAGTACGAGCTGGGTTCGCATAGGGAGCACACCCAGCTCTGTGGGTCCACACAAGTCCATGGGTGTGTAGACCCGGGCAGACCCATAGGGCTGGGCGCGCACCTTGTGCGAACTCAACCTGTACCAAAACACGAACTTGGACCCAGTTCACACCCGTATTTGATTTGAGGGTCTAGGGTGTGAACTCGGTAACTTAGGTCAACAGTGTTCCTGCAAATGTACTAGAGTTTTTGACATTTTCTCATAATATCGTGTGTGATCTCCGCATTGCATTGAATGTTTGATGATTTTTCCACAAAATCATGGTGCCGTTTTATAGAAACTTCTTTTGATGATTTTTTGCTAAATCATGGTTTTAGAGTTTGAGAAGCTGATCTTGGCCTCTGGATAACGGGAGGGATGGCTTGGAAGGCACTCAACTTGTTCTTGTTGTTAGTCATATGAGGAAGTTTTGTAGAAAGTGGTTGGCTGATTAGAAGTCTAACTAGGGAGGGCCTCTGTAGCAGGTTCATGTTGCAGAGCATTTTGAAGAGGAATTAAACCTCTATGCATACGTGGCCAAATGACTTGCAAATTAGTCAAGTTTTCTGTAGGGTAGTTAGTACTAGTAGAATGACCATTAAGGGTGGGTATTAAAGTAATATTGTAATATTTTAGTATAATGGTCATGTAAGCAACTTTCTTTTAAGTTAGTTAGTTAGTTTTTAGTAACTTTCTGTTCTTTAAGTTGTTTAGTTAGTTCAGTAACTTTCTATTCTATATTAGTTCTCAATTGTTTCCATTATGGAAAGATCTTGTATTTGCTTATGTAAGGAGTATCCTCTTCTTTGTTTAATATTGAATATCAATCAATTATCATTTCAAAACATATACCAAATAAAGCAATGGCTTGATGAATAGCAATGCTTAGATTATGTATTGTAAGATAGAATTTGAAAAGATACAACCTTTTTGAAGTTTATACTCTTCACAGTTTTTAACTTGGAATATATTGTACAGATAATGCATTACTTTTAAATCAAGTTCGTGTCAAGTGTGCATCTTATTGTTGTAGTACATTATGGCTGAAATTTCTAGATGAGTTTAAATTGAATGGGAATTTTGGGTATAAGTTTATAACAATTAAATGAATCTACAGATTAAAACTTTTAATTTATTTTGTGAAAGCATACTGAGGTGGGCCTGACATTAAATCATGGGAAAAAATGATTTTGGGCAAAGTAGAATGTAATATCCCTTGCTAGTTCTGACCTCAAATTGCTGATTAGAGGTTCAAGGAATATCATGAAACATTTTGCATACAATCTTTATGCTTGCTGGGTTTGTGTTTCAGTTTGTTTGTGGTTGCTTAGAATGACGTCAAATGGGATTGAAATGCTTGCAAATGATGTTTTTGAATGCTTCTAATAATTGCATGATGAGCTGACAATATAATAGAAATGATATACTAACTGTTTTTGACCTTTCTCATACATATGAGTGACTGAAATCAACTTGTACAGCAAGTTGACATATTGTCAAACACTTTCCATTCATCCTAGGAAAATTAATATTCATCTACAGCAAAGGGACATTTTTACAAACACTTGGCATGCATATTCAAGTCTGAAATCTTCATAAACAGCAATGGATAATTTGTCAAACAGTTAAAATGCAACCTTTAATCTATTGATTATCTCTTTAAAGCCTTCACAATACCAAAGCATACCTGGAATTTAGAAGATAACAAGATTACCAAAATTCTGGAAATGAAACAGCAGAGTAGATGACTAATAAACCATTCGATCTTCTATACTTGTTAATGTCTCCACCTGAATATTGTAGCACAAGAAGACTCCCATGTGCCAACGTAGAAGCAAGCACAAACTAGCATTAAATGAATTCAATAAATATTTATCTTCAAACTTCTGATCTGCAAAGAATAAACCTCAAGACCCCTTGTGAAACAATTGATATTTCCTCCAATAAAGCTCAAATGTGACCTCCCTATGAAGCCACCAACACAATCAAAGAGAGGCTATCTTCTCCAAGATTGAATTAACAACGAATCCCTAGGTTTCTTCTTCAATGCCAAAGCTTCTCCAGAAAAGAAAAATGTTGAATGATTCAAGAATCAATGAAATGAAATCCAAATCCCCTTTTATAATGTTTAATTTGCATTTTCTTCATCTGCTTTAATTTACTTTAATTTCATTTCTTTTTTCCCTCCTTTTGGTGCACAACATTAAAATATGAAGTATACTTTATTAAACACTTATCAATGATATGCACTTAATATTATATTATTATTAAAGTATAACTTTAATAATAATTATAACATTATAACTCTATCATTAATTATTATTTCTCAATTCTGACTGAACTTGGGAGTTAACCATTGTATCCACTGTGCATCCAACTGCCTTACTATAAATAGTGAGGGTCCCTCTCTAACATCCACTGACTTACTATAAATAGTAAGTCTCTCAAAATGGAACTAGAAACCTCTGACTAGCCTAGCCTCATAATATATCCACAACTTGGAGTGTTAAACACCAACAAATGCCACCCGGAGAACTCCGAAACTAGACTCTCTAATCCACCTTACTAGCCTACGAGGGTCAAATGATAGGCTAATCCTTTGAACTCTGATGCTCATGAAAAAGGGGACATTACTTAGAATTGGTTCACGATTTTTCAGATAATAGGAGAGACATTGTTGTATTTGCATTGTTTTGTCTATTTTGCATGTTTTTGAAATTCCAATTTAAATTCTATATCTAAGTAACATGATTATTTGAGAGGAATGGGGAAATGCAGGTTGATCAAATTTACACTGGTACCAAAAATTCACGTTATGCAGACCGCTTCTCATTGCTTATACCATGTTGTCTTGATTATGTTAAATGTGAGTATGCAAAACTAACTTTGTTCAAATGCTTTTTATGTAATTGTTGAGGTTCTGTATAAAATATCATGATGATGCTAAGTTAAGAGTATAATTGCATCAGAATATAGACACTATCTCTTTCTAAGTATCAACTTTAATGGTGCATTGGGAATGTTCCAGGGGATGTCGTCTATAATTGCCAGTACCCTATGGCTGCACCAGATATCATCTTTGGACCTGATGATGAGCGTTTTCAGCCTCTTTCAGCTACAGCTGAAGAGCAGGAAACATCTCAGTCAATTTGCAGAATTTTGTGTGACTGGAAAATAAGAGATGCTTCAGGGCTTTTGCAGCTTCTCCTTGAATTAAGGTTAGGGTGCTGGATGAGATATATGCATTGGCATGATTGTAACAAAAAGATACTTATGCTGTGGAAGCAACTTTTAATTGCTATATATTGTTCATATATCATCTACTCCTGGTTTTGTTTGTGAAGGACTACCTTCCGAGGTTTGCAATCCAGATAATTTTTGTTAATTTTATCTGCTCAAAAGCACATAAAGCTATTGAATGCTGATATTCTTTCAGGCATTTATACATGGGTTATCAGAGGAAGCGTGTGGAGGAGCTAGATGATCCAAGATTGAAATTTGAAATAAGCACCATCATCCCCAGGGAGGTAAGAGGTATCTTTAGGACATTTTTGTTGTTAAATACTGTACCATGAAAAGGAAGAAACGTTGCAACATGCCAGCTCTTGTTTCTGATCTGTCTGCTGCAACTCTATGCACTATTATTTTTAGAGACTTTTCAAACAACAAAGTTCTTGCAAAGTTATTTGAGAACCTGCATTTCCTAACAAGCGATCTTAGGAGCTGTCATTGCATTATCCTGAGTAGACTATTTTGACTTGTCAGAGATTTAAAATTTGACACTTAAGTAATACAGAAGGCAACATGGATGGTTATCAATTTGTACCATGAACTAGAACAGATCTGTAAAATTTCAATATTTGAATATGAGCACAAAGGAGTATGAGGGCCGCTACATGTGATGATTAGCTTCTTTTGTATATGGTTCATAAAGATATTGATGTGGCTTGCATTCCATAGTTGAAGGTGGTCTGACTAATATAGGAAATTACATGGCATAATGTTTTTCTAAATGAAGATGGTTGGGCTAATATTGTATAATATATATAACTTATGATGAGTGTGTTGCTTTTTAATACCATTAACTTTGATATTTTGAATGATTTTGAGACCAAGTTTCGGTCATACAGAGCGGTCACCTCTTGAGAGAGTATACACGGGCATACTTTTGGGAAGTAAACAGCATGATAATTGCTCCATTGTGTGTTGTTCAATGTGAGGTTGGTGCATACTCCCCACACTTATAGAGTTATCTTTATATGTGAGGGAGTATGCACCAACCTCACATTGAACAACACACAATGGAGCAATTATCATGCTGTTTACTTCCCAAAAGTATGCCCGTGTATACTCTCTCAAGAGGTGACCGCTCTGTATGACCGAAACTTGGTCTCAAAATCATTCAAAATATCAAAGTTAATGGTATTAAAAAGCAACACACTGGAAGAATCAGCCTGAAATTACAGTTAAAATCGTTGTCATGTTTTCTAATCATATGTCTTGTTGATTAGAAAACCCACAGAATAAAGATTGGAACGTGCATTTTTCCGGATGATTAGAAAGCATGACAATGATTTTAATTGTAATTTCAGGCTGATTCTTCCAGTGTGTTGCTTTTCAATACCATTAACTTTGATATTTTGAATGATTTGGAGACCAAGTTTTGGTCATACAGAGTGGTCACCTCTTGAGAGAGTATACACGGGCATACTTTTGGGAAATAAACAGCAAGAGAATTGCTCCATTGTGTGTTGTTCAATGTGAGGTTGGTGCATACTCCCCACACTTATAGAGTTATCTTTAGAAGTCTGTATTATTTCCAGTGTCTGATTTATGGTTGACATAACAGCACATAAGTGTGTTCCTGTTAGCTGCCTCCTACAGATTAATTACTATGAAAAATTTCAAATTAATGAAATTAGATGAATAATTTAGTCACTAAAGAACAGACAAAATAGTCAAAGAATAAAACAAGAAAATTCACCTAGTTTTGCTTACAAGGATACAACATCTCCACTTGGAAGCCCTTTTGGTGTCAGTATTGTCTTGGAGACTTGCCTACTTATCTAGCGTTCTCATATTTACTAATAATTTAAACCTCTGTTATATGAGCTACCAAGATGGAATATGAAGGTGATTGATAAATTCTTGTTGTCTTCCAAGGCAAGTCTGCTTCTAAAAGAGCACTGCATAGTGATTGATGATAAAAATATTGACACAAAGGGCTCCATTAGACTCCCACGATTCCATTGAAATGGTTTGGTGCAATGAACCAAATTACTTTTTGGAAAATATCGTATTTCTCACCTTTGGAACAAGCACTCAATCTACAATGAACCTGCTCTACAAATTTTATGTATTTAAGTTTCAATTGTATTTTGATGAATACAAAGGTTTGATAGTAAGTCAAAAGTAGGGGAATATTCTCCAAAGGAAAAGAACATTGAATATTATATAATACATGAGTCTTATTAATTGATTAAAATGATTAACAACTAGTAGACTAGCAAGACCAAAAGGGACCTTGCTCTTGAGGTTGATGGAGGGACATTAACCTTAATGCAGAACTTGATTAACACCAAACTTAAACATTGACACTAGTTTTAAAATTGGTGATGGCTCCAGGGTTTGCACCATTAGTACTTGCTATGTAGACAGTCAACCAGCTAAGACAGAAAACCATCTCAGTTAAGATTTTTAAAGAAACAATCTCATGGAGGAGTTTGATAGGGTAAATTGGTCCTCTTGTCAAACTAGGGAATGCAGTCTTGTCATGGCAAGATATGTGCAACCAGAGCCACAAGTTTTTGAATTGACTGTAGCTAGAATGAACATAAACTAATTTGCGGAGTAAAATCAAATCACACTTGCTGAAAATAAATTATAAAAAACAAAACATCTATTTTGGAAATACCAAATAACCATTGATACATTAAAACTAAAGTTACAGAAATAATAAATAATCTAGATACTTACAAACAAAATAAATATCTACTTGTCTTTCAGGGTAAATCAAGCACTACCAATCTTCTTGAGCGAATCTAATCCTAGAAACAGTGTGGTGTGTGATCTTCTCTATATTTGGAACTTCTACAAAAACCCAAAGTAAGAGATTATTGCTGAAATAAAAGAATTAGACAATAGAGCTGCAGCCATTTCTTCTTCTTCTCCTTTGTCTTTTCTCTTTTCCTTCCTATTTTTGTCCTTTACAATCTGTCTTCTCTTATATAGAGAGGCCTATCTCAACAAACTCCAAAACAACTTGCACTAAAATAAGATAGGATAATGAAATTAACTGAGATAAAATCCAATTAAGTCAACACAATTCCATAATATTAGTTGGGTTAAACAAACAATTTATTTTAGATATATGAGATCTCACCAAATAGTTATGAGATATCCAAATCCTATTTTTCTCTTATTATATTTTATTCCTCTAAAATGTACATGCATTCTTAATTCATCTCAACTTATTATATATTTAAGTTAATTGTGAGAAAATTAAAAAAGTTTATTTGAAATAATTAAATAGAAATGTGGATGAGGTAGGTGGAGTTGCACGTTGGTAATAATAAGATATGCCATATCTAAGACAAGAGGTTAGATGAGTTAAACATGTAATACATGTCACGAACGTTCCACCAAGTCTTGCAATGGGTATGGCAAGGAATGGGGAGATGTTTTCAGGGTCAGATTTTCTTGAGGCTATTTTAGGGGACAACAGGTGATGGCTATTAAAAATATAGAAATTTCAAATATTCATATGATAACATTGATAACACATTCATCATATACATTATAGTTGAATTGCGAGTTCACATGAGAGTCAAACAAATTAACAAAATTTAATTGCTTTCATTGAGGATAACCACGCCAACTCCCTTTCCAGCAAGTCCAATCACTACAGAGGCAGGCATGCCCCATAGGCAAGTCCTTTTTCTCCATGGCAGGCAAACAAGAATATCTATCATCTAGTATGTCCATTCGCTACATGTACGGGCATGTCCCTTTGACAAGTCCTAGTGCTACATGCGCAACATATTACGAGAAACATACACTTTCATATGTCCGATTGCTACATGTGTGGGCATGCAACATACTAGACCCAATCGAGGCTTAACTCAAATCCACACTAAACAACCACAATCGTGCCAGTCCAATTGCTACATGAGTGGGCTTGCACTCTTGACAAGACCAAATGCTTCATGGTGGCAAGCAAGGAAGTCTATGATCAAGTAAGTCCAATCACTACATGTGTGGGCATGTCTCAAACAATATCCTATCACTACATGAGTGGGCATACTAAACCATTCCACAACTTTGTAAGTTCCAATCACCACATGGGTGGGCATGTCTCAATACAAGATCCTATCACTCCATGGTGGGCTTACAAAACCTCAACCACCCTCGGTGCATTCCCAAATCCATTAGATTTCCAAACTCAACTGCTACCACATAAGGTATGTTCTCACGTTCAAAACAACACAAGAAATGGTAGTATCACTAAGTTAGCATAATACCATTCAATGATCTGATAGCAATTTGCATAAAGATCATACAACTTTTGATCACATTTCATCATGTCAACTTCTAATTAGCCAGTTACATAATGCACATACTAGCATCCACACAAAATATTTTTTTTTACCATTAAAACAAATTTAACCAATGCAATGGAATACATCCTCATCATTGGTTATACAGACCACCGATTACTTGTAGTTCAGACATACAGACATTTCAATCTAACGTTATTCCAACTTAAAATAAACACAAATATGGTACTCTCTATAGTGTTTTCCCTTGTACATACTACCAGAGGTTTGTAGAAGACATGATAGAAACAACACTAAACACATAACATGGCCAACTGTTTCAAACATTTGGAATAGTTAGCATGAAATGGAGAAGAGAAAACCCAAGCGGGGGAAATTATCAAGTTCAACAGTAACTCATAAAAATGTGCACAATTTCAACATTAAAGCAAGTGTAACGAGTGTCACAAATAGATAGATAGAAGAGTCTTGGTGACCAATCCAGCATAAGAAAATCCAAAAATTCATTGTTGGCCCACACAACACAAGGGAAAATCCATCAAATAACCAAAATAAGCCATCAATAAGAACATTTTCACATCACAGTGTGACTAGCAACAATCACATTTAAGGGAGTAACATTTATACGACACCTGGGAATGCAACATCCCAGCAACGTTAGAGAGCATACCCATACAAATAGAACAATGATTCAATTACATTACCAATCATATTCTTAATTTAATCTCAAATTCATGCAACTATACGCTTATTTCAGTTTATAACCATTTACAATTCTCATGTAATGCCTTTTATTCCATAATACAAGGTTTACCTGCAGGAAAGAGTCCTAACACATCTACAAGATCATTTAACCCACAACTCCAAAACATAAGGGACTCGTATTTACCTAGTACAAGGCACTCTCCCCCTCCTTCACAAGTGTATTTTATTCACTTAATTAATAGAGGTCAATTGCCCTCGTGGCTCCCACACAAGATCCACGTAAGGCACACAACAAAATGCAAACTTGGGGACATACGTCGTTGATCCAAGTGATTCTATCATGATGAATTTACACCACCAACTTACGAACATTACCTTATGATATATGCAAGGACACACCTTACCAATTCCTATGCAATTACAACACTGTCAACATATAAAACCAACATAAGTCACTTCTAGTAATATCATGCTCGGTGCAACACTCACATAGTACAGTGCATAATGCCCCATCCGAAGCCAAATCAATAAACACCCAAGCAAAAGAAAGATATCCATCCGTCACTTTGTCTCAAATGAAACACAAGCATTTGGGTCACTCAAGGACCACTACAAATACAAGATAAGCAAGGGTCAACATCGAGGAGTCCGTCACACCAGGGAACATCCTCAAAACACAAGAGCGTCTCATAAGCGTGTAACAACAAGATGTCTACTAACTCACAACACAAGCATAAAACACTAGAGTTCCTAGTGTATGAACATGTTCTTTGATACTAGATGTAATGCCCCGCCAAGGAACCCTCAAAACAAAGGGTTAAGTATGCCCTAACAAATTGTTTTTTGATACTCGAATATAACATCATGAACGTAAGTGCATCCATAACCATAATGCACAAGCAAAGACATAAACATAAATGGAAGTAAACCACAATCGTCACACGATCATGCACAAGCAGAAGACCTAAAGCACTTCCAAGGGTTCCATGAAAACCCTATAAAAACAAGAACGAATAATCCACGTTCAAGTCACCACACGAGAACTCTGAAAACTTCCATGATATTGTGGTAAAATAATGAATGTGTTATTAAACAATGATCATGAATGATCTATATATACAAGATACAAGAGAATGTTTCTATAACGAACATGAGAGAGGAAATAGAAACATTCTTGTAGGGTGAAAGAGAAAGTTTCCATAACAAACAGAAGGAGTTAATGGAAACATTACAAAAAGAGTGACCATTAGAAATAGACGAAAGAGAGATAAAATTAGAAACTATCTATTATCGTAATACCCTCCCTTAATGGTTAATCTATCTTCAAAAAAACAGAAATTTGCATGTCCTCAAAAAGCGTTAAAGGCAGCCTCGGGTTGATTAGAGAGGTTTGCATGTTCTGCAACGTTGGCCTGTGGCTAGGTTCCACCTTGCTTCCGCTGATCAGAAGCAATGCGAGCCCTACAGTCTTGAAGCATATGACCAAATTTGTGGCAGTAGTTACACCGAATGTTCTTCTTCTTGGAGCTATCTTGAGACGAAGTTGATGAATGAGATGGGCCTTTGTCCTTGTGAAAGGATTGGGCTGAAAACTTTTGTTCAGAGGAGGACGAAGGAGCACTGCTACCAAACTGTTTCTTCCAATGATCCTGTTGCAGAAGTTTGGTGCACAGATCTGAGAACTTCAGGTCAACATTAGTTGTAGTAATGTTGAACGTCTCAATAAAGTGCTCATAGGACGGTGGTAGGCTTTTTAGAGTAATGACCACCATGTCCTCTTCCTCCATTGTACGACCAATGGCCTCAAGCTGATCCTTGATGTCCTTAATCTTTAGAAGATGTTCTTGTAAGAACATATTCTCATCCATAGTAATGGACAATAGATGATTCTTCAAAAAGAAGGCTTTGCTTTTATTTGATGTCTCATGGAGATCCTTCAATATTGTCTAGATCTCTGTAGTTGTCTTGCCAGACGAGATTTGAGGCAGCTGACTATCAATAACTGAAAGCTTAATGAGCATAATTGCTTCACGGTTACGTTCATTAAACTTGTCTTGACTCGCATCGGCTATGGTAGGACGAGTCTCGGTACCTTGAACAAGTGCCTCAAAGCGATGGTACTCGAAAATCGTCAACATGCGCTACTTCTAGGTGTTGTAGTTCTTTCCGTTGAAACGCTGATTGCCTTCCAACATAAGATTGGTGAGAGATGCCATAGCACGTTTTTCAAAGAAAAAATGTGAAAAATCAGAAAAGGGCACGTACTTCAAGGCAAATTAATGGAAGACCCAAAAAATTTGAAGAGACACCCAGTGAAGAACTCAAAAAACTTAGAATCTGTTGTCAAATTCTGAATTCGTTGGCTCAAAAATTGAGGCACAGAAAATGATGCAACCAGAAAAAAGTGAGACTGACCCAATTGAGATCTACAAAAACCCACTAGGAATATGCTGACAGATTTTGGATCTACTGGCTTGAAAATCGAGGCACAAAAATTGAGACACCAAAAATAAAAGGACCACAACCCAGTTGAGCTCTTGAAAAACCCACAAGGAATCTGCAATCAAAATTTTTTTTCGACTTGAACTGAAGGGTCAAAACCCTAGTCGAAAATGTAGAAACCCTAGACAAGTGGGTGAGGGAAAAAAATGCAAATTTTGAACACACTCGAGGCAAAAAAGCTTAAAAAATCTTGAACTAATAATTTCAACAAAGAAATTAAAATTTTTCAAAGAGGCTAGGAATTCGCTCTGATACTATGTTGTGGTAAAATAATGAATGTGTTATTAAACAATCATCATGAATGATCTATATATACAAGATACAAGAGAATCTTTCTATAATGAACATGAGAGAGGAAATAGAAACATTCTTGTATAGTGAAAGAGAAAGTTTCCATAACGAACAAAAGGAGTTTATGGAAACATTACAAAAAGAGTGACCATTAGAAATAGATGAAAGAGAGATAAAATTAGAAACTATCCATTATCGTAATACATGAACCTAACAAATAGGACCAGACCAATGTCCACGATTACTAATCGAGGAGACAAGTCCATCCTCAACAAGATCCAAAGTTATGTTCATTTTAAGCTCAAATAAAAAGGTGAACTAAAACATATCAAACAAAATTAGAAACCGGAATGCTAATATACAAAAACGATCCCGAAAATGCAAGGAATCTAAATATCAAGTTCATTTTTACACAAACCTGAGGGAACACCCCTCTGTTACAAATGCGTAGAATCAAAACAGTGCAAATGCGTAGGATTGTAGGTTATCTGTGCAGAACTTGGACAAATGTACAGAATTAGGGCCAAATTACATATGCGCAAGAATAATGCATGGATGTATAGGAACCTGTAGAATGCATAATTATGAAAATAAACTACTGCTGAGTCCAAAGTGTGGCCTAATTATGAACTTCTCCAAATGAGGGAGTACCAGATACTATAACTCGAGGTTGTACACACTCGATACAATCAATAACAACATAATTGAGCTAATCTATTAAGCATAACAAGATATAAACGTAAATTATTGAAACTGAAGAGCAAAGGGAAAGGTGTGATCCACATCACACTAAGTCTCTCAATCAAATCCATCATTTGTACGTTGGTCCCCGATAGTGGTTGGTCATGCCACCCAACCATGTGGAATCCTCAGGTCCACCCCACCGTGCTCGTGGAGGTAGTCACACGACCCAAACAAGGACTCAAGCATACTAGGGAATAATAGTGTACACTCACACCAATTAATGCAATCAAATGTAGATAATCAATCACATGGAGAACACTGGACATGCGGACCAATGTCCAAAATGCAACATCAATGCAGCACAACCGCAATACACAAGGGTACTGCTCATTGCTATTGGACCTTGGCACGAGAATACAAAACATAGGGAGTATCCATACCCACACGGGTTAATAATTAACATCCGGGGACTCGAGTACCATCTACCACCCGCATGTATCACTCGTGATATCCGAAGATTCAATGGTTTCCGCTAACCAATTCATTTTATTTCGTTATCACATTTTTAGAACTCCTAGACGTGTCCGGTATGGACACTTGTGGGTCGACGCACACGTGAGGAGCTACTACCTGTACCTACTTAACACACCTAGTCCTATGGATCAACTTCACAACAAAGGAGATGGAAACAATAAGGGTTGTCTACTCGGTCTACATCGAGGGCAGGAATATCAAGTTTGTCCACTTGGACTACACCAAGGACATGGGTGAAACCGACTCGCCTACTCGGTCTACACCGAGGACACAGGTATAAGCATTCATCTACTTGGTCTACACCAAGGTAGAAGATAATATGAATTGTCTACTTGGTCTACACTAAGGACGCAGATGATTAGACCATCATCAAGCAATCAAAGCAATAACATGAAAACAATTCAACTTCCAAATAAAATACTCTAGGCATACAAACTGAGCAAATGCAATACACGGTGCAAATATCATAGTAGCTCGATCAACCACTTGCCGAGAGGGCGGATGCCAATGTGATCCAACAACCATCTCACTAACAACACAAGGATGGCTATATAAGCCCAAAATACACAAAAGGCCCAAATTCTAGCAATAATTGGCAAAGTGTGAAAATCCTTATTTTTGTATTAAAAGGGTAAGTTTGGATCGCGATAACTATTACTTGGAATGGCCTCTATTCATTTCGTTTTCACGATCCTACCACAATCACGGGATACTATAACATCCAAAACTGAAAACATGCCAAACATGGTAACATACAAATTTGGAGATCACGCAAATCAAGGCACTCACAAAAATGATAAAAATGAAACTCAAAATTTCATGAAGAAAATAAAACCCATTGGTTCTCAGGGTCCTACTAGCCCAAAAATGCAATAAAATATGAAATCTGACTTCATGGAAGAAAACGAACAGCATAACGATATTAATTTTCCATTTTCAAAAATATAAAAAACATACAAGCCCAATTGGGCATTGAATTCAATCGAAAAAGCAAGGAAAACCTATATAAACATCTTGCTATTGCATCCCAAAGAAGAAACATCTAAGAAAACCAAGAAATAAATAAGAAACAAGAAGGCCTACCTTGAAAACTAGTGAGAACTGAAATGGAGAGAATAAAACAAATGCTCGGCGCACACGAGTGAAATTCTCGGCAAACCGTAGCAATCCCACCACGCTTCCAATGAGCCACTACCCATGAAAGACAGATGCTCGAGCTGCTCCCAATGAACAAAAAAACCAAATTCTCCACAAAGAGTTGGAGCAATTTCTCAAACTCACCAAAGTGAAAAGTGAGTAAAAAAACTCACTTTCAAAAACGTAAAGATCTTTTTTCCAAAAAGCAATTTCCCAATTAAAATAAATAAAAAATAATTAAATCACTTAACTCCCCCAAAGCCTCAAGGAAATAATTAATTAAATTAAATTCCTATAACAGGACTACGCCAAAAGCTGGCAATTTATAGTCCATGGAGTTTCGGGGACAGGGTCGTGTTTCCGGTACGGATATGATTTAGAGCCAATTTTTAGGGGATGACAGGGGATGACTATTAAAAAAATAGCGGAATTTTTACATATAGAGAGAGATTTCAAATATGCATATCATAAAATTGATAAACCATTCACCATAGACATTTTAGAAGCTCAATACATAGAAAATTAACAAAATTCAAATACTTTCATTGTAACATATGGTGTACATATAGCAAAAATGCCGAAAAGGCTCTAAGTTTCATGCATGAAATAATATAAAGAGAAGTCCAACTAAAATACTAAACAATAAGCAATAACATAGAAGTCCAACTCCATAATCAGCTGTCCATAGTAATCAAAATCAATAATGTATTTGCAAATATATTGTTGTCCATAAACAACACATGGTTAGTCTAGGTAATCTAAATCCAAATCATCATCAGAGTCAGCCTCTGAGTCACTGGTAGGCCGAGGGTCTTCCCCATCCAATGGAACCCCAAGCAATCCTGGAGGTGTGTCATCCTCCACCTGCATAGCATCCCCGAGATTGACATCCCAACGTAAGGCCGAAGTCTTATGATACTCAATACTCTCTTGATCCTATAGCCACAATGCACTATGAACAACCACTAACTTCTCTAATCGTCTAGAGGTAAGATTGTTCCTCTTGACTAATCGGATGAAGCTATATGTGGACCAATTCCTCTCTGCAGAAGAGGAAATGACAACTTGTGAAAGTAGATGAATGACAAGTATTCTCAACTTAGGTGCATCCCTACCATGCCACGTCCACCATCCAATAGGGTCAGTTTGAGCTAATGTAGCGTTATTCGTCCTTGCCTCTAGTCTACCACATGTTGGACCACTAAGATTGGCGAATGCAAGCCATTGACCCCAAAATTTAGTAGCATCATCTCCATTGTACATTTTAACAAGGGCCTTAAAGAAGCCCTCCTTCACCTGAGTTGAACACAAAAAGAAACATATTAAATAATGTTAAATCAAAATGAAGAGATAATCATAAGAGATCTACTTTTCTATTTAAAATTTAAATTGAGAACTTGAGATTTCAGATTTGAGACTCACCTCATCAATAGATGGAGCCACTCTCCCAGGTCTTGGTGCATACCATTTTGGATTGAGAGCATAGGCTACCATGTGAAGCAGGGTGTTCATAATGTTCCATCGTCGCGTCACAATGGGCCTAAGACGCTACTCATAAAATGCCAAAGTAGGGTCTCTGCTATGAATAGCTTGCTTGATCTGCCCAAGCACGCTATCAAAGGTCTCATAAATCTCTCCAAGGTTAGGAGAGTTAGTATCAACATATCTAATGACCTGCACAATAGTCTCAATGAAGGAGCAAATGTATCTGCAAGTGCAAGCAAGTTACAAGTTAGAAACATCTTAAAGTTTAAAATTCTTAATCCTAAAATAATAAAATTTGCAAATGCCAAAATCAGAAATAATTTTATTAAATCAACAATTTCTTACTTCATTGTGGACCACTAGTCATCATCAAGGATTCTTTGCTTCAAACTTCTTGCCTCCGATTTGCTGGAATCATGCCATCTACTCCACTCTGCATTGACCACCATGGATTGTAGGCTCTGCTGAACCTAAGCATCCTCTCCAACAAAATAAAGTAGCTAACATATCTAGTTTCCACGGGATGGAGGAATTCCTTCCTGGAAAATGTTCGAAACAATGTAACAGGTGTGATGGTTGCAAATAAACATTTGCACATCTCTTGCCTCAGACATCATTGCCTTTATCCAATCAATTTTCCCAATGTCCTTCAAGGTATTGTTTAATGCATGCACACAATATGGGGTCCACAAAATGTGCTTATAAGTACTCTCCACCATCAATCTGCATACTTACACACTCGAGCTGAATCAGTGACTACTCGCACATCATTAGCGGGTCCAACCTCTTCTATAGCATCTTTCAAAATCTGAAACTGGAAGGTTGCATCCTTATTTTTCCCTGAACAATCTATAGCTCTAAGAAAATAAGATTTCATTGTGCTAGTGACAATAGGATTGATGAGTGGCCGATGTTTGATATCGGTCCACCCATCCATGATGATAGAGCATCCTTCACTCAATCATGTCTGTCTCATATCCTCTATCAAAATGCCCACTTTTGAATACTCTTTATCAAGAATGGTGGTGTGTAGTGTTGTTTCTCTAGGTGGTACAAATGAGGGACCAAGAATATAGATATCTATGCACATTTGTTAATAATATGAAGAAAGTGACACATAGAATGGTATACCATGAGCAAAAGGAAACTTGCCAATAGATGATTCAACCACCTCTTTTTCTTGCAAATTAAACAAATCAGTAACATTTATTTCTCTATTAATTTTCTTTCCCTTTCCTTTACTAGTAGTAGGAGTGGGAGCGGGTGTGGGTGTGCTACTCAAAGGCATATTAGTTTTCACATTCTCTATTGGAGTCCCTGATTTTAATGCCTCCCCCTCCATGTGCAATCTAGTTGCCTCAAGTTTTTGTTCTTGTGTTTTTTTTTTGCAACCTTTGACCCCTTGACCACCTATCCACAAAAGATGGCAATAGACTCTAGTATAGCTCCCAAAATAATGTTTGCACGACACAAATGGCATTCTCATTCCCTACTACCCCTTGGTTTTTTCTTCTTATCCTTGTCTACTCTTGTGACAAATTGTAGGAGAGGTTTCTTGGGGTTGAATGGGCCTTTTGCAACCTTTTTGAGGGCTTGGGAAGGGCACTCAAATGGGGTAGAGGTTGCTGCCTCTTCTACATGAACATCCACATTAGTTGAAGACCCCCCTATGGCTGCTCTAGTACTAGGTCTTTTTCTTTGTGATGTTTGATTTTTTTGCATTGCAACATCCATGCTATGACAATACTTCCCTCACTCTCATTGCTGCTCATGATTTTGCAATGTAATATAGTGCCGCAAGTTAAAAAAGAGAGTATTTCATTCAAAATGCCCTCCCTATGTGTTGCAAAACAAATGAAAAATGAAAAAAATGGCAACAAAGTTAAAATAAACAAATGGAAAATGAAAAACATACCTGGAATGAAAAAATTTGGTGGCAAAACCACCTCTTGCAACTTCAAAATGAAAACTTTGTTCACTGCTGCTCTATGTTTTGCCTCTTAGCAAGTATGGTTAAAATGAGCAAGTGATTACCTTTTTTGGTGTTTTAATGGGCCAAATAGGGTTTCATATTTTTTAGTGTCTTTTTCGACCCATGTGGGGCTCGCGTGGTCAACCACAAATTAAAAAAAACCTTTATTTTCCATGATCGAACGTTGGTTTTTTTGCTGGGCTGTCGGGGATGGCAATCCGTCCCAATGACAAATGAGGGACAACAAGGCCGTCCTCAGTATGGATTGCCGTTCCCAAATTTCCTTGCAATTTTTTTGACATTTAAGGGACAGTACCCAAATTTGATCAAAAGCGACGTTTTTGTGGACAACAAATTCTTGTCCCTGCGTCCCTGTACCGTCCCTGGGATGAGTGCGGGTGGAATTTCCTAGGGGGCGTGTCCCTCTGGAGCATAGCTAGCAATTAATTAGTCAACACTTTAAATAATATCAATCAGCCTATATTATGACAAAATATAGTTGAGACTATAATAGAGTATCTAAATGCTCAAACAGATACTGGGTAACACATTATGCATTGCAATTTAGGCTCTTGCGTACACGACGGCTGAAAGGTAATAATGCAAATCGGATATATCGTTCCATCCCGGAACGATATTGGCTCAGTATGCAAAATGACCAATGTGACTATCTCCTATAACCACCGTTGGGGATAGAGACACACTCAAACCTGCAACTTAGGCGGAGACGATGTCTGGTACTTGTTCACTAAAACATGCACATATCAATTGCAATTGCTCACAGTATTAATAGCCGAAGCACATACATGTAATAATCAAAGTATGCCTAATGGAATAGTGATGCTCTAGTGGCGCGATCATTCGTATGTATTAGAATGTCACGACATTGATCATTCCATATTTAATCCTCAATGTACATCACAATAAACATTTTATTTAAATTAAAGCATTGTACAACATTTAAAACACAAAGTAGTGAAAAACCCCTAAGTCAGATATCCATCAACATAAAGGCACAATAACATAGGAAATTAGTGATAATCATCATGATAACATAATCAAACGTTCTCAGATACAAAATACATCATATATCATCACAAAACATCATGTCACATCACAACAGGATCATCATGCAGATATGATCAAAACGGTAAGCACAAGTACAGGCTAACATCTATATCAACAATGATATTGGTAAAACTAAAATAATGTACTGGAACCAAATGCATCACACAAATCCAAGATCTGATCACATCATACGAATAGTCACGAGATGAAAAGAGTCTAGCTCGGACCAAAATAACACGGGAGGGACTACATTACTCATCATATGTTTTTGTATTACAACATAGCAAGTGAAACCATGTGTAGATTGATGCCTGCCAAGATTGCCTTCAGAGATATAATCATAGGCTGCTGTTCCAAGTTTCTGTAAAGGAAGAGAACTGCTGTTACAAATCTGAAAATCAGAATTTAACTTTACCATGTTTTGCAACATTATCTCGGTCTTCTTGTGTCCTAAATACACAAATAAGACTTCATCTCTTACTCCCAAAAGACCGACAGCCTTAGAGGACAACTCCACACTAGCATCTGGTGGAATAGAAGTTGCCAAACTATGACCATATGAAACCCAAAGACTGCTGTCCCAGTACAGAAAATCAGAACAGCTATCATGCCAACAGCCAATCAAACATATCCTTCCTCCTTGTAGGATTAAGCATGTTATCCTCGGCAATCTTCATCATCTTTCGTCCTAGGCGAGGATGGATATCAACGAGTGCAAACTTAAAGAATGTATCAAGTTGAGAACCAAAGTGATTTGGACTCACATGGCTGCAAGTTAGGTGTTCATGGGAACTAATATCCTCTAGAGCCAAGACCCCACTTCCTTGATTTGCTACACATCCCCGGTCAAGATCTTGAATTACAATGGCTTGATGAGTACTTACAACTCCCTGCAATGCCTCATTCCCATGCAGTACATTCGACTCTTCTCGTGGAATAGATGTGACCATATGATGGATCAAGTAAACATGATCGCTGTTGCAAAAATCAGAAAGGTCATCAATCCCTTGTGTCATGTTGTCATCATTATTAATTTTACCCATGTCATCATTATTGAAGATTCCATGCCCATCTCTTGCACTTTGAGTGCCTATATTTGTAGACTCTTCTTCATTCGTCCCTCCATGTGTAAGGGTTGTGATCTCATGAGAATGAGAAGGTACATTAACGCTTTCCCAAATCAGACTTTTGGGATCTTCTTCTATGCTTTGGAGTCAACAAATACCACCAATTATTGATTTGTCTCATGTTCCTCCCAAGTGTTTAGAGGTGGAAGTAGCTCGAAGAATTTTTCATAAATAGATGTCACAAAGCTGCAAGATATATCCATGTGAGGCTCTTTAATCTATTCTTTAGCTTGTTCAACTCCTCCACCATTTGCCTTGTCATCTTGTATCGTAGAAGTAGCTGCTACAAAGGATTATTTTTCTTCAAATTCATCACGATCAATGTATGGAGGGTCTATATTA
The DNA here is from genome assembly GCA_027943335.1 of Chamaecyparis obtusa. NCBI lineage: Eukaryota > Viridiplantae > Streptophyta > Pinopsida > Cupressales > Cupressaceae > Chamaecyparis > Chamaecyparis obtusa. Next base: position 1,405,341 of record BSBK01001613.1, on the reverse strand, counting down.
TTTGCCAATTCAAAGAGTGGATTTCCATGAACGATATCAACACCCACCTCAAACAAGGGGTTATCAATGAACCACAAGAATCTGTATAATATCCCGGATGGATATTTTTCCCAAATACTTCTCAAATATAACTCAGAAGATTTAAACAAATACTTGCATGCAATAAAATATCGATTCAACAGAAAATAAACCAGCAATATACTCCAATAAACCCTCAGAACTTGTTATTGCATTATACAACAGCAATACAACAACAATGAGATTACAAACAATCCAATCTGAAATATAGTATGCAACTGTGAGATCAGATAATATGAACTTGGAAATACAATGGTGAACTCTACTGTGAATCCACCTCAGAGATGAACTGGGTTTCCGTCCAATCCACCGAGAAAGCCTGAGGGTTTCCGTCCTCAGGTTTTAGAATAGAAAGCTGAAAGCTTCCTGGATTCTCCAAGAGAAATAAATTCATTAAACTAAGCATATCTCAAATGAGCCTCCATTCCTTCTTTTAAAGCAGTAGCTATGACTCTTCAGTTTCCCTTCTCTGTCTTTTCGTATTCCCACTGTAAGTCACTTTAAATTAATATAACCATTTAATCATAAAGTAGAATAATAATAAAGTATGAAATCTTCTGGCATTAAAACGGAGGACCAAACGAACTCGGAAGATGACGTGTGATAGCTTGCCGGAAAGCTCTCGACAACACACTCCAAGTCCAATACTGAAATGCCAAGAAAACTAAACTCTGTCAACTTACTATAAATAGTAAGTATCCGGAAACCCTGCAGAAATTGCTTTGATTGGCTTGAAACTGGAATTACCTAGGCCAAATATCACACTGATCCATATAAAGTGCTGGTTAGCCCACCGGACCAAGATAAAATGACTAACGATGCCGCAAGAAATAATGTGCCCGAAATAGGGGACATTGCAAATCCTCCCTTCCCAGAGATTGCTTGCCCTCAAGCAATCGGTATCTGCATGCTGTGACCAAAATGCCTGGATCCCATACCAACCTTAAGGAAGCTGGTCTACAAATCTGTTGTGCAGATCTGAAACAAAAAACATGTCCAGAATTGTGAAGCCACTCATCACTACCACACATCAACAATGCATTTATCAAACTAGTACCGGGACCCCAAATCACCCACGTGCATGATCAGTCGAATCAACTTGCCATGTGCTGCCATCATCTACGAGAAGATCCTCAATCCAACTGAGAACCTCACTCCAACTGAAATCACAAGCACCACTAGGATCAGATGAAGGTGGGAACCCAACATCATACCAACCAGCTCCCAGAATTATTACCAACCATGAGAATGTTCCTCCTGGGTCCCACAAACAAAAGGGCCATCCACCTTCCTAGTTGCCTGTAATATTCTGTCGATCCATACCCATAATGAATGGAATGTCCAAAATGTCCAACTGCCACAACACTGCCCCCTTTAACATGTATCCCAAAACAGTCTATACTGAAGAAGCATACTGGCAACCCTGCTGGACATGGCTTCCTCCTTCATGAAGGGAAGCGTATCACACTAATCCCTCATCCCACACATATGCAGCAATCAAAAAGAAAGTCCTTCGTCGGTGGGCTGAGTGGGAAACAAAATGCATCCCATACAAAGTGGCTAGTAAGGTGAAGCCACTCATTATTCCCCCAAAACAACAATGCATTAGTCATACTAATACCGGGATCCCAAACGATCAGGCTGACATGATCACCAGAAATGAGTGAATCAAAAGGTCTCAAGATGCAATCAATACTAGACATCTCCCCATCAGTAAGAGATAATGCAAGGAAAAGTATATCACCCCTCATGCAATTAGACAAAACTGCCCATCCTGAACCGCTGATGAAGAAACCAAACTGCTCAACAACTGAACTCACCTCGTTACTCCAATCTGGTGACCAAGACTCATCTATAGTAACTGGACTTGGGTACCAAATCCTGCCATCAATCTCATCCTCATCATGGGGATAGGAAATATCTTCCTCATCTAGCTCAAAAAGGGGGTTATCAAAAGTCAAATCAGCACCCATCTCAAACAAGGAATTGTCAACCGCCTGAAAGTTATCCAACTCATAAAGAAATTCTGGATGATCAAAAGATTTGTTACTTGATCTTTTGGGACAGCTATCCAAGTCATAAGTCTGTTGTATGCTATCAAGTTCCTGAATCACCTCCTGAAAGAATTCAAACCTTCCTTTGTCGTCCTATTCCCTATACTGACCAGTAGAAATAATTTGATTTCTTGCTTCCTGAAGAGCAATACATGTGTGCTCCAATGTTTCCTGAGCAACATTAAGCTCTCTATTGAGCTTATTAACCTCATCCTCCTTTTCCCTCAACTGGTCAGCATATTTTCCAGCAACCTGTAACAGGTAGTCATGATTTGAAAGTAAACATAGATATTCTGATTTCCAAACCTCAAAAGCTGGTTTGATCCCCTGTAAATCTGCAACATAAGATCCACTCCTTGTACTACTTTGCCCTTTTTCCATCTGAGCTTTCTTGTAAAGATCCTTAATAATCCAGTGAGTACTATCATGATATACAAGAGCTGCAACAACGACATTGTCATTAACTTTCAACTGATTCTTCAAGGCATGCTTCTCATCATTGTCATTTTGGAATGCATTATCTGGTTGGTCATCCAAATCAACATTATGCATAAGTGAGGTGCTACTAAAGAAATCACACGATTCCTCATTACATGAATTGCTCAAGGCTTCCAACTGGTCATCGCAGCCTTTAACCATAATTTTGTCAATCTCAACCTCTAAGTCACCAAAATAGAGCTTTGAACACTCTTCACTTGTGATGATTGATTCTTCTTCCACATTAACCATCTTGGCTGATTGGAAACTCTTCTCCTTTGGATCTTCACCATGTCTTGAAAGAGATGTATTCAAAGTTATATTATCATTACCACTTGGCTGCAATATACCTTCTCCCTAATTCATACCGCAAACATGTTCATGTGACCAGTCCTCTTGGCATATAAAACAAATCTGCCCTGTTTTCATTTGGTTCTTGCTCATTTCCGGAGATGCTGCAACCTGTATGCCTATTGATATCTGCTCATTTTCAGTCAATAAATCCTCGAACTTTTCAACCTGATGCTTAATCAATTCAGCTGAGAGTTCACATGCCATGGGTGAGATTTTCTGTTCTCCTCTCCAGATTTCCAACAAATCTGATTGCAATTGTTTACATATGTCGTTATCCTCATTTAAGATCAAGGATAGGATAGTTTTTATGCAAGCCTTCACATTGTTTGGACGATGCTTCTTGAAATTACTTAGAAGACACTGAAATAACTGATGAATCATCTTATCACAACTGAGATTCAACATGTGAATGAAAATTCCAGTTCTTGTCATTAATTCCAAGATTTTTGCCTGCTTACCAAAGGTAGGACTTTTATCATTATTTAGTCCACCTAAACTGTCCACAATCAGCTGTAATACCTGCTTCCAAATGCAATTGGTATAAGGTGTAATAGGGGCTGTAATCCATGTGATCTCACTGAGACATGAGGCGACTGCAAGCCTAACATCTTTATGTGGATGTTTGACAAACTTGCGTTGGACCAAAGCAACCATTGAGGGCTGCATAGCCCAATTGAAGGGCTTACAATCAGATTGATCTACCCTAGATAGATATGAATTTATCTTATCTAATTTGGCAAGCATATCTCCCATAGCTTTCTTATTCTCCAATTGCCATCTAAGGCAACATAATTCATTTCCTATTTCAAATTCTTTTCGAATGTCCCTTAACTGCTCACCATAAAATGTGTCATTGAATTCTTTTGAGAATATGGGGCTTTCCAAGGTTTCCATTATTCAAATTCCTCTAAGCTTCACGCAATGGGTTGAATTAGAGTTTAATACCATCAACTTTTGTAACTCAGAAATGCTATCATCACAATAATATTTCTGATTTTTCCAATACTGTCTGAGCAATCTCAGGTTTATATTGGCTGTAGGTGTTCATACCAACTGAGAATCTCTGGTTTACTTGTTATCACAACACTCACGTAGTTTTCCTTGATACATAACAATATCGTATTTGACTTCTCATAAATTTATTATCTCAAAATTACCACTATCAGCTGTATGTTTGCTATGACTGAAATGTGTGTACTCTGAGGATTTAAGCAACGTGTAACATTCCCAAACATATAGTGATAAACTTCAACAATAACAAGTTCAACAGTGCGCATGAAGATTTAAATGTATATTTAATTCAATGTTCAAATACCCTGTAGGCTCTATAAGTATGATGAGCCTATGAGCTTGTTGTAACCTGGCCCATATACTGTATATCTCGTGCTCTATATATACTGATTCCCGCGCTGACTATTAGTCTTAGAGGACTGAAGATGGTGGCCTTTATATCCAACACCCCACTGTACCAATATCACGTCCCCTCGGTAGCTCAACATCTCCAGCAGACGACATCTATAGGCATCTGCACTCCTCACAATAACTGATATCTTCCTATACATGTGCCAGGAAAATAAATTGCGTGGTTGCCAACTGTTCCGGTCACAAACTACCACCCGCATTCAAACATAGCGCTAGGAATGAACGCTTGGTTGCTGCTGTGAGAAGCGTAAGGCTCCTAACACTTCAGACCGCCCGCATTTTTCACAATGCTATCGCTACAAGAGCGGAGTGACCTCCCTCACATGCACACCTACCGGCAGCAGGTCTCAACCCTACACGCACTGCACATGTGCTCGTCAAGCGATCACCAGACTCTTCTCTTCCCAAACACACTCAGGACTGTGTATGCTGTCTTCAGCCTGTCGTGACTGCTGTGGCATCAGAAATATAGACTGGTTATCCTTGATAGAACCGATTATTGCAACAGATATCAGGTTTGGTGTAAAGGAGTCTTGATTGAATACGAGCCCTGTTGGCATCTCATTGCGATGAAGTAAACAATCACCAAATACGTCCCATTCCTAGAGATGCCGCGCTCACTGTTTGCTGGCACCCGAAGGATCCTTGCGATCCTTTCTTCCACTACCCGTGCGGAATGGTTACAGTTGAGTGGCCCGCGTTGTGTTTTCTAGCACACGCTTGATAAATAGTGCGTATGGGCAAGAGTCACCCAACACACGCACAACAAGTTCACTCCACATCTCTTCTGTGGTACAAAAATGTAGCAGTCACTCGGTATGCACGCTCAGGATGTCAAAATGCTGAGTGTTCAGGTTGCGCGTTGAAGGCAAAAGGGTCGCGTGAGCTTGGTTTGACTCGTCAATCACTATAAGCTAGTCACGACAGCATGTATAAAATTCAAGTAGGCTCGCAGGCCCACTGATTACACACCCAGTCTCCTTGTTACAGTCACGTACCTTTCCTGTAGGTGAGGCTTCCGATAACAAGCCCGGTGCCAAACATAGACAATATTGGGTGTGAGAAAAACGTTAACAGCTAACCTTTCTTGTGGCCATTGTATAATATCTGGATTGAGTTTGAATCCCTCTAGCAATCTGCTGGGAACAATGAATATAAAATGTTTTTCCTTCTACCACTGAAACATTTGATTTGATACTACTGAATCTTTACTAACAACTATTTCCTTTCTTGTAAATAATGTTGCAACTGAAAAACTCCACTCTTATCAATACGTTTGAGCTCTGTATGATTTGTTTCTGGAGAAAACCTCACAGGCAGGCAAGATACATAGCTCTGATACCCCTGTAATATCCCAGATGGATATTTTTCCCAAATACTTCTCAAATATAACTCAAAAGATTTAAACAACTACTTGCATGCAATAAAATATCGATTCAACAGAAAATAAACCAGCAATATACTCCAATAAACCCTTAGAACTTGTTATTGCATTATACAACAACAATACAACAACAATGAGCTTACAAACAATCCAATCTGAAATACAGTATGCAACAGTGAGATCGGATAATATGAACCTGGAAATACAATGGTGAACTCTGCTGTGAATCCACCTCAGAGATGAACTTGGTTTCTGTCCAATCCATCGAGAAAGCCTGAAGGTTTCTGTCCTCAGATTTCAGAATCGAAAGCTGAAAGCTTCCTGGATTCTCCAAGAGAAATAAACTCATAAAACTAAGCATATCTCAAATGAGCTTCCATTCCGTCTTTTAAAGCAACAGCTGTGACTCTTCAGTTTTCCTTCTCTGTCTTTTCATATTCCCACTTTAAGTCACTTTAAATTAATATAACCATGTAATCATAAAGTGGCATAATAATAAAGTATGAAATCTTCTGGCATTAAAACGGAGGACCAAACGAACTCGGAAGATGTGTGATAGCCTGCTGGAAAGCTCTCGGCGATACGCTCCAAGTCCAATACTGAAATGCCAAGAAAATTGAACTCTGTCGACTTACTATAAATAGTAAGTATTCGGAAACCTTGCGGAAATTGCTCTGATTGGCCTGAAACTGGAATTACCTAGGCCAAATATCACACTGATCCATATAAAGCGCTGGTTAGCCCACTGGACCAAGATAAAACGGCTAATGACGCAGCAAGAAATAATGTGCCCAAAAAAGGGGACATTACAATTTGCCTTTCTCATTGAACTTATGCACAAACAAGCTATCATCAACATAACTGCGGATTGGTTCATTTACCTCACGCTCCTCTTCAATTGTTGTTGTGAAATCATCCCAAAGGCAATCTGAATTTCTATCATTTTCCTCATGTTTAGCATCCTCAATTTGAGTACGAATCTTGGAAGACTTAGCCACATTATTATTTTCATTTGAAAAGGGTGCTTCCTCATAAAAAAGCACAAATTTGGAGCTGCTGTTGCAAAAATCTGAAAAGATTGTTTTACACCAGCACTGCTATTAGTACCTTTCTTCATGTCTATCTGGTAAGAAGAAATTGGGACTGCAATACAGTCATAAATAGGTCCATCACAAGAGAGATCTATGTCATATATAGAATACATCACACCTGGATCCCAAATGCAACATTGCTGATTACTTTGCTCAGGGGATGTGTGATCTAAGTCTTTTTGTCACTACGTTCCAAATTTTTTGTGTTTTCATCATGTGTATGTTCATCATCTAACTCAACAATTCCCAAACTCTGGTTTGATTCCTTGACAAAATGAGGTGAATGTGATAAAACAATGCTAGACTCAATTAGAGGGAAACTAAATGAATTCATACCTCCTTGTGGCTGATCCATCATAGCTGGTTCTATAATCTCAATGATAGTATTTTCTTCAATCTTCATCTGCTCTTCCCTGGGAAGCACATGAGTGCACTCAACACAGTCACTAGCTCCGTAAGAAACATCAAGGGACACATCACGCACCTCAACTACTGAGTTTTCTTCTTCTTGAAGGACAAACTCATCAATGGTAGGTGTATGCATATCATAGGAATCATTATCAACATTCTCAAACTCCTCACTTGTAGTTTTTCTTGTTGATGTATGTAGCATCGGTCAAATAAATAAAAATGATTATATAATTATTATGAGAATTGATTTATTATATATATATTAATATATTTAATAATTGATATTATTTTATATTAATATACATATACATATATATATATATATATATGAAGTTAATCATTTATTTATTCTTATAATGACTATATAGTTAAATTAATAAATTAGATTAACGAATAGACATGTCTCTTCTTATCTTTACCATGTATATATTCAAGAGATCGATGCATTTGGAAAACACATACTTGTACAACAGTGCTATTACATTTGCAGCAATCTTAAATTTAACATGGTATCAGAGCCAGATTGCAAATGTGAGAAAGAAATGATATGAATGAAGAATATGGGATATATCTACTAAAATATTTTGAAAAAGGAAAGAATAAAAAAGACCATATCATATAGTCAGCGAACAGGAGTTACGGATTTCACCGACTATCTCATATTATTGTGCTAGTTGAAAATCGAAATATAATGTTCGTGTGTGTACGATTTGAAATGGAATTAAATCTTCAATGCTCAAGTTTCTTCCATGGAACCTTCTGAAAATACTGGATTTAGCACAGGGTGACAAGGAGCAACAGTGATAATTTACAAACAAAGTTGCATAAACATAAGGATTTCATGATTGCTGGAGTATTGTGAGGAGAAGCCATTCCCGATAATTGGGTTACACTCTCATTATAATCTTATGGTTTGTAATGTTACCAGGGGGTATTCATCCAGGATGCATACAATGATTTGTGATTAGCGAGATAGACTTATTTGTGTTGACTGTTGAACTTAGTTGAGCATAAGGGGACTTAGGAGATTACAATCATAATATTTGGAATGATCGTTAATTCTAGCGTGAGTCAAAAGATTCCTCACTTATCCTTCTTGTGAAGAGTCAAAATTGTGTATTGTTCTCGTCAGGATCACTATCGGAATTGTTCATTCAAGCTTGAGGAGACTAAGTAGTGACTCATTCTAATACTTGGGTCGACATATGAGAAACTTGACATGGGATTTATTTCCTAAACATCACCATTGTCCATTGGCCACCGCCTAGGACAAACATGTGTCTTAGAGTTCGAAGAAAATAATTGTCATCGACTATCATATCCATACGACTTAATATATAGTCGATAGAGAGTACTAGGAGTAACGTTACAAACTTGTGAGAGCTTGGTGTCAGGTATGATGTGGAACACTTAGTCATTATGATAATTGGGTCCTTGTGTTCAGCACCCTAAAGATTGATTTCATTAGCAAGAGTAACAGGAGCTGCATCCTCAAATCTCAAGAGTCGTATATGTTCAAGAATGGATATACACTTGCATATGTCCGTTAGGCTATAGTGGAGAGCACTGCGAACACAACGAGGCTCCTCGGGGCAGTGTGCATTGCTTTCATCAGGCTGAGTGTATCATAAAGATTGGGAGTGTGCTTGTTCTCATAATTGGAGAGGAAGTATTGATTGCGCATTTTCAACTAAACCGAGCAAGTCATCTCTTTCATGTGAATCCATCATATCATCAACACTTACCATTACAAATGTTGGAGGAACGAAGGAGCTTTGTCGAGTATACATAGGGTTCAAAGGTTGTAAGCATCGTTATAGAGGATATCAATCGATTAGTTAGTAGTAAGTAGCAAATGGAATGAATAGTGCCCAATCTGTAAAAGCCACTATAAATAGATCTACGAGGAGATTCAGAGATTGGTAAATTTATAAGTAACATGTGTTTTGGATCCATACATTGAGGATATGAAAGATGACCATTATCGATTAAGTGATACAAGTTACAGATCATCGAACACAACTTAATCCCCTTTTATAATTTGACATCAGTATCATATAGAAATAAACAGTGACTGTGAAAGGCTCAGCTGTCTTATAATATACTGGCTCGATAGTACTACAACAAGATAGGAATATTTTAGAAGGCTCATGTATAGTTATGAACTCCGTGGTTTGGAGTGATATGTCGAAACACTCCACAAGAATCCCCTTTGATGAAGGTATTGGATGTTGACTTGCTCATTGTATCTACAATACTTCACAGTGGCAATAGTTGGATTTGGGTTGAAGGAGCAATTGTTTGATCTGGTTATTCAGTCTGAGACTTGGGCAACTTATATCTGCAGACACTTAAAATTATTAATATCTTCCAATTTATAAAATTGGGGAAGCATATAAAAAGGCTTGATCCATATTTTATCTGCGACTAGTCATTCATCGCATAGGTTGAAGACTTTATTGAACTGGCTTGGGGCGACAATAAAATATGAAACTGACTTTATATATATTGCATATGCTTTGGAGGTTTTGGCAAATAAAGAGTGATTGAACAGTGGACAAATAAATATAGTTAGCAAACCTGCATACAAAAGAAGCAAAGACAAAAACATAATAACTAACATCAAATGACAGGTGTGTGGATATGAGTGGAGCATTACTTGTATATGCGAATATATATACATGACATCACTCACTACTGAATATAGCCATGGTGGAGGTCATGTGAGTGAGTCCATGACTAAACACCTGTACTGAGTCACCCTCTAGGAGTATCTATAGTGACCATCATCATAAGATGACGATATTACATGAGTGATTTCTTGATAAACACTTGTGTTTGTTTGCATTTTCATTCATGGGAACAGCCATGACGGAGCCACCCTCTGGGAGTAGCCATGGTGGACATTACTCTATAACTCATATATCTAAGATGACCCTCCTTAGCTAGGAGAGGGTGTTGATATTAGCATCAAGAGGGCAAACCGGAAGTTATCAAGAAGGATTCCTCCCTAGTTAAGAGGGAGTGTTGGATTTAGCTTCGGGAGGATCACAATAATAATTCAAGTTGGTGGAAGAAATTGCTAGAGGGTAGTAATATTTGACAATAAGAGATAAGTATTTCTACCCTTGAGTAATGTTTATAAATTTTGAGTCATTAATTCATGCCATAAGATCGGGGTAGTAAACTTTTATACTTCTATAATTGATATTTCCCTTTGCGATAGTTTAGTTTTATAAACTAGTTGTAATCTCTCTTTGAAGTGCTTTGAGGACAAATCTAGAAGGATAAGAGATTGCATTCAAGGGAGAAAGAACTTAATGCCTGCAGTTATGAAATTGAGTTGAGAGTTGATATCAAATTCAAAGGGAGTCTGACAATGTCAAGATGGAGCACGAACTTGAGTTTCAGAGGGAGCAACTCGAGGATCTGCATCTGTGAACATCCGAGGATCTTGATTCAGAGGGAGTAGACCATGTCAAGATGGGTTCCTTAGTAATCAACAATAAGAGGACTGCGATTCATAGGATGGAGTTTCAACATCAGAGATCCATTATTTTTTATCTTATAGAGATTCCTTATCACTATGTCTGAGATATGGTTGAAAGGAAAGTGATTTAGTTGGAATATATTAGTACAGGTGATCAAATTGCAGATATTTTTACCAAAGCGCTTCCCAAGGTGAAAGTTGATCACTTTAGGAAAAATCTTGGTATGGTTGTAATATTATTTATGATTTGTATTAATATAATAAAGATGTTTAATGTGTAAACTTCTTATGGGCTCATCCATCCTGTGTACATTTCTGAGAGGTGACGACTTTTTAGACAATGAACACTTGTATTTGATGTTGCAAGGTGGCGATCTTGTAATGGAGATTCGTTATGGTAGACTTTTGATATGTTAGTGCACATACCATAATAGGGTTATATGTAAGGGGAATGTAATATTCTCAAATTACTATATCCTTGTATCACGATCTGAGGTGATATGAAAATCAGGTATCATGATCTAAGGTGATTCCTCATATTACATGTTAGGTGATATGTAAAACTAGGTATCACGATCTAAGGTGATTCCTCATATCACATGCTAGGTGATATGTAAAACTAGGTATCACGTGTTAGGTGATTCCTCATATCACATGTTAGGTGATATGTAAAACTGGGTATTACATGTTAGGTGATGGGTATCACGTGTTAGGTGATTCCTCATCTCACGAGTTATGTGATACTTATCATCACGTGTTATGCGATATCTGCCTTCACGAGATATGTGAGACTTCTTATCACAAGAAATGTGATATATGATTTTATCTTCCCTAGTTAAGAGAGAGTGTTGATGTATGTAGCATCGGTCAGATAAATAAAAATGATTATATAATTATTATGAGAATTGATTTATTAGATATACATATATATATATATATTAATATATTTAATAATTGATATTATTTTATATATATATATATATGAAGTTAATCATTTATTTATTTTTATAATGACTATATAGTTAAATTAATAAATTAGATTAACGAATAGACATGTCCCATGAAGGGACATGTCTCTTCTTATCTTTACCATGTATATATTCAAGAGATTGATGCATTTGGAAAACACATACTTGTACAGCAGTGCTATTACATTTGCAGCGATCTTAAACTTAACATTTCTATCCTCTTCTTGAGCAAATATATAAAAAACTATCATTTAATATTCTCTCTTGGCAAACTCGGTCTTGTAGCATAATCTTGGATGGTGGTTCATGAAACTATTGAAAGGTAATTCGTCCTTAATAGTTTGAGGTAGTGTATCATATCCCTCAACATGCTAAAAATTTCTTCCCTCTTCTTTTGCTTATATGAACCCATTTTTAAATTCTGAAATAATCCGTGCTTTCATACCACTGTAATAATCCCACCTGATTGGTAAATGCAAATTCTGATCTGTGTTTTATTTTTTCCCGAATTTCTCTTTTTTTTATTAACCTTTTTCTTAAGTTTTTTCAGTTTTTGTGTTTTGGGTAATTTCTGATTTTTTGATGTTTTTTTTCCAATATTGAGATAAAGTGAAGGAAAGAATCACATGAAACAAATTACAAAATGCAGATAAAACATTCAACAAACTAAGGAGCTTTTACTCCAAATTATGTAAATTGGTTACATACCATAACAGCAATAAATCTGATGTTTTTAGTTCATCAGAAAATGGTATCAGCAAATCTGATCTATGTCCCAACAAGCAGCCAATCAATATGTCAATTCTGGAATATGAAATTATAAATCTGATTTCTTACGAACCCTTGGGTTGCCAGGCATTTCAATTCCAATCGCTGTTACTGAAGGATAAAGTTGCTGATGAAAAAGACTATTGCTGATTTGTTTGTATAATCTGATTTTATAAAGGAAGTTCTGATCTGGAATTATTCTGAGACCATGTCACAATCTGGAAAGTTTTAATTAGCACCAAGAGGGCGTGGCTAACTGTGAATGTGAGTCTTGCTGATTTAGAATATCTCCAATGTCTCAGATCTGCTCTTGTTATGCATTAACAATGAAAACCTGCCACTAATCTCTGATGCAATCTGAAAATGGATTCCTTCTACTGCTTTTCTCTGAATTTGAAACACAATTGAAACCATTGTATGAAGTTTCTTGTAGAGCCACCCTTGGATGATCTTTCACACCTATAGGCAACCAAAACTGTGACGGTTTTTGTCTCCACAATCGATCTGCTGAAACCCTTGCTCAGAGCTCCAAACCAAATAAAAGCCAAAGTTGAAAATAACCCGTGAATGCCCAAAAGAAACCTCCTAATGTGTTTTTTATTGGCCTCAACCCTAATCGTATCTTTTAGGGTTGCAATGATTTATTTTATTAAATTTTAATTGCTTTCCTAGGCTTCTCCATATGAGGCCCTTTTTAATTTATTGTCTTTTAAAACAACCTATATCCCCCTAGAGTGGCATCAACTTCAAGGTAGCGCTTATTTAAATTTTAAACATTTTATTACATTATAACTAAGTTACCACATTTGTTCCTCCCTGCTGGAATTCAAGATTTGGTTCGCTGCAAATTCGGGTTCGGTTCGAATTCACTCAAAAATCTGCCACAATCAAGTAAATTTGCTCCAAATTCTCTCAGAAGGACCCGATAAGAATCTTGGATGAATTTGGAAGACTTTTGATTTGGATGGAGGAACCCAAATCGAATTTGGGGCGAATTTGACTGAAAACATCATTTTTGTTGACTTTTTCATAAAGTTCTTTTGCCAACTTAGGTCTATTTGACCCTCCAATCCTAAAAGTGACCACTAAAAAGACCAAAAAGGTTGTTTTATATGTCATTTGGACTAAAACGTTAATATATGTGGTGGTGTATTTTGCTATGTTGCTTTAGTATTAGCATAGTGGTGGACACAAAAAAAATTTGGACAAATTTCAAACCCGAATTTTTTACTTTTTATTTCTGAATCCATCACCCAACCTCTCCAACTAAAATCTGAAGCCGCAACTGGTCCCAGGTGATGTTTGAGTGAAGCAGGCCAACTGGCAGCCTTCTAAAAAAACAGGGGTTCTAAAAAATAGGAGACAACATCTGCATATTTAAAATAGCTCATAGAGTCTCCTGCTCAGCTCCACCAATTCCGGGTGGTCAATGGGCAAACTGATAGTCTCCTAAAAAATAAGGATCTCCCTAAAATTTAGGAAACTGTCACCAAACATCCAAAACAGCTCACAACGCCTTTTACCAATCTCCACAAAATTAGGAGCCCCTCCTAAAATTTAGGAAATTGTCTCTAATCCTTGATGACATCAGATAAATTCTTGAAATGGAGTTAGAAGATATCCTGTGTGAATTTGCAACCCTTGGACGGATTCCCTATTTGTCTCATTGGCCTACGGGACCCCTCTGATAGGCCAATCCCTAGAAAATAGCAGACATTTAGGAAGGGTAGGAAATGGGGACATTGCAATGAAGCTTCGAATCTGCGATCCATTAGGCCATGGTATGTAATTCGTTTGTAAGTAAGACTACTCTGTTTGACTATTATATCAAATGAGGCAAAACACTACACATTTCAATCCAGAGGCATTCTCTTGCACTACTACCAATTGTGGGAATTTTGTCTCTATTTTTATTGATCTCAGTCGTCATCTCCTGAGAATCCTCAAGGTTTTGGGCAATGGAGAATAATCCATCTACATTATCTTCTTGATGGGATCTCCCTTAGTTATCTTTTTAGCAATCTTCTAAAACTCAGCTTGTACATCAAATGATTTATTTTATTAAATTTTAATTGCTTTCCTAGGCTTTCACATGTGCAAGGAACCAAAATTTTGAAGGTTTTGGTCTCCACAATCGATCTTCTGAAACCCTTGCTTAGAGTTACAAACCAAATAAAGCCAAAGTTGAAAATAACTTGTGAATGCCCAAAAGAAACCTCCAAATGTTTTTTATCGGCCTCAAACCTAATCATACCTTTTTAGGGTTGCAAATGGTTTATATTATTAAATTTTAATTTTTTTCCTAGGCTTCTCCATATGAGGACCTTTTTAATTTATTGAATTTATTTTCTTTTAAAACAACATATATCCCCCTTAGTGGCATCAACTTCAAGGTGGGCCCTCTTTATTTAAATTTTAAACACTTAATTACATTATAATAAAGTAACTTTAGTGAATAAATATAAAGTAACTTACAAAAATAATTCATTTAAAATTATTATAAAATCACTTATAAAAGCGCTTTATTTTATTTATTTTAAACATTAAAGTTTAAAATTAAAAATTTATTTTTTATTTTTTATTTTTGAATCCATCACCCGACCTCTCCAACTACAATCTGAAGCCGCAACTGGTCCCAAGGTGATGTTTGAGTGAAGCAGGCCAACTGACAATCTTCTAAAAAATAGGGGTTCTAAAAAATAGGAGACAACATCTACAAATCTAAAATAGCTTGTAGAGCCTCCTGCTCAGCTCCACTAACTCCGGGTGGTCAACGGACAAATTGACAGTCTCCTAAAAAATAAGGATCTCCCTAAAATTTAGGAAATTGTCTCCAAACATTCAAAATAGCTCACAACACCTTTTACCAGTCTCCACAAAATTTGGAGACCCTCCTAAAATTTAAGAAACTGTCTCTGGTCCCTAATGACATCATATAAACTCTCAAAGTGCAGTTAGAAGATATCCTGTGTGAATTTGCAACCCCTGGATGGGTTCACTATTTGTCTCATTGGCCTACGGGATCCCTCTAATAGGCCAATCCCTAGAAAATAGATGACATTTATGAAGGGTAGGAAATGG
The DNA here is from genome assembly GCA_027943335.1 of Chamaecyparis obtusa. Classification (NCBI taxonomy): domain Eukaryota; kingdom Viridiplantae; phylum Streptophyta; class Pinopsida; order Cupressales; family Cupressaceae; genus Chamaecyparis; species Chamaecyparis obtusa. The sequence continues at coordinate 1,389,763 of BSBK01001613.1, read as the reverse complement.
GGACATTATAATGAAGCTTCAAATCTTCGATCCATCAGGCCATGGTATGTAATTTGTTTTTAAGTAAGACTATTCTCTCTGACTATTATATCAAATGAGACAAAACACTACACATTTCAATCCAGAGGCATGCTCTTGGTGTTAATCCTAATTGGTTACTGAGAGGGGGGGTGAATCAGTAAATACAATTTCTACTTCAATTTATCCTTATATATATATTCTTGCAGAATTAAAAGAATATAACAACACTCAAACAGAAATTGAAATGCACAGGCCAACACAACATATATACGTGGAAATCCTCGGTCAGAAGGAGAAAACCACGGTGGGACAGAACCCACAACTTTACTACTGCAGTAAAAAAGATGCCCTGTTAGAGGCTTACAAAGCACTGGTAAGAGTGCTACTTGGTTAAGGGATTTGGTAGAAGACCTGTTAGGATATTGACCCTATTAGGAGTTGCCTTGTAAGAGGACTTTCAACACCAATAAAGATGTTACCCGGTAAAGGGATTTATACAAAGAAACTATTAGGGTTCACCCTGATAAAGAGATTTGAATATGCTTCACAATCTAAAGCAATGATCTTATGATGACACTTTTTGTCTAATCAGATCATACCTGTTCCCCTTTGCTCTACTTGGCTGTTGAACCTTTCTCTGTCTTTCACCTCTTGTGACTGTAGCTCCTCTCAGAAGATATCGCTCTCCTAATCTTGATATTCAACAACACTTCTTTTATGTCCAATGACTTGTATTTATAGGAGATCAATCTTATAAAAAACACATCTCATAGTACCGCCAAGCTGTAAACTCACCCATAAATCATGCATGGAAGCTTGCAAACTAATCTTGAGTTTACCTTGAAACGCTTATAGATAAAACAAATCTAACTCCAGTAAAACTGAAAAAGCTAACTCCAGTTTTAACTGTGAATGCTCCGCATAATCCGGTTCGGATTATCATGCATTTAACCGGTAAAGAACTTGTACCCGGTTACTCATCTCTTCCCTGTGTGTTTCCCATGACTGGTTGGAATAACCTAGACCGGTATAAGCGTGACTGGCAAAGTACACCGCTTACTTGTTTAGTCTACCGGTGCATATTTAAGAGTACCAGTGTGATGTATCGGTGTTCCGATGGGATTGATGTTTGCCAATGACTTCACCAATGACAACTAAGTTATGTCAACAATCTTCCCCTTTGGCATTGGTGGCAAAACATATCAATACATCACTTGTCTTGTAGACTTCCCCTGTAGATCTCCTTGTCTACTTGTAACACACACTGTCTGTTATCTCTTTCTCTTTTTTTCCAACTCTTTCATCTGATACTTTCATCTACACTGATCTGCCATCTTATACTGATCTTCCTTGTATCTGAGATCTTCTTTTCTTCCATCTCTGTATTTGATCCCATCTCTATGTTGGAGCTCTAAATTTTGGGCAAAATTTGTAGTCCTATATAGTGATAAAACCCTAAAAAATGGCCTCTTAAACCCCATGCCCAATAATTAATGATGGAGTACATGAAATGGGATAAAAAATTATATTAATTTTCAATTAAAATTTGAGGGATTAAGAAAGGAAGCTCTGTGACAGGAACAATCAAAATTCTGTGATCAAAGCCTTCAGAAAATGCTGGAATTTCGACCTGCTGCAAAGATGATGCCGACAGAGGCAGAAGATAGTTTAATTTTAAAAATCTAAAAACCACCCAGTTCAGGAAATCAAATTTCCTATCTCTAGTAAAAATCTTAGCTTTCCACGAGGTGTTTTGGTTTTTCGACCAGACACAAATCCGAAAGTTAGGTAGTTATTTTTTAGTTAGTTTATTATTTTTTCAAAATAATTTGTAATAAGGGTTATGTCTTTTCACCCTAAAGAGGTGTGAAAGCCACTCAAACACATATATATACAAAATGTAAAATGTAAAGAGAAGAGACAAGACAATACAAGATAGATTTTCATAGAATAGAATTTGATAAACAACTGCAACTATGAACTCTTATGTACCAGTTTTTCAACATCAATAAAGATAAGTGCCATTTCTTTATATTTGTGGTTATAAGTTATATATTTTCAATTAGTCTTTCGGATATTCTATTTTATAGAATGTTTCATTGTGTTAAATTCCTTGAATGTTATTACTCAAAATCAATGTATAGTTTGAATATCAATTGAAAGATCTGCGAATCTTCCTTTGTTTTTGTTGGTCTCTTGAATAGAGTTAAATTCGATAATACCAACTGTGTAATTTGGTTTGAGTTATATCTTGAGTGGAAGCCTTTGAGATGATAGTCTTGTCTTATTACAACAAGTTTTTTAAAACTGTCTCTGATTGTACATAGGATTGAAAATTTTTCTGACTCCATAGCCCAAGTTTTTAGAAGGCATTGATCTAATCATTATTTGGAAATTGTCATTTGGTTCATACTTTGTAGTTTGTTGATAATTTAATCATTTTTCAAAGCATTAAAATTAAGATTCTTAGTGGTTATTTAGTTTTAGTTTAAGCTTTACATATTAGAAATTATCAGGAGATTTGTTGTTTTCCTCTAGAGATTATTCACCACCTTGGGAGGAACTTTGTTTGTTTATGTACGCAGTTGTGTGACATAGAAAATTTTATAGTTCAAAGTGAAATTAGGCCTACTAGCCTTGACTTGATTAAGCCAAAATTGTAGAGGTATAAGTGGTGCATTACCATTATACCTGTTAGTTGGCCAAAAGTGAATCCATCGTTTTTGGGCACCAACAAATTGGCGACTCTACTAGGGAGAGTTGCTCACAATATATATTGTGAAGTTACCTAGAATCTCAGATTTCGCAGATCAGAATCAGAAAGTAGCTATATTAGTTTATTTGGAAGCACACTCTACTGGAAGAAAGAACCCAGAAGCAAGACATTCCTCAAATGAGGTGGCGACTCTATTCAATAAAGCATTTCAATCAGTGACTCTACTGAGGAAGAAGACCCAGAAGGAGATAAGTAATGTTTTCCTCTTTGAAAGAGGTGGTGACTCTATTGACAAGAACCTAATGTATAAAGAAACAAGTTATTACCGATTTAGATATTCAGAATGTATCAGAATAAACAACCATTTCAAAGAAAACCATTTATTCTAGATGGTATCAGGCCATTGGATCTGAGGGGATTCCATTGTATTCCTTTTAAGTTGCTCCCTAAGTTTTCACAGCTTGTTCCAAAGTTCCATGGAGAATGGGATGAATCAGCAGTTGAACATTTGGATGCATTTTATGCATTTATAGAGAACTATGAGATTTGTGCAGAAGATCAGGCAATGAAACTATTTGTCAGGACATTAGAAGATAATGCAAGAGAGGCATATGAATCATTACCTACACAAAGTATTTCATCTTGGAAAGAATTTGAACAATGGTTTCTATATGAATTCCATGATGCAAGCGATGAAGATAACGTGTTATGAACAATGTGAAGACCAAAGTTAAATCATGGAGGAGGATCATAGTATGTATCTACTTGATGCATTTTTCAATTTGGAGAGATTTGAAGGGGAGTCTCCTGCACACTTATTCTTGAGGATGGCGGATATGTATCAGAGGATACATGTAACAATTATGCCTTCACGAAAAGAATTAATGAGAAAGGTCAAAAACTTGGGAATCTTGCTAGATGACCCCGATCTGAAGCTACTTTTTAAGATATTAGAAGAAGATAGTGAAGACAGAGAAGAGGAGGCTTATAATCAAATTGAACAAGGCCTTGTCTTTGATGGCAATCTTAGTGATGATGAAGAAGATCCAAATTACATATCCCCTTTGGACGCATTTTTGAACTTAAAGAAACAAGAAGAATCTGTAGTACAATTCTTCATAAGGATGTTTAATATCTGTCAAGAAATACCTTCAGAGTGCAGACCTACATCCTCTGATCTTTTCAATAGAATGCGAGAAGTAGGTCTTTTATATGATCATCAGTTTATTACCTTTCTCAAACTTATGAATAATAAACTGGTTGCAAAGGAGAATGAGTGCAGAACTGAAATAACATATGAGTCAAGTGAGGTTTCAGATTTGAATGGAGAAGATTCTTTAGGACAGTTGAGAAAAATGTTTTCCATGATGATACTTGTATGATATCAAACATCGGTGAATATGAAAATGGGGAAGAGGATCTTCTCCGTGTGGAAGAGATTTCAGCCTTATTAGACATAGAATACCGAAGACACAGAGAAGAATGGTCCAAATTTTTTCTCAATCCATCATGGTAAGGAGGTTGACGAATCAGCCCATATTCAAGAGAAATCAAATTGTGGAGATGAAATAGAACTGCATGAACAGGGGGAAGTTTTAGGAGATAATGTCAATGAAGATGTTTGTCTTGTTGATGAAAAACTTGATGATCCAAATGAAAATTCTCATGAATGTATGCTTGAATTCTCTGTGTTCCTAAATCCGTTGTTTGAAGAGGAAGTAGATGAAGATATGTACGATTTCTCTATGTTATTGAATCTGTTGTTTAAGGAGGATCCTTTGTGCAATGGAATCCATCAACATAATAATGAAGATAGCAGTCCTAATTTTAAAGTTTATGAAATTCATGAAGTGCATTCAGAGGGTGAGATATCTTTTAGTTCATCCTTTGAGCTGGAGGTACACCAAATATGTGAAGATGAGATGGAATCAGCCAAGCATGATGGGGGAAATAGATTAAAGGATAGTCTTGAATATTTCTCAAATATCACACCTGACCATAGTCCTGGTAAATGTGAAGAAGTGTCTCCTCGACATGGACCATTTTTAAAACCATTATATGAACAAGTGTTGCACCATAGGCCTGAAGAAAAGATTGGATTAGACAAACATAATCTGCATTCTAAATATGGAGACATAGAAAATTGTATACAAAAGGACAATCACGCAAAGAAGATTTATTCTAATGTTTATATGACTGGTCACATACATGACCATAGGGAGCTTCCGTTCGGCAAGGACCAAAGTGCATCTGATGATTTCTCAAAGGAAAAACAAAAACAAAATACCAAAAACTACATTGATAAAGAAACAACTATTGTTCACAAAAATGATGGCATCATATTCAAGAGATTCGAAGTGTTACGTTATCAAAATCAAGTGTTTGATAGAGGAAAGGATCAATGTTCAATTTTGGGGGGCCTTGGGCTACCCAATTTTACTTCACATTAGATTAGTATGGATACTTGGTTTGCTTCTCCAGAGATAGCTGGAATCTCACTATGCTCACATGGAGCATACGTCCCCAGAAAGAGCCTGTTAGAGCTCTAAATTTGGGGCAAAATTTGGAGTCCTATATAGTGATAAAACCCTAAAAAATGGCCTCTTAAACCCCATGCCCAATAATTAATGGAGTACATGAAATGGGATAAAAAATTATATTAATTTTCAATTAAAATTTGAGGGATTAAGAAAGGAAGCTTTGTGACAGGAACAATCAAAATTTTGTGATCAAAAGCTTTCAGAAAATGCTGGAATTTTGACCTGCTGCAAAGCTGATGCCGACAGAGGTAGAAGATAGTTGAATTTTAAAAATCTAAAAACGACCTAGTTCAGGAAATCAAATTTCCTATCTCCAGTAAAAATCTTAGCTTTCCACGAGGTGTTTTGGTTTTTCGACCAAACCCAAATCTGAAAGTTAGGTAATTATTTTTTAGTTAGTTTATTATTTTTTCAACATAATTTGTAATAAAGGTTATGTCTTTTCACCCTAAAGAGGTGTGAAAGCCACTCAAACACATATATACATAATGTAAAATGTAAAGAGAAGAGACAAGACAATACAAGATAGATTTTCATAGAATAGAATTTGATAAACAACTGCAACTATGAACTCTTATGTACCAGTTTTTCAACATCAATAAAGATAAGTGCCATTTCTTTTTATTTGTGGTTATAAGTTATATATTTTCAATTAGTCTTTCGGATATTCTATTTTATAGAATGTTTCATTGTGTTAAATTCCCTGAATGTTATAACTCAAAATCAATATATAGTTTGAATATCAATTGAAAGATCTGCGAATCTTCCTTTGTTTTTGTCGGTCTCTTGAATAGAGTTAAATTTGATAATACTAACTGTGTAATTTGGTTTGAGTTATATCTTGAGTGGAAGCCGTTGAGATGATAGTCTTGTCTTATTAAAGCAAGTTTTTTAAAACTGTCTCCGATTGTACGTAGGATTGAAATTTTTTTTGACTCCATAGCCCAAGTTTTTAGAAGGCACTAATCTAATCATTATTTGGAAATTGTCATTTGGTTCATACTTTGTAGTTTGTTGATAATTTAATCATTTTTCAAAGCATTACAATTAGGATTCTTAGTGGTTATTTAGTTTTAGTTTAAGCTTTACATATTAGAAATTATCAGGAGATTTATTGTTTTCCTCCAGAGATTATTCACCACCTTGGGAGGAACTTTGTTTGTTTATGTACGCAGTTGTGTGACATAGAAAATTTGATAGTTCAAAGTGAAATTAGGCCTACCAGCCTTGGCTTGATTAAGCCAAAATTGCAGAGGTATAAGTGGTGCATTACCATTATACCTGTCAGTTGGCCAAAAGTGAATCCATCTGTTTTGGGCACCAGCACTCTGTATCTGATCTTCTTCCCCTTTTTGCTTCCATAGGTCAAAGGGTTGTTACTTCTTAAATGTTTTCATTTCATATCTGTAACTTATTGAAGATATCCTTGTATATTTTCTTTGCAGAATCAAGGAATGGCTTCGATAGACCTATTACATAATCCAAGTTCTTCTTGGCTGCTTGTAGTGAGACAATTATGTTTTCTATGTCTTCCACTATTTTGTTTTCAGGTTCCTTGATCAGGCTATCTACATCGGTTGCAGTTGTCTGCATTAGATCAAATGTTGGGGCAAGGAACAATTGGAATGCAATAAGATCTTGAATTCGCTTTGTCTTCTCTTCAGATGCCTTTCTGAGGATGAGAGCAAGACTTGTCAATTCCCTGCTGTATTCAGTTGCATAAGAGTTCTTTGTATCAAACTTGGATGAAAGAATCTTTATCTCTTCTAAAGTCTTGGATGTTCTCTCAGTTATATCTTGAGCAAAGTCTTCAAAGTTTGAAGTCCTTGTTATCAATCTTCATGCATCCTATATCTGCTGCATTAGCTCCCTAGTTCTTGTAGATATAGTGATCTTTAGTTCTTCAACCTGTTTGTGAAGAATTTCAACTCACTTCTTCTCATAGTGATCAATTCCTATTGTCTCCGGGTAACTGACATCTTCCACAATTGCCTGTGCAAGAATCTCCAATTGATCGATATAATAGGTTCATCCTCATCAATATCTGTATCCGGTACAAAGTTGTACAAGATGTTTCTTACACTAGAGAGGACCATATCTTGTTTCCTCTTAGTGAGCTCTTTTAGTTGTCTCATTGACATCTTGCTTATGTCAACCACTATTTCACTAACTTTACTTTTCTTTGCTTCAGAATCTGTTGCAAAAGTTAGTTTTCTGTTCAATGAAGATGTGCTAGGAACATCTACCGGTTCCTCCTGTGCAGGTTGTTCTTCTACAGGCTTCTCCTATTTTGTATTAACAGGTAACTCCTGTTGTTGAGGTATCTCCTCTTGTTGTACCTCTTGTTCTTGATGTACTTCCCCTCCTGGTTGTAATTCTTCCTCTGGATGGACTTCCTCTTCCGGTGGTTGCTCTGTTTTTTGCTTCTCAACAACCTGTTGTTCATTCACAACAATTTCCTCTTTATCTGTTCCTTTTTTAGTAGTCATCTTTCTGATGACTCTCCTTGTACTAGATCTTCTGGTTGAACTTGTTCGCCGAGATTTACCTATTCACTGGATGTGAACGGTTTAGTTGGAACTTCTTTCTCACCGGTTGAAGATTCTTCACAAGTTGTGAATTGTACCGGTGGTACCAATACTCTTTCAGGTTCATCTTGAGAGATTTCCTGTGGACCTGTTGTCTTTAGGGTACTGAAGTCATATTTTTGCCAGAACTCTATTGTATCTTTATATACATCTTTTTCATATCCATTGATAATCTTTGCAACCTTGTTCTTTGTGTCCAAATTTAGTGACACTGCTTCCATCAGAAGTTTTGTTGTCTCTTCACTGAGACCTAGTCTTACTTGTTTCAATGTCTCCCTTACAATCTTATTGTTTGCTGCTAAACTGGTTCTCCATTTAGCCATTATTCTTTGATTCATTTCAGGAGGAAATTGAGCCCTATAGTCTCTAGGACTTCTGTTGAAATCCAAAAAGGTTTCCAATAGAGAAATCTCTATTTTCTTCTTATCCTCTTCTACTAAAACACTGAACCATTTAGCTGCATTTGACACTTCACCAAAATCCATAACTTCATCAACTATGTTATCTATAGTTAAAGTTCTAGCTTTACCTTTAATTGGGGAAGCAAGTAAGGTTGGTGGGGTTAGATCACCAACTTTGTCTTCGGTGATATCAACAATGATCGGTTCTATTGAAATCTTTACCTTGACTGGAGTCTTAGCTCCCAGTATGCCTTTTCCTTTCCCAGTGTCAATCACTAGTGGGTTTGTGGTTTTCTGGCATTTTACCTCTGTTTGATGTTGTTGCTGAAGAAGATTCGTCCATGTAGAAACTCCTTCATCATGCACTTTGTCCACTTCTCCAATTAGCACCTGATTGATTCTCTTTCTTATCTTAAAACTTTGTTTATGCAAGTCAGCTTGATGGGTTGCCTCTTCCAGAGTAAGATGATTTTGCACTTCGAGTAGAACCCTAATTCTCAGCTCTCTTTCCTTATCTATCGAAGACTTCCATCTTCCTTCTATTATTTCTTGCAGGTCATCAAGAATTACTTTATGAAGTTTAGTGGGAGTATAATTGAACTTGTAGAGACAGTGAACTACTATTGCTTCTATTTTTCTCTTATCTTCTTCATTGCTCACTTCATATCTTCTTCCAGCTGCTCCCAATCCACCTGTCTCCTTTATTCCTTCAACCACTTCATTAATGGTTGACTTCCTTCCTCTCGGTGCATCCTCTTTCACCGGTTTCCCGGTCTTTCTCTTTCTGTGTAGAGTGGTTGTTTTTTCAGTTTTAGTTTCTTTCGGTTCTTCCCCTTGTGCACTGGACGCCTTTTGTGTCCTTTTCCTTTGAACCTTGGGTTCTTCTACTATCATTTTCTTCTTCCTAGGTGTAGGAGACCTTTTTACATACACCTTTTTTGGTTCCTTTACAAATGTCTTTTTCTTCAAATTTTCTTGAATCTCTTCATAGGTTCCAAACTGGTATGTAGAGAGATCTAGGTCACTATCTTGTAGTGCATTTGCATATGCCTTTGCTACCTTGGTAGAGATCTCATACCCAAGCTCCAGTGCATACTCTGTTTTAGGCTCCACAGCCTGAATTATACAGTGATCGGTGTTAACAAAAAACACACCTCATCCTTGTATTGATCAACAATGGCCGAGGGAATTCTTTCCCTGGCGTGCATTCTAAGCTGGAAGGCTTCAAAATAATCGGTCATAACTTTATTGAACCGATTTCCTAGGTTATTTGCCAGTTCACCTATTTGAACCATAACCGGTTTGTCTACTTACCATGTAACCTTTCCTATGCCTGGAAAGAAATTCTGATAGTAGAAAAACAAACATACCAGCAGAGTTCCATATTTGAGAAACTTCTTCTTCACCAGACCGAGCTTCTTCAGGTTTTCGAAGATTTGACCTCTCAGCATTGCGCATAAATCGTATTGTGCATTATCATGCATGATCTTGTGCGTAGCATGAATAGCTCCTCCCAGTACATTGTTAAGGTTGCTTGAATGATAGATTTTCTAGCCGATAACCGATAATGCAAACCTAACGCCCTCGTCTTCGATGTTGTTTACAGTCATCAACCGACTGTCAGACCTTGATTTTGTTATCCTTGCTACTTCTGCATTGGCAATCGTTCTAAGAGTAAGAGCTTCCCCTTTATCACTATATCTAGTAACTCTTCGCAAATCTTCTTTGGTTATCGTTGTGATTGCGCCATTTGCAAGCCACATTCCTGGTTCGTGAACCCTACTTAGAACCTTTCTTATCCAATTCGGTCGAAACACGATTGGATACCTTACTCCATTAATCAAACCTAAAGTTTCAAGCTTCGCATACTTGGCTTGAAGCTTTCTGTCCTCGCAGAGTGAAAGATATTCACTTTGGATGAAAGTTTCACCCAGTTATTCCTGCTTGGAGTGGATGAACGTTGTTATGTCTTCTGTCAACAAAATTCCTCCAGGCACCGACGATAGAGCACCTGCCATATCATTCTCTCGGTTCTGTACTGTCATTATATCGTAAAATGGTCTATCAAATTGGTTACCTCCAATTAGGTTGACAACAGAAGATGATGATGCCATCGTATCTGACCGGTTTACACAGAGAGCTCTTGATACGATTTACAGCGTTCACTTAGCAAAGACCGTAAATCAAAGCAAGACAAGATTACTCAAGCTTAAGAAATTGAAAATCACAGCTTGCAATGTAAAGTGAAATGAGTAATCATCCTTCCCTTAAATAGACTTAGGTCATAATGGTAATTATCAAACGGTAACAATTGTTAACGGCTACAACATTAATTACCTTACCTAATCTTTCTTACGACAACCGGTTCTCATGCATTTACCTGTTAATCAATCCTTGGTTGTGATGTCAGTACTTACCTTTTCGGTATACCTAATAGACCGGTGACTTCTTCCGGTTGCACTTCTTGACTGCATGAGATCATTACTCACCAGTTCCACCGGGAATAGTAGGCAGACTACTTGTTCCCTTCAAGCCCTTTGGCTCAGTTTGCTGAAGAGATATCACCATCAATAGATGGTGACCTTGCCTTCGTTTTCTCCTCAGCGGAGCTCTTTGGTTCATTTTTGAACCAAATCTTCTTGACTTCCTTTTCAGTCTCTTTACCCTTGTTACCCTTTTGGTTGGGAGACAAGTTCCTCTTCACCTGTTTGGCCAGTCCTTTTCTTTTGTTCATTGGCCGGTTCCTGCATTCCTTGGCCAGATGCCCAATCTTGTTACAGTTGTAACAATCCATCCCAGTTCCTCTCCATGGATTGACCCTTCTTTCCCTGTCCATGGGTGAGTGACATCCAGAGTTGGATGTTTTCCGGTTCATATTCCTATTAGGGAATACCGGTCTTGGTGGGGATTTGAATGCCATAGTTCTAGACCTGCATTCATTTGCTTTGTGTCCAAACTTGTTGCATGCATAATAGTAACCTTTGAAGGTTCCCCTCCTTCCAGTGGACACACTGTTGGGACGTGACCTACATTCAAAGGTCCTATGGCCATACTTGTAACAGTTGTTGCAGTGGCTGTTAGAAGTAGCTGATGTCACTTGTGCATTTCTGTAGTCATTTGTTTTATGACTAGGTTTACCACAATGTTTGCAAGAGGTTTTGAAGGTCTCTTTACCTTTTTCTTCTATCGGTTTCTTCTTTTCCTTCTTCCCTTGCTTGTCTCTAGAGGACTCACCGGTTTCATTGTTGCTTTGACTGGTGTACCCAAGTCGTGTGGGATCTTTGTGCTTCCTTTGAGCCCTCAATTGCTCATCAAGTTTTTCTGAGCTTTCATTGTACCTTCTAAGTGTCTCATTTATCTCTTCAAGAGTTTTCATCTTTTCCTTTAGTTGATACAATTCAATAGCTAGCCTTTTGCATGCATCATCTTTGCCATGCAAGTGCTCATGCATGATTGCATTCTCTTGAGTTATGCTCTGCATGTCTGCTTGAAGTTGTAATACAGTAGCATCACTTTCTCTTACCGCATCTTCTGCCAGTTTTCTCGCTCTTTCAGCAGTTAATAGTGCTACTAGGGTATTGTTCTTTTCATCTTCAAGTTTCCTTTTATCTTCAGTGATTTCAGTCATTCTCAGAGCATTAATTTCCTGCTCCCTTTTCATATTGGAGATCTGATTGGTTAGACTCTGATTTTTCTCTATAAGATTAGAGACTGCCTCTTCTGCTTCATTAGATGCACTTTGCCCAGAGAGTTCCTCAATTGTTTCATTTCTTTCACTCAGTTGTAGAGCCAACTCTTTTCTTTTTGCAAGAGACCTCCTCAGTCTATTCTCAAGAGAGGCAATTAAGTCATTGGCTTCCTCAAGCTGCTTTTGATACCTGTAACCCTCCATGATCTTTACTCAAGCAGTTAAGCTTTATATCCTGAGAACCAAATGATCTGATACCAATTGTTAATCCTAACTGGTTACTAAGAGGGGGTGAATTAGTAAATATAATTTCTACTTCAATTTATCCTTATATATATATTCTTGCAGAATTAAAAGAATATAACAACACTCAGAAACAAAAATTAAAATGCACAGGTCAACACAAGATATATATGTGGAAACCCTCGGTTAGAAGGAGAAAACCATGGTGGGACAGAACCCACAACTTTACTACTGCAGTAATAAAGATGCCCTGTTAGAGGCTTACAAAGCACTGGTAAGAGTGCTACCCGGTTAAGGTATTTGGTAGAAGACCTGTTAGAATCTTGACCTTGTTAGGAGTCGCCTTGTAAGAGGACTTTTAACACCAATAAAGATGTTACCCGGTAAAGGGATTTATACAAAGAACCTATTGGGGTTCACCCTGATAAAGGGATTTGAATATGCTTCACAATCTAAAGCAATGATCTTATGATGACACTTTCTGTCTAATCAGATCATACCTGTTCCCCTTTGCTTTGCTTCGCTGTTTAACGTTTCTCTGTCTTTCACCTCTCGTGACTGTAGCTCCTCTCAGAAAATATCGCTCTCCTGCTCTTGATATTCAACAACACTTCTTTCATGTCCTATGACCTGTATTTATAGGAGATCAATCTTATAAAAAACACATCTCATAGTACCGCCAAGCTGTAAACTCACCCATAAATCATGCATGCAAAAAAGCTTGCAAACTGATCTTGAGTTTACCTTGAAACGCTCGTAGATAAAACAAATCTAACTCTAGTAAAACTGAAAAAGCTAACTCCAGTTTTAACGGTGAACGCTCTGAATAATCCGGTTTGGATTATCATGTATTTAACCGGTAAAGAATTTGTACCCGGTTAGTCATTTCTTCCCTGTGTGTTTCCCATGACTGGTTGGAATAACCTAGACCGCTATAAGTGTGACTGACAAAGTACACCTCTTACTTGTTTAGTCTACCGGTGCATATTTAAGAGTACCGGTGTGATGTACCAGTGTTCCGATGGGATTGATGTTTGCCAATGACTTTACCAATGACAACTAAGTTAGCATCCTCAAGGTTTTGGGCAATGGAGAATAATCTTTCTAATGGGATCTCCCCTAGGTATCTTTTTAGCTATCTTTAAAACTTAGGTTGTACATCAAATGATTTATTTTATTAAATTTTAATTGCTTTCCTAGGCTTTCACATGTGTAGGCAACCAAAATTGTGAAGGTTTTCGTCTGCACAATTGATCTTCTGAAACCCTTGCTCAGAGCTCCAAACCAAATAAAGTCAAAGTTGAAAATAACCTGTGAATCCCCAAAAGAAATCTCTAAATGTTTTTTTGTTGTTCTCAACCCTAATCGTACCTTTTTAGGGTTGCAAATGATTTATTTTATTAAATTTTAATTGCTCTCTTACGCTTCTCCATATGAGGCCCTTTTTAATTTATTGAATTTATTGTCATTGAAAACAAGCTATATCCCCCTAAAGTGGCTTCAACTTCAAGGTGTCACCATTGGGCACCACACCCATCTCAACCAACTTTAAGGGTCCAAGAACAACTATAAGTTTCAGTTTTTCAATGTTACTGTTTTAGGTAGAAACGTTACTCATCATAATTTTCTATCAATTGGAAATTTCTATTCTCACAAGCCTTGCTTTGGTCAAGAAAACATAGTACCTTAGGCCCTTGTTGATAGATTCTGCTGATCCATCTTTTAAGATTTTTCCCATGTCCAAACTAGCTGATCTGGTCACCATTTCAGATCTATGGAGTACAAAATTTAAGGTACAAAGCTGGTGGAAGCAGTTATGGGCTGAAGAAGACAATTTATAAACTTGTTACGCTCTTTGGTTAGACTTCCATGGAAGCCTTGCCTTTGCCATCTTTAAGGACTCTTTTCTTGATATTTTCCGTGACAAAGTTCAAAAAAATACCTTTTTAAGGTGAGTTCTTGTCCTAAAATCAGTCTTAGTTAATTGAGAATCACTAGGCTGAATCTCATGCACAATCTTTCCCTCAAGAGGCATTCCTGTCTCTAAATCAAGTTACTATCTACATTCTTCTTCACCTTATTTTCTTACTATAAGGTCAGAAATTACCTGCTTTGCAACTTTCAACTTATGTTTCTTAATTCACTTTAGTGATCATCCTCCTAGCCATGTTTAAGCTTCATTTGACTCACTTTTTGACCCTTTTGATTTTCCCTAAATCACAGACATATGGGACATGGAGAACCAGCATTAGGAACCTCTCCAAAGTCATCTCAAAAATTTGAACACTTGAATCACTCAAGACATGAGTGTAGGTTTGGTGATTGTTTTTGGACACTGGCAAAAATCTAACATTTGTGCCTATGTTCAAATATTGAATTCTGACTTTTGGCCCTATTTCTTGCTACATTTTCAATAAACACCTAACCTATAAGTTCCTATAAACCTAGTTTTACCCTTCTTTTGTGAGGTTAGAAGAAATAGTATCTTGCTAAGCACTCTGAATCTCTCCTTACATTTCTTAATTATCAAGATACTCCATTATTGTGCATGCCAGCCAACATCTCCGATGATTGGATATTTTGGTGCTCCTTTAGCCATTGAAGACATAGTTCTTTTGTAATCTCTCTCCCCATAAGTTCCTCTCCTTTTCGATGCCACTATTTTCCTCCTTGAAGCCCTAGATCTCCCATTCTCCATCCTTTTGTGAGGACACAACCTACACCCATTTGCCCAAACTATGTTTTATATTAGAGCCTCTTCCCTTTTTATTCCTCTCCATTTTCTCTTTCTTTTTGTGATTCTTTAACCATTTGTCTTCCATCACTCGTGCCACCATAGCTTAGTATTTTCATTAGGCTTTGTGTTTGAGTCTGAGATAGTCAAATCTCTGTAATACCCAATGAGCTTCAAGAAATGTTGTAAATCTTTTAGGGGTTTCAGACTAAGCCATTATTGTGTGGCGTTTTGCAAGATTTACCTTAGCTTCCTTATGAGAGATGATGACGTGGATATTCCATTGACCAAAAGTGAACATGGATGGTTTCACTTTTTCACATAAAACTGATAATCCAAAATTTATAGAACCATTTTCATGTATTTCAAATGATCTTCCTAAGTTTGATTATAAATCATAATATCATCAAAGAAAACTAGAGTTCCATGGGAATGCATCCTAGAGGTCTAGGTGACGCCCCCAACATTTCAAATATCTTGGGTAATTGATTTCTTAGAGTGCATTCCCCCTTTTGGAAGACTAGACGACCTACTCTTGAATGAGGTTGTCATCATTATCATATTCTATTGTTGGAAGAAGATGCTTGAACACATCTTGAAACAATTTGGCATGGATATCAATGATAACTTTAAATTCTTGAGGCAGATCTTCATGGTAGGTTGTTGCTTCAATAGCATAACAATAAGCTATGACTATGCAATCTTTTGTTCAACAACTTTTCTTTGCAGTTGGAATTAATCAATTGTGAAGGCCATGCTTGCCCTGAATATTTTGGTCAATACCATTTACTATAAAGTGAATAAAAAGGGTCATGGAAATTCATTGCAGCATTTCCGAGTGCCTTCGATGATTGAGCTTATATTACTATATTTATAGTAAGTCAGTAGTTCCATATAGTCCGTTGAATCTTATGGTACTTTCCTTCACCATTAATGGCGTCTTCATCAACAATTGTCAATTGTAAATTTGAAGCTAGATACTTGAATCAATAGAATTGATTTTCCAATTTTGAATGGATGAATGGGTGTCACCCGAGTTGATGAGGACAATTTGTAATGTCCCCTCCCTAGGTGATGGGTAGTTGAGAAAGAATTGGCCTATCATTGGGTTCTCATAGGCCAATGGAGTGGAAAGGGGACCCATATTGAGGCTTGTGGGGCTACACAGGGGCTTTGTAAGCTGTTCTGGACAGTTTGAGGCAGTCTCCTAAATTTTAGGCGGGTGTCCTATTTTTGAGGAATTGACTGGGATGTAGTATGGCACCCCCGCGACCATTTTGGGAGTTTTGATTTCAGCTCCTATTTTTTAAGGTTGGACTGCCGGTTGACTTGTTGACCATTTGAAGACCTATTGAGTGTAGCAGGGGGACCTTATGAGCATTTCTTGTTGGTCAAAGACCATCTCCTATTTTTAAGGAGGATCCCTCCTTTTTAGGAAGAGATTGCTAGTTGCATAGCTACATCTAGTCATCACCCATGGATTGGTGACAACATTTAATTTTCAGTTTCTAGGAACAAGTTTGGATTATTAAAGTAATAACTTTAATAATTCCATTTAATTGAATAACGTGCTCTTTAATAAAGTATTTTAATATTATAGTAAAGGGGACCACCATAGGCCACGTCGGCTAGGAGACATAACATACGTTGTTTTGAAAATGACTTAAAATTAATAAAAGGGGAGCATAGGGAAAAGGTTCGATCAGCCCAGAGGAGGAAATAATTTGATTAAAAAATCAAATAATGTATTTAGTAGAGAATTAAAAAATGGGGAGGCAACTCTAAAATCAGATTAGGGTTTTGAGAGAATAAAGTAACTTGGAGGGTAGTCATTTCATCATTCTATGATTCATTTCTACAGGAGCAAATTGGTTTCCAGCAGCAGATCAGATTTTCTAAGGACAAAAACCCTTGGAGAATAGTGAACTGGACGAAAACCAATTCATACTTGAGGGGAACCTACATAGGGTTCTTATTTGAGCTTCATTGGAGAGATTCTTATGCAGGTTTGGAGTTATTGTCAGAGGTAAATTAGACATTTTCATAACAGCAGGTTGAATTCACAATTTAGTTGCAGATTTGGGATGTTTGGGCCTATGTCATCATCATTCAGTAGCAAAACCAGCCTGCCGTACCATTATTCAGTGAGAATATAACCTACTACAGCTGGGTGTTAGGGTTTGGAATCATAATCAGACCTGTAGTGGTTTAACTTTATATAGTGGCTGGAAAGTGCATATCAGATTTGTGGAAGTGAATATGATGGCTGAAAATTGCATATCAAACCTGTAGCAGCTCATATTAGTCTTTCTATTGCAGATCAAACTTCATATCTGTAAAGAACCCAACTGGCTCTCAACTAAGAACTAACTCTTTTCTCAATTTTATTTGCCACTTTACAGAGATCCAAAATATTTATGCAAATTTTCAATTTGAACATAGACAATAATGCACTAGATTTCTCAACACAAGCAATAAGAACACTAGCACTTTTCACCAACTTGATTGCTTATTAATACTGAAAATTCAACTAGACTTTCATTAACAAAACCATAACAAATTAACAATTCAGAAAAATGACAACTTGGACAAAACGTGACTGCTGTAGAATTAAACGTAGCTTCATAAAAATTTGGTGCCAGCCATTAAATTACTCTCCTTTGCAGCTTGGACACTACAAACTAATCAATGGAGAAGTTTCGGTCCACACACAACAGCTCCAACCAATACTGAGCTTCCAATTCGATAACCACAATGCATCAATGTGCACGGCCAGACATATCCGTATAGCAGCAGAAGAATTTTGTACGGCAGCTTGAATGCTCAGAATTAGTGAAAAGAACACACTCCAACCATTAACTTTCAGAATTCAATCAAACTTTACCCAAATCTAGCTAGCACTTTGCAGCTCTCTCCAGATACGAAGACCAAACCACCAAACCCTTGTCCCTCCAAATTCGATTCCCTGTGATGAATATCTTCAACCAGCAACTTAAATAAT
This sequence comes from Chamaecyparis obtusa, assembly GCA_027943335.1. NCBI lineage: Eukaryota > Viridiplantae > Streptophyta > Pinopsida > Cupressales > Cupressaceae > Chamaecyparis > Chamaecyparis obtusa. Next base: position 1,371,831 of record BSBK01001613.1, on the reverse strand, counting down.
CTTCTACAAACCGGTATACAACAGCACCAATTTATATTTCCTCAAATAAAATTAGAATATAATTCTCAGAATTTCAGTGGCAAAATTCATCATCAATTAGTGATGATTCAAATTGCAGAATGAGGAATCAGTTCTCAAAACCCTAGCCATTTCTCACAGCCAAGAAGCTTCATAAATTTTATCAAATCAACAATGAATAATGAAAGTGCTTTTTCGAATTGAATATATAGCTTTTTTGGAAAAAGCTTCAATTTCACTTTTTTCACTTAAGGGACTTTTTAATGACAACTCATTTTATAACATTAAGTTATAAATTCCTTAAGTTATTAAATTAAAATAATTTAATTTAATAACGATAACTTTAAAATAAAAAATCACTATAAACCACTGACTGCAACAAATCCGTTTCTGACACCAGAGCCTCAAACTTCAACTGCCCTGCTAGAAATAGCCAACTGCTAAAAATAGACTTACTATAAATAGTAAGTCTCCCAAACTAGAGATCCCCTGAAACTCGATCTTGAAACATCTGACACTCTGTGTAGATGCCCTGCTAATCCTGGCTATACCCAAAATACCACTTACTAAAAATAGTAAGTTGACCAAATTGACCCGAATGAAAAGCAGACCTGATAATCTGAACCTCTAGAATGAAATCCTAACACTGGCTTCGCCAACTGACCCCCTTTGATCACCTGATTAGCTTGCGAGGGTCGCCAAACCAAGCTAATCCCAATAGTCTGAAAAAATGGGGACATTACAGTCCTCCCTTCCCAAGATTGCTTGTCCTCAAGCAATCAGGAAAACAAGCAACATCACAAACCACCCGGATCCCAAGGATGATCATGAGTAATGTCCCGATCAACCTCATACTCTTGTGAAGAAGCCAACAACATCAACAGTACAGACACCAGCAACTGAGAAACTGCACTCAACAACCAAATAACTGACATCACTGGAAACATCATCTGAAGACCAATTGTAGATGCTGATGGAGAAAACAATCCAGCGGAACTCAACCCAACTGAAACAACAACTCTGTCAATACTCGAGTCCCTGTCTAATTGACATGCACACCCAACTACACTGAGAAGACGACAATGACCTAATGTACTTGAATCACTGTTACCAACTCTAACCTTTGATAAACCGTCCTGGATGTGTCGATACTGCAAGTGGTCCAACTTGCAACTGCCAATTCCATATGCAAAAGATGGTACTAATCCATCCCATAATGGATGGTAAGAAACTGGAGTTGGTTTACCCCTGCGTGAGATCAAATCTTCCACCTATGGGTCAAAAGAAAAATGATGAGCATACCCTACCGTATAGTGCCGGTAGGAAGCCCCAATCTCCATCAATGGCTCATCATTACCCAATTGGGAATCATGAGATGGCTCCAATCTCTGACTCCACATAACTGCAGGCTGGATAGGATCCTGAGTAACCCTCTTAGCAAACCCAACCTCGAAATCCCTGTGGGGAAGCATAGTAGATAGAGTCTCTACAATCTTCCCCACCAACCTCCGGATAGCACAAGAACCACGGATAAGAGTACCCTCAGACACTGTATGAATCCTCTTGCAAATCTGCACTCTCAAGTAAATACTCCATGAATGACTCGGTGCAGTAGAAATTATACGTGGAAGCGTTAACTTTCTCCCCCGCAACCCACAACTGATCCCTCTGAAAATGTGGCACAACCAACTGTCCCATGCTATCAACTATATGAGATGAATAAATAGATTCACTTCCAACAAAAGGAAGCAAATCAACATGAGAGCTTGATTCTATTGGTACTCCTACCTCATCCGTAACTAGTGTACTCATATCCTGCACAGATGTGACTGTCCCATCATCATGTTGCATATCCCCAACCATAGAAGCAAACTCACCACCAACCACCTCAATGTGCAATCAAACTTGGTCTGGGGCTTGTGTAGACCGTAAATGCTCCAACTCCACGGTCACCTCTAACTGGATGTGCGACTCTTGAAGAGCCCACTGAGTGCCCTCTAAAGCCTCAGTAGTCGTTGTGAGCTCCTGAGTAAGCTCACTCACCTCCTCCTCTCCGTCCATCAATGCCTCATATGTTGTACTCCCCCACTCAACTAGGTGATTTCGGTCGGCTACCAACTGTAAATAGTTCTGTCTCAAAATCTTGACAGCCTCTTGCAAGGAATGAATCTTTGTCAAGGAAAGGTAACCACCACTATGATCATCTGTTATAGGAGCACCCCAACCATTAATAGCCAACAACTAACGAGTGACATCAAAATGCTCGAGAGTAGAAGTAATATCTCTCTCATCAACTTGCAATTGGCTAGTCACATGATGACTCTGCACAATAGGCCTCCTACGAACAACCTCAACTGTGCTGTCCACACTATGAGAGGAAGTTCCGTCCAACAAACTCCCCTCAAGATCACCGTATGTCTGTGTACTTTCATCCGAGTACACATCTACAAACTGAGTACAGGTATCGGACTCGTCCTCATCTAATCCCGAGGAAGGTGCTGCTAAATCCAACTCAACACCATCTCTTGCTACCTCGTCCTCTGCAACCGCTTGACAATCCAAATCCTGGGATCCATCCTCACTCAGTAACAACTCAGAGTCCTCCCCTAAGGTCTGATAAATCAAACATGTCCCGCTGCAGGACGAATCATCCCCATGAGTTACCGAAGAAGTAACCCCCTCTCTAAAAGTGGAAGCCCTGACTATAACAAACTCCTGCCACTCATACGCTTCCCTATCCTCATTTGTGAGTCACTGTAACAAAGAATCCTGGAATCCACCACCGTCGTATGACAATGCTGAATCTACACCCAAAGTCAGATATAGAAAGCTAGAAACACTATAGCACTCATCATCCTCGCTCTCAATATCGGAAATATCTATGATGCTAGTGTCCACATCGTCTATCTGCGACTCCTCTACTAACTCTGGCTGCATACATGACTCAATGTTGTCATGTGAATCAACTATACTGTGGCATGAAACTACGTTGCCCAAATTAATTGCAACACTCCCATCTTGAGTGTCATCACTAGATAGCTCCATGCTCACATCCTCAACACAGGAAAAAACCACTGTCTCTTGTACTGATCCCACATTGCGACTGCTATCATAAACCTCAGAGCTGTCAGAGCTCATACACTCCTCGCAGTCATCGCCCAACATCTCATAGGGGGTGTCATCCCCAATGCAGCTCACAACATCTTCAAAAGTGTCATTTGATGTGTCTATACTATCAGCTTCCACATCTCCTGCTGAAATCTCAACTGCTAACACCTTACTCTACACACATGACTCAATGTCAGGCTGTGCACCAATAATGTTGGAGCACGAACTGTCATCAACTGACTCCGCTGTAGTACCCAGATCACCAATATCACCACTAGGAGACTCCATACATGCATCGGTCCCATATGAGGAAGCAACTGCCTCCTGCACTGGAGCAACACTACTATAGCTGACATAAAAATCTCCAATAGCAACTCCCTCCACGGAAGAGTCTGAACACTCAGTGATAACTACAGCATCAGCTGCCTCTGTACAATCCGTAGCGACTACTCTGGGAGCCTCAACCTATTGATGCTCAACGTTGCTGTCAACCAATGGTACTGAAACATTCACATGGATAGGTTTAGCAGGTGCTGTACCAACTATAGGCACATTTGCGTCATGGGCACCTGTTGGGGAAAACTCAAGCTTTCTTCCCTGCAGTCTAGATGTTGGCCTTCTAAAGGCAGAAACCATATACCTCGCTGCCTTGTCAACTGTCACTGGATCCGACAAACTCTCTGCCAATCTTTGTTGATGTAGCCTAAGTCTTTCCATACTTTCTACTAAGGCATTTAATTCCTCTCTTTTTCCCATACTGTTACGGCGACTTCCAGAACTGGGCCTCCTGTATTTATCTATAGCTAGGGAAAGTGGAAGTGCTGATCACTTTTAAAAAAACTTCAGAATATAAATGAATCCAGACCCCACAGGATGGTAGGAAAAATGCTCTAATACCACTGTAAAGAACCCAACTGGCTCTCAACTAAGAACTAACTCTTTTCTCAATTTTATTTGCCACTTTACACAGATCCAAAATATTTATGCAAATTTTCAATTTGAACATAGACAATAATTCACTAGATTTCTCAACACAAGCAATAAGAACACTAGCATTTTTCACCAACTTGATTGCTTATTAATACTGAAAATTCAACTAGACTTTCATTAACAAAACCATAACAAATTAACAATTCAGAAAAATGGCAACTTGGACAAAACATGACTGCTGTAGAATTAAACGCAGCTTAATGAAAATTTGGTGCCAGCCATTAAATTACTCTCCTTTGCAGCTTGGACACTACAAACTAATCAATGGAGAAGTTTCGGTCCACACACAACTCCAACCAATACTAAGCTTCCAATTCGATAACCACAATGCATCAATGTGTACGGCCAGACATATTCGTACAGCAGCAGAAGAATTCTGTACGACAGCATGAAGAATTCCGTATGACAGCTTGAATGCTCAGAATTAGTGAAAAGAACACACTCCAGCCATTAACTTTCAGAATTCAATCAAACTTTACCCAAATCCAGCTAGCACTTTGCATCTCTCTCCAGATATGAAGACCGAACCACCAAACCCTTGTCCCTCCAAATTCGATTCCCTGTGATGAATATCTTCAGCCAACAACTTAAATAATCTTCTACAAACCGGTATACAACAACACCAATTTGTATTTCCTCAAATAAAATCAGAATATAATTCTCAGAATTTCAGTGGCAAAATTCATCATCAATCAGTGATGATTCGAATTGCAGAATGAGGAATCAGTCTTCAAAACCCTAGCCATTTCTCACAGCCAAGAGGCTTCATAAATTTTATCAAATCAACAATGAATAATAGAAGTGCTTTTTCGAATTGAATATATAGGTTTTTTGGAAATAGCTTCAATTTCATTTTTTTCACTTAAGAGGCTTTTTAATGACAACTTCATTTTATAACATTAAGTTAAAGTCATTAAGTTATTAAATTAAAATAATTTAATTTAATAACGATAACTTTAAAATAAAAAAACACTGTAAACCATTGACTGCAACAAATCTATTTTTGACACCAGAGCCTCAAACTTCAACTGCCTTGCCAGAAATAGCCAACTACTAAAAATAGACTTACTATAAATAGTAAGTCTCCCAAACTGGAGATCCCCTAAAACTCGATCCTGAAATATCTGACACTCTGTGCAGATGCCTTGCTAATCTTGGCTATACCCAAAATACCACTTACTAAAAATAGTAAGTTGACCAAATTGATCCGAACGAAAAGTAGACCTGATAATTTGAACCTCCAGAATGGAATCCCAACACTGGCTCCGCCAACTGACCCCTTCTGATCGCCTGATTAGCTTGCGAGGGTCACCAAACCAAGCTAATCCCAATAGTCTGAAAAACGGGGACATTACAATATCAGACCTGAAAGTGGTCATTTACTAGTCCCAAAGTGGTCTACATCAGCCTACAACAGCTAGCTAACATCCGGGTATGATACATGTTGGTTATATGGTGTTTAACCCTTTGGATTGAATTGTAACAATTTGATTTGTGACTGATAATAGGTATGTAATCTCTCGTTTCGGTCTTAGCATCAAACAATAAACTCATATTTTGCCAAATCATTTAGCTGTAGATGTTTTGATTCATTGCATAGTCATTTCCTTTCATTATTTGCAATATGTTACCATAAACAAGCATCAAAGTGCACTCAGCCAAACTCAGATCAGAACTACCAAACTCAGAAACATCACTGTTCCCAAGAGTCCAAGACATACATCAAACCAAACAAAATGGAAAAATTGGATCGGGTTTGGGTGCTTTAACAATTACCTATTGATGCTTAATCTATCTTGTGACCTTGAGGGTTTGCAAAACCTAGTGGAGTTTGGCAAGAGATGACAACGTTTGGATCCATGACTGTACCATGCATCATCTCATCTTCCTATAGGTGGTTCTGTTCTTCCTCTGGGTACTTGACAAGCAATAACTTCACTAGCTTTTTCTTATCCTTTACCATGCTTGCTTTTCCAGGTAAAACATAATATCACAATTTGGTTTGCTTTGGAAAATATCTCCTACTTATCAATTGATGAGCTTAAGGGGCTTTCTTATGAATGATTCATAAGGCACAACACTTGCTGAAGGTTTTGCAAATGGAGTTGCAAGCAAAGTGGGCTTAACTTTTGAGGAAACTCCGTGGTTAAGCTCGCTTGAGCTAGAGTAGTACTGGGATGGGTGACCTCTTAGGAAGTCCCGGTGCTTCACCTTTGTGAGCATCACCTAGATGCAATGAGTGTTGAAGTGTTCCATTCATTCTTATGAGAGATGGGTTCTTGTGAACCCCTACTCATGAAACACCGGTCAATGAGTTTGACTCAAAAACTACACACTTGGATCCTGATAGCAATATCACAATTTGAGTTGCTGTGGAAAATATCTCCTACTTATCAAAACATAACATGTTCGCTCTTGCTAATGAATTTGTGGTGGATTTACTCTTGTGGTTTGAAGAGCCTATTGAAAAGCATGGTTCAGTTCCAGTTGCCGTATTGGTAATGATTTCTAGACTGTATGATGCAACAACTGAAAATAATTATGGCGATCTTGATCACCTCTGTTGCTCCTCTGCAAGGTCAATTATTTAGCTTCCACTTCCCAAGCTGGTACGATAGCCTCACCAAACTCAATTGGATTAAAGAGATGTGGGATGATGCTCTTTAACCTTCCAATGAACAGATCTTGCATGATGTACTTGAAGATGTCTTCCTCTCCATGCTTAGCTTTCAAATTCTCCACACAATTTTCAAATGCTTCTGTTTCCTAGAGCTTTGCATTTTGGCTAAAGAAGGTAGCATATTTGGCTACCCCAAATGTATCCATAAAGTTGTGTTGTGTTGTTATTAATGATATGTGCTATTTCATTCAAATAAACCAAGTGTATTGGTCATTCTCCATGTATGAGGCTGTCAAAAGGACCTGATTTGCATTTGGGGGTGTGATAAGACTAAAATGATAACTCCATTTGACTGGACCAAATGGAAGGCTCCTTGACATCAAAGTTTTGTATGTCAAGTTTTTGTGTTGGCCCTGCTGATCATCAGTGAAGTCCACATTCATTCAATTGGAGATGCTTCTTCCATAGCTGCTACTTAAGATACTGCCGCCTTTGAACTGGAAGAGAAGAAACTAGAATTTTTAAGAAATACTGTGCCTTTAAGTGCATCAGATGGCATTTTTTGCATCAGTTTCTTCTTGTTGTAGATAAAGGATATGTACAATGGTAACTATGTGGATGCAACAATTTTCAATGTTCCATTAAAACGCCACTTTCACTAGGAAACATATTTACATCACCTAGATGAAATGAGTGCTAAGTGTTCCATTCATTCTCATGAGAGATGGGTTCTTGTGAACCACTACTCATGAAACATGGGTCAAAGAGTTTGACTTAAAAATTACACAGTTGGATCTTGATAGCAATATCACTATTTGAGTTGCCGTGGAAAATATCTCCTACTTATCAAAACATAACATGTTCACTCTTTCTAATGAATTTGTGGCGGATTTACTGTTGTGGTTTGAAGGGCCTATTGAGAAGCATGGTTCAGTTCCAGTTGTCGTGTTGGTAATAAGTTTTAGACTTTGTCTGACACAACAACTGAAAATAATTATGGTGATCTTGATCACCTCTGTTGGTTCTCTGTAAGGTCAATAATTTTGCTTCCACTTCCTGAGCTGGTATGATAGCCTCACCAAACTCAATTGGATTAAAGAGATGTGGAATGATGCTCTTTAACCTTCCAAGGAACAGATCTTGAATGATGTACTTGAAGATGTCTTCCTCCCCAAGCTTAGCTTTTGAATTCTCCACACAATTTCCGAATGCTGCTGCTTCTTAGAGCTTTGCATTTTGGCTAAAGAAGGTAACATATTTAGCTACCCCAAATGTATCCATAAAGTTCTGCTGTGTTGTAATTGATGATCTGTTCTAATTCATTCAAATAAACAAAGTGTATTGGTCATTTTCCGTGTATGAGGCTGTCAAAAGGACCTGATTTGCATTTGGGGTGTGATAAGACTAAAATGATAGCTCCATTTGACTGGACCAGATGGAAGGCTCCTTGACATCAAATTTTTGTATGTCAAGTTCGGGTGTTGGCCCTGCTGATCGTCAGTGAAGTCCACCTTCATTCAATTGGAGATGCTTCTTCCATAGCTGCTACTTAAGATACTGCTGCCTCTGAACTGGAAGAGAAGAAACTAGGATTTTTGAGAAATAATGTGCCTTAAGTGCATCAGATGGCATTTTTTGTATCAGTTTCTTCTTGTTGTAGATAAAGGATATGTACAATGGTAACTATGGGGATGCAACATTTTTCAATGTTTCATTGAAATAGGCGTCACTTTCATTAGGAAACATATTTACATCTAATTTCACATGATATTTTTTTAATGTGAGAGGATAGACCATGGAATTCATCTCAAGATCATGAAATGTGTGAAAACACTAGCTTTCTATAACTTCTAAGTATGCCTGCGCTTTTTATATTGCATATGTAGAAAAGCCGTTGAATCCTTGCGCATTTATGTTTTTTTTCAATTTCTTTCTATTAAAATACCATTCATTTCCTTATCTCAAACTGAGATTTTGTCTAGATAACTTCTATACACTCTTTGAAATCAATTTAAGGGGTTATGAATCTCTCCTTTACATGCAGATATAAATTATATAAAAATATTGCTAGGAAGACATGAATTATCATTTGATTATCCATATAATCTTAAGCATTCTTCTAGAATATGTTCATGCTATCTATCGCATACTTGCATCTTTAGGCTTAGACCATACTTATTAAATGTGTAAATGAGCCTAGCTATTAATTCTACCTGTTTCTGGATTTGGGTTCAACAAAGAAAGATAAGAAGTCTACTGTTGATATTATGGCTGCAGGGAGTGGAGATTTGCTTGTTATCTGGAGCTGACAATGTAAGGCCTCGGATCCAATCAAATTCATGTCAGTTTAGTCATCTTGTTTCTGATGTTTTTATCATAGGGGGAGCTTATAACCAAACCATATGTCTATACAGCTAGAAGAGGTAAAGTTTGCCGTGCGCCTCGTGGACCTTGACTTAAGCAAACAGGTTCCTGGATGTGTATTGAGACAACAGCAGCAGATATTCTTACAGGTCAAATTTTTGTCAACACAACTTGTGATTATTATGGATAAGTGATGCCTGTTTTTGGTGCTTGGGTATTTGTGTGAATGACTTATTAGAAATTTAATTGTCTGTCTGTTTTGATGATATGTCTAGAGAAATTGTGGATGACAGGGTTGGTTTTCTGGCAAATATATCTAAAGAAGGACGTGATTTTGATAAATGAAAATTTAGTTGTTGGAACTTGGGATTAGAGTTCTAGTTTTCTATCACTATGTATCTTGGAAATTTGTAATAAAATTCTGATTCATTTTAGTTTTAAATGATATTAGCCTGTATAAATTGTCGTTCAAAGGTACAAGCTAGTGTGGATTTGAAAAAACAATCTTAATTAATTTAGGAGAATACTAGAAAGTAATTCACTCAGCTTTTAACAATTGTTCAAATTTTTACAAGAACCATGTAGTGGAAGATTTATAAGTGTAAGTGCTAGTTTGGTGGTGGTGAAAGGTAGCCTGATGGAGATAGAATTGAGGTGGGCAAACCAATGCTATGAAAGAGCCTACCAAGAGGGTGAGAGCGGGAGAACTATTCATCCCTTTACAAGATGCAGGACTGAATCCACTCATTGTTTAGAGGTACGTTTGAAAATCAGATTGTCAAGCTAAGTACCACATGCAGAATCTGGGCTGGAAGAATTAAATGCTGAAACAAAAAACTTTCTGCATTTTCTGTGATCGATTGATTTGAAGGGATATGGCCTTCAATTGTCTTGGTTTCACAATGGATACCTAAAAATAGGGAGTTTATGAGGAGATTTTCCTCCTATTGGGAGATTTATTTTCTTTTAATTCTAAGAAAGGTCATATGTATTGAATTCTCAAAGGGGGTTGGTGGTCATTCAAAACTGTTGAGACTTGATGCTCACCCATGGACCCCTGTTTTCAATCCAAAAACTGAACCTTGAGGCATGATCCTGATGTGGATCTAATTCTTCAACCCACTATTGAAAATGTGGAATCTAGGTGCACTCATAAAAATTGTGATACAATTGAAAATTTCTTTTGCATAAGCAGGGCAACTAAGGGCAATACTGAGGCATCTTACATCCATATATGTGTTATCATTGACATCTCACAGCCTATACCAACCAAGACTAATCTGCTTCCCTCAATGAATTCTTCTTGGAGGAGGTCATTTTAGAGTGCTTACTGATTTTCTGCCATGCTTGGCACAAAGTGAGGCACATACATATCAACTTCCCCGACTAATCATACAATAGAAGGAAGCTAGACTCAAAAGCCCCAGAATGGAGATTAAAGAACACATGGAAGTTGGGATCAAAGTTGAGCAGTAAAACTCTGAGGAAGTTCATTTTGGAAGACTTCCATATTGGCTATTGGATCCAGGGATTGTTCCAGTTGGTGGAATGCTTCTTCGTTTTGTTACGGTTAACTTGGTTGTAATGTACAATGGTATTATGTTGACGCCACATGGTTTGTATGGAGTACTCTACAGAGTTAATTAGAATCCTGACATTCAGCTGAGCATTGAGTGTAAAGTATGGGATTCTTTGGGTGGATCTGGATTTTAGATAGGGTTTACAATTGAGCATTGCAACATGTTCAGTGTGCGGAGAGTATATTGGTTCATCCTTGGCCTTCTTGAACATGTTTTGATTTTGATGCACTATTATTGTGTGCAGGGGTTGGATAGTTGGCATGATGATTGTCCTTGCGCAATTGTGTTTATGTTGGTGCTACAGGAGATGGTTCGAGATGTGTGGGACACTACATAGTTTATCTTTTGGACCTAAGGTGGGTTTGAGTTACTTTGCAGTAGAGATTGCTTGAGGACAAGCAATTTCAGGGAGGGCGCTCTGTAATGTCCCCATTTTCATGAGCATCAGAGTTTGAGGGATTAGCCTATTAATTGACCCTCATAGGTTAATGAGGTTGGATAGAGGGTCTCTTGAGAGATGCAGCTTCTTCAAAGACCTGAGCTTTGCAGGACTGGTGTTCGTTTGAGGTCTCTAGGACTCCGCATGTAGTGATTTCTATTTATAGTGTGTTGATTTTTATTTATAGCAATTTTTGGAGTGATAGAGATGGACCCTTTCTATTTTTAGAAATGGTGTTTGGTCACATGGGGAATTACAGGATGAACTCCCAGTTCAGACGACAAAGTGAAATATTAAGCGGTTTGAGAGTTATTAATAATTTTGTGGCCAAAATGATATTAATTGTAAACATAGTTTATTATAAAGTTATAACATAACTTTATAATTTCATTTAAGTTGAGGGTCTATTCATCATTGGAAGGGGACTAGTTGAGTAATTAATTATAAAGGCCAAACTTAATGAATTATTAAAAGATTTCCTAAGTTGAAATGAAATAACATTTAAAATGTTATTTAAAATATTTTTTTGGGAAATTGCACTTCTTGAAGGTATTTAATAGTTGCAAGAGAAATCAAATTCATTATGTTGATTGCTTGATTTGATATCCTTTCTTTGGAGCATTGGATTTTGTGAGAAACCAAGGGTTTCAGCAGAGTTTTGAGCTTATCGGCATTGTTGAGCGTTGCTTCTTCTTTGTAGCAGCAGTCAGAGGGTGTGTAATACTCACCTGATATTGCTTTTTGGGTTGGCTTCATACAGAGGTCAGCATTGTACTGGTTGGAGAAATAAATTTCAGAATTTATTGATAGATTGAAGACATATTTTATGGTAGATTGAGGGCATCAGTTTGAGAAGCTATTGGCTGTTTATAGTGGTTTGAAATCATTGTTTTTTGTTGGTTCTTCACGTTCCCTACCTACTCTTCCATATACAGTACAATTTTGTTGAAAGAGGCACCAAAACATTCAATAAAAATCATAAGAAGGAATGCCTAGGGCTACAACAAGGTTTGGCATCATATCTTGAAGTTTTGCTGCTGATTAGTGAAGGGTTTTATATTCTTGACTTGCTTTTTCGGCCAGCACTTAATAAAAGGGCTTCTTCCACTATTCGGGTATGCCATTTGATTGTAACAAGTTTTTGCTCTATGAAATAATGAAGAATTATAATTGAAATCTTCTGTTTCGTTCCTTAGTACTTAGTTTACAAATTTCAGAAGTTTTATTTCAGCATATGTATTGTTTTTTATGTCAGACCATCTCAAAAACATAAAAAAATTGGAAAACAATAAAACCCAAAAGCAAGCATAGTCAATTCAGCAATTAGAGCCTTGAAGGTTTCTTACAGTGGTATGAGAGCGGTTTCTTACCATCCTACGGGGTTGAAAATATTGAGTTCCCACGTTTGATATATGAGTGATGAGCAATCTAGCTTTATTTCAGTTATGGATAAATATAGGAAAACTAGTAAATCGGGAAACCAGTTGAATAGCACAGCTAATCTCAGGAAGCAAACAAATGCCATGATGGAAATAATGGAAAAGCTTGGACAAACTCAGGAAAGGATGAATGCTTTGCTTTCAAATCCGTCAACGATAGACAATGCGGCAAGATATACGGTTTCCATTTTAAAAAAGTATTCCTCATAGAGAAAACAAGAAGAGAATCAGGAGGATTGTACAGGTGTAGCTTCAGCAGCCAACAACCATCAGGTAGTAGAGCCTTTGCTCAGTGGGGCAGCTACTAGTCCTTATACGTGTGATGTTGGAGGCTCTTCTCAGGAGCATGTGGTTATTACAGACTTTCTTGAGGACAGTTGCATCGAGTCCCAACATTTACATGAGACAGGAGCTAGTGACCGAGAAAATGTTGATGACATTATAGCCACCATTGATGGAAGCGTTACATCAGTTTGTAATAATGAAAATGTGAGTCATACAAGTTCTGATTTTTATGACAGCAGTCCCTTATCTAAGCCTATTGACGGTGTTGCTGATAGGGCTAGTGCAAAAGGGGTTGTTGATGCCACTATGAGTCTTGACTCACTTGATAAGAGTGTTTCTTTTGAGGATTGCATAGAAAATATGAGCTCTAATAGCTCTGGTTTTTATGACATCAGTCATAATGGTGAGCCTATGCAAGAGATAGTAGCCTTTCCATGTGTGGGAAATGGTTGCATGGAGTTTCCTAGTGTTGACACTCATGATTCGGGTGTTAGAAATGAGTTATATGATTTAGATTCATGCCATAATGATTTTGATTTTCATGACAGCAGCGAGACATGTTTGTAGCAGCATGAGACAACAGAGATTTTGCAGGGGGATGATATTGACATTGGTGATATGGGTATTATTGATGTTATCTATGAGGACGACTCATGTTGTAGTAAGTCTGATTTGTCATATCAGAGTTTAGAAAATGGTTCAGAGGACTCATTTGTTGATGATAGGTCCCATGATCGTGGTTTACAAGGACTCACAGTTGAGGGTGAAGTAGAGGCATGCGAGTAGATTGATATAGCAGCAGCTTCCACTCCTCCAGATGAGTTATTTGTAGAGGTACCTAGCAGATTTACCTCGATTGTTGATATGTGCGAGGTTGTTAGTGCACATGGTGATATTGATCATGAGGTGAGCATTGCGGATACAACATCCTTTCACAGTGCAAATTTTGATTCTCAAAGCTTGCATGAGTGCCATGAATTCCAGAGACATTAGTTGGTTGGGCAATTAAAGTTGAATGATAGTTAGATTGTCACAACCATTGAGAACTTTGACGTTGCTTGCCAGATGTTGGCTACTTATGGTTGGAGCACTCTTGTGACAGATGAGCATTGTGATATTGGTCTTTCTCTTGCAGAGTTTCATGCACTTCGTGAAGCAATTGGAATAATGAAACAAAATTACCTACAATTACTTACAGACAGATATTATCTTCTCGAGTGGGATGGTATCTGTTATGATGCACTAAGGGGAAAGGAAAAGGAGGTAGATGAGCTCACTCATGAGCTTGAGGCGACTACAGAGATATTGGAGAGCACCCAGTTGGCCCTTCAGGAGTCACAGTCACGGTTAGAGCAGTTTACCATGGAGTTGAGCCGAGTACAATATTCATCATCTACAGTTACAGTACAGTTTCCTACAGTGGCAATTGATGATGATTTGATATCAACAGGTTGTAGTGAGGATGTGGCTACATCCATCTCTAATGCAGGTGCAGTAGTTTCAGATGGGACGAGTACTTTGGTTGAGAGTTGTAGAGAGCCTCTTGTTGTATCAAGTTCTCCAACGGTCAACACACTGACAGATGATGCAAAACAGGTTATTGAGAGTCCTGATGTGACAGTAGTGGATTTTTTAGAGAGTTGTCTACTAGTTCCTGACACTACTCCCTCTTCTTCACAGGACTTGGGCAAGGTATCATCTGATTTGGAGACGAGCTTTCATGGGGATTTGTTTCCTTCTGCCGAAAGAAAATCTATTACTTCATCTCATACAGCTAATAGTGATAGACAGTTGGTAGTGGCACAGTTTCAGAGGGGGCAGTTGTGGGTTGCAGGGGAGCAGGTTGATGCTTCTTATATAATTTTAACTGCACAGAGTCATTTATGGAGTATCTGCTTGAGAGTTCAGAATTGTAGGAGGGACCGTTTAGAGCTTTTGAGGGTACTCTCATCTAGGGTTCTCGCGGTAATCAGGTTTTGGTGGGAAAGATTGTAGAGACTTTGACTACAATGCTTCCCCATAGGGATTTTGTGGTTGGGCTTGCTGAGAGGGTTACCCGGGATCCTGCCCAACCAGTTGTTCGGAGACAGATATTGAAGCCATCTCTTGGTTCTTGGTTTGATGATTATGAGCCTCTGACGAAGATTGGAGCATTTTATCGAAACTACATAGTGAGGAGTGCTCATCATTTCTCTTTTGACCCACAGGTGGAGGACTTGGTTTCGCGTAGGTGTGGGTTGGCTCCAGGGTCCAACCATCCTTTATGGGATGGGCTTATACTCTCTTCAATTGATAGGGTTAGTTGTTGCAAGTTAGTAGGACGCTACTTGCAAATTCAGCATATCCATGATGGTTTTGTAGAGGATGGATATCTGGGTTGTGATACCAATACCTTTAGGAGTTCTTATCTCCACAGTACAGATGGATGTGAGTCTTAGTTGCATTGGGACCCAGGTGGCGACAGGGTTAGCATTGTAGTTTTGGTGGGTCCTCTTGGTTGGCTTCACCAATTTTGGTATGATGAAGTTGGGATCAAAGTTGAGTAGCAAAAGTCTGAGGAAGTTCATTTTGGAAGACTTCGATATTAGCTATGGGATCCAGGGATTGTTCCAGTTGGTGGAAGGCTTCTTCCTTATGTTACGTTTAACTTGGTTGTAATGTACAATGGTATTATGCTGACGCCACATGGCTTGTATGGAGTACTCTACAGAGTTAATTGGGATCCTGACATTTAGCTGAGCATTGAGTGTAAAGTTTGGGATTCTTTGGGTGGATCTGAATTTCAGATAGGGTTTACAGTTGAGCATTGCAACATGTTCAGTGTGCGGAGAGTATATTGGTTCATCCTTGGCCTTCTTGAACATGTTTTGATTTTGATGCACTATTCTTGTGCGTAGGGGTTGGATAGTTGGCATGATGATTGTCCTTGCGCAATTTGTGTTTATTTTGGTGCTACAGGAGATGGTTTGAGATGTGTGGGACATTACACAGTTCATCTTTTGGACCTATGGTGGGTTTGAGTTACTTTGCAGTAGAGATTGCTTGAGGACAAGCAATTTCAGGGAGGGCCGACTGTAATGTCCCCATTTTCGTGAGCATCAGAATTCGAGGGATTAGCCTATTAATTGACCCTCATAGGCTAATGAGGTTGGATAGAGGGTCTCTTGAGAGATGCAGCTTCTTCAAAGACCCGAGCTTTGTAGGATTGGTGTTAGTTCGAGGTCTCTAGGACTCCGTATGCAGTGATTTCTATTTATAGCAATTTTTGGAGTGATAGAGATGGACCCTTTCTATTTTTAGAAATGGTATTTGGTCACATGGGGAATTACAGGATGAACTCCTAGTTCAGACGACAGAGTAAAATAATAAGCGGTTTGAGAGTTATTAATAATTTTGTGGCCAAAATGATATTAATTGTAAAAATAGTTTATTATAAAGTTATAACATAACTTTATAATTTCACTTAAGTTGAGGGTCTGTTCATCATTGGAAGGGGACCAATTGAGTAATTAATTATAAAGGCCAAACTTAATGAATTATTAAAAGATTTCCTAAGTTGAAATGAAATTTTAAAATGCTTTTTTGGAAATTGCACTTTTTGAAGGTATTTAATAGTTGCAAGAGAAATCAAATTCATTATGTTGATTGCTTGATTTGATATCCTTTCTCTGGAGCATTGGAGTTTGTGAGAAACCAAGGGTTTCAGTAGAATTCTAAGCTTATCGGCATTGGAGAGCGTTGCTTCTTTGTAGCAGCAGTCAGAGGGTGTGAAATATTCACCTAATATTGCTTATTGGGTTGGCTTCATACAGAGGTCAACATTGTACTGATTGGAGAAATAAATTTCAGAATTTATTGATAGATTGAAGACATATTTTATGGTAGATTGAGGGGATCAGTTTGAGAAGCTATTGGCTGTTTATAGTGGTTTGAAATCATTGCTTTTTGCTGGTTCTTCACGTGACCTATGTACTCTTCCATATACAGTACAGTTTTGTTGAAAGAGGCACCAAAACATTCAATAAAAATCATAAGAAGGAATGCCTAGGGCTACAACAAGGTTTTGCATCATCTCTTGAAGTTTTGCTGCTGATTGGTGAAGGGTTTTATATTCTTGACTTGCTTTTTCGGCCAGCACTTAATAAAAGGGCTTCTTCCACTATCCGGGTATGGCATTTGATTGTTACAAGTTTTTGCTCTATGAAATAATGAAGAATAATAATTGAAATCTTCTGTTTCGTTCCTTTGTACTTAGTTTACAAATTTCAGAAGTTTTATTTCAGCATATGTATTGTTTTTTATGTCAAACTATCTCAAAAACAAAAAAAAATTGGAAAACAATAAAACCCAAAAACAAGTATAGTCAATTCAACAATTAGAGCCTTGAAGGGTTCTTACATGAGACATCACAAAGTGTGCTCAAGAAGACTTTGCCACTTGAAACTTGTCAAAGTGATGCTATGTATGCTCCAGTGGGGTTTAAAATATTCAGTTTTGGGTAGGACATTAAAAGTGTGAGCTTGAAATTGTTTGACATATTAATTTTTTTGTTGACTGGAGAAGTGCATGCGTACAGGTGTCTTTATTGTTAACTCATTTTTACAAAGAGCATATCTGATAGTGGCATGTCAAGCCAAAGTGTGCACTTTTGGAAACATTGCCATTTTTTTGACTTCGTGAAATTTCATTGCTTTTTGGTTCTGAGTTCCCAGGCATGTGCTTTGAATTCCTTGCCATGGTCAAACACCTATAATGTATTTTTTATAATGTTCTCAGTCATGTGCTAGTCATATAACATTGTCTGGAGCACTTGTCCTTTGCAATCAGAGGTAAATATTCTTTATTTGTCTTCAATGTGCCAAGAAAGATCTCCTTTTGCAACTAGGATGTGAATTTGAGTGCTTTGGGCTGTAAGATGGGTTAACATTGTCATTTACATGTCCATATGTATTCTTGTCTTTGTACACAAAATTTTGAGCTATGCTTTTATGGTCATTCAAACTATAGAGACAGTTTTCTTTTTTTCGTGATTGCTTTAAACAATTACAAGTTGGTTTCTTTCCTTTAATTACCAAGATTACAATTTAAACAGGCACTACTTTTTTTTAGAAGTAAAAAATACCTTTGTACCTAATAAATGTGGTCGTTTTCATTGTTTTATAAAGCTTAGAGTTAACATTTATATTTGATAAATGCAGGTCATATTTCCTGTAAGGAAAAGACAACCTGCACTACCATCTGCTCCACATCTCAAGTTGGTTTCTTCAACATCATTGAAGGATTTATTTGATGTTGAAGAGATGAAGCTTCCAATCTGGGTGGATGGGATGTGGGTACATTTTGGGATTATTTCTTTGTTTTTGGATTTGGTTAAATCTTATTTTTTTCCAATACTAATATTATGTTTATGCTATTGAAGGTGCATGGCTGAGTATATTCCTACTTTGGAAGAAAACCTAAAAGCTCAGGCAAGAAAATCTTGTTGTCTTCTCTCAAATTCATTTTCTTATCATAGATGCTTGACATGCATATGAATTACTCATCCTTAATGATTAACTTTGTTTCCTGATTGTTCTTTCCCCATATTGTTTGTGATTGTTTGTTTTATAATGCATTGTAGGAAGGCAACTTGAAAATAAGTGTGTTTTCCACCAATTCTTTGGGATGGGGATGGTTGGGAATGGAGCGACCCATATACAGGAGGCCTTTTTTAGGGGTAGTAGGGGATGTCTATTAAAAATGGGAAAAGTTGAAAAAATAAGGAAACTTCAAATATTTTTATGATAACATTCATAAGGCGTTCATCATATACTTCATAGAATCTTATTACATAACATTAGAATTGAATTGAAATTTCACATAAGAGTTGACAAATAAACTAACAAAATTTTTTGTTTCTATTTTCAGTATGCACATAAATTATATAAAACTAACAAGAAAGTGGCCAAAGATTGCAAATTTCAAATACAAAATGGCATAAACATTGAAACTATTTAGCTATCCCTAATTAGTATTTGGCAAAACTCTATTTGAATCAAAGTTTGAGTCTAATTCAGTTCTACTATATGGGGCTGCCTCATCCAATAGAACCCCAACCAATCCTCAGTGCCTCTTATGTGATATTATCGGATCAACATGCCAATGTGCATCTAGAGTTGATGATACTTAGAAGGTTATTGATTTTGAAGCTGCAAGGCACTATGATAAACATCAAGTTCTCTATTCGCCACAAGTTAGGGTTAGTTCTGTGACCTGGATTCCACCGCGATGCAATACGCAACAATTTGCCAACGATGCCAGAGTGGCGCAAGAGGACCCACCAAGTAGAGGGAATCACAATTTCCTTTTTTGGCATTGGGATCCAAGGAAGAGTGTGAGGAGTGTTTTCCTTCACCCAGTGGCAGAGTTTCACAAAGTGCTGAGCAAAGATGGGGTTTTAGGTTGCAACCGCATTCAAAGGGATTCTGGTATAGTTTCTTCCAGATTCTTGTAGGGTCCGGGTAGCTGGTAGACAATTGCAGTTGGTACTTTGTTTGGGTTACTTGGCAACCCTAGGAAATTGCAAATTTGAGGTTGGGGATTCATTTCCAGCAAGGAGAATTGTTTTAATTTTCTTTTTAAAGCATTGGATCAGATCTGAAACAATGTCCAGAATTTATATAAAGTGTTTGTAAGTGGCAGGAGAAATTGGTATTTTCCAGAATTACCTTGCAATAAGAAAAATTTAATTATTTGGTCCTTTATTTCCAAGTAGTTTCTAGTTATTTTTTGTAATTCAACTTCCAACAATTTATTTTATGTTAAATACAAAAACAAAAAAAAAATCAGAAAAACTCCAAAACACCAAAAAAAACAGAAATCAGGAAAAAATTTAGAATAAAATCAGAATCTGCATTTTCAGATCAGGGGTGGAATATTTCAAAGAGGGACCAACAACATTTACATCTTTGAATACTTTTTTGAAATACAAAGAATGTGCCAAATGAAATGGTATGGCATAAGCAAAGAAATAATTAGCAATGAAGACTCAGCTGCCTCACATTCTTGCACATCAAACAACTTTGCAACAATAGTAGCCTTTTTCTTTCCTTTGGTAAAACCCTCTTTTCCTTTGACTCCCAACATCTATGGCATGGCAATGACACACTGTTGGTCCCAACCGGTGCTGAGAGGGGAGGGACCGGTGCTGAGAGGGGAGGGGTGAATCAGCATTGGCTAAAGTTTGAAAAACCAATCTGATATAATTTAACTAAAACTGCATGTAGAACAGATTCTAACACAGAAATAGCAATCACAAGATCAAAGAAACATAGAACACCAGATATATCACGTGGAAATCCAAAGCGAGAGAAAACCACGGTGAGAGTAGACCTCACAAATTTTGCACTATTCTGAAGTGCGCCTTGTTAGGAGCCTTCCATGTTAAAGGATTACAAACACACTGTTAGATGCGACCTAGTTAAGGGATTTAAGAAATAAGGCCTGTTAAAGCCTACCTTGTTAGACTTAAAACATCTACACAAATGTCACCCGGTTAAGGGATTTAATACAAGAGACCTGTTAATGTCCACCCAAATATTGAGATTTTGCTATTGCAATAGTTAGAGAGCAATAGAGGGTTTGATCTTCTTGAAATGGCTTTACTGAGCCTGATAAGATCGCTGCGTTTATCAATTGAGAGTCATCACCTGACACCACAGGTATACTCTCCACAGATTGTTGTACTTCCTTGTACACTCTACTCTTCTTCTTATCACCCTTTTCGTAGCTTCTCTCAGCGTACAGGTTTACTCTTTTTCTTCTTGGTAGAATGAGGGCAAAAGATATTCTTCACAGGCTGAAGAATAAATAGTCTTCTTGCTTTTCCCGCTTTTTGCATGTGCGACCTCCGCAAAGATCTCCTTTGGATCGATCATCTAGTTGAGTCTCAGTTCATAGAGGAAACATCAGATGCATGCCATATGTTTTTTCTGTTTTATAAAGGAAACGACATATGCGTGCCACATACTTTCCTTTGCTTGAGATTTCTCCATGTTTTAATGCCTTAATCTTCAGCATTAAAACCTTCAATTGTGCCTTGCACTGATCTTCTTTATAACAACACAAAGTCTTCCGGATTTTGTGCAACAAATCTCGGTCGAAGAGTCACATAAATGTTTGTCAACTGTGACTTTCATCGGTTCATCAATCTCGATGATATCTCACTGATAAAAAATGATCGGTTATGATCGGTTTCCATCCTTAGGTATTGTATAGGTCTTTGTCATCACCTGTCACTCCTCCTTTCTCTGTCTATACCAGTTTGGTTCCTTGTTTCCGATTATATACTTTACCGGTCACTGCTTCGGTTTCTCCAATTACCGGTTAGTGACTTCACCTCACAGTACTTCTTCCTATTCAATATGTGTCACTGGTTTCATAACCAGTCTTCTTGTAAACTACACTTGTTTACTATTATTTGTCACTCGGTTCTTGTTTGAACAATGTTAACCTTAGACATCAATGACAACACCACTTTGCCATATACCGGTTACATCCTTACCGGTTAATGCCAACAATCTCCCCCTTTGACATTGATGGCAAACGCATTACCAGTCCACATGCTTACCAGTTATAATCTCCCCCTTTGGCATTGATGGAAAATGCCTTACCGGTCCACATGCTTACTGGTTATAATCTCCCCTTTGGACAATAATGCCAAAGGCTAGTCAAGTGACTACCAAAGTTTGCTCCCTCTTTGAGCAGCAGTCCTTTGTCACCAATCCTATTAAGATGACGCTGAGTCCTCTGTTGAAGCTCAATGAATTGATGGACACTTCTGTCCTTTTATTGAAGATCAAGAAGGGGCACTACCCCTAATTTACCTCTGAGATACTCAAAGGTACTCTTTGGTAAAGGCTTTATGAATATATTAGCAACCTGTTCTTTTGTGGGAACATATTCCAATTTCACTTCTTTATTCTGCCCCTGCTCTCTCAAATAGTGATACTTTATAGAAATGTGCTTTATTTTTGAGTGCATGACAGGATTCATGGATATATTTATTGCACTTGTGCTGTCACAATATATTGCAATCGGTTCAGGTACCTATTCTTGGATTCCTTCCAATATCTATTTTATCTAGATCACTTGTGTGCAATTAATTGCTGCAGCAACATACTCAGCTTCTGCTGTGGATTGTGAAATGCAATTCTGCTTCTTGCTTGTCCATGACACAATCCTCTCTCTAAGAAAGAATGCACCTCCCTCTTTTTGTCATCAATGTTACCAACCCAGTCTGCATCGGTGAACACTTTTATCTCGAAACCTCCTTTGTGAGGAAATCATAGACCATATTCCTCAATACCCTTTAAGTATCTGAAGATCCTGTTCACTACTATCAAATGTCTCTTTTGGGTTTGCAGAGAATCTGGCCACAATGCCTACTGCATGTGCAATATCAGGTCTACTGTGCACAACATACTGTAACTTGCCAATCATTGACCGATACAATGTCTCATTAACTTCTTTAGCATCATCCTCCTTTGATAACTTGTAGTTGGTTATCATTGGTGTGCAACCAGTTTGGATTCTTCTAACCCAAATGATTTAAGAATTTCCTTAACATACTTGGACTGAGAAATAAAAATACCTTCTTTTAGCTGATGGACTTGCAAACAATGAAGAATTTTATAGCTCCAATCATGGACATTTCAAATTCTTTCTTTATCTCCTCAGCGAAATCTTTGCTCATCTTGTCATCTCCTTCAAAGATGATATCATCCACAAATATTTCAGCAATCAGGTTTCCTTCTTTACCAGTCTTGAGATACATATTGCTGTTATCTTCTGTTCTTGTGAATCCTATGGTCAGGAGGTATGAATGTAACCTTTTATACCAAGCCCTTGGGGCTTGTTTCAGCCCATAGAGAGCCTTCTTCAATTTACAGACCATGCCATTTTTCTCTGTGGATGAAAAACCTTCCAGTTGTTCTATGTACACTTCCTCCTCCAATATACCATTCAGAAATGCAGACTTTACATCCATCTGGTATACTTTGAACCTTTTATGAGCAACATAAGAAAGTAGAATTCTTACTCCTAGTCTTGCCACAGGTGCAAAGGTTTCTCTGTAATCTAGTCTTGCCTCTTGTGCATATCCTTTGCAGACTAGTCTTGCCTTGTTCCTTACCACCTTTCCTTCTTCATTTAGCTTGTTTCTGTACACCCACTTGGTCCCTATAACATTCTTGTCCTGTGGTCTGGGAACAAGAGTCCATGTTTTATTCTTTTCAATTTGCTCAAGCTCCTCTTCCATTGCCTTGACCCAATTGTCATCCTTCAGAGCTTCTCTGGTAGTTTTGGGCTCTATAATGGAAAGTAAGTGGATACTTTCTCTACCCTTTCTCCTGGTCAGAATATTAGCATGCTTGTCACCAATAATGTTATGAGTGGAGTGATATGTGACATAACTTGGCAGAACTGGTCGGAGGTCCCGGTCTTCGTTTTCTGGTTGAGCAACATTTCCAGTGAGATCATTAACAATTTCGTTTTCATCTTCCTCAATTGGTCTTATGTTTTGATCCCTTCTTGGCTTAGGCACATTACCTTGTTCCAAGGGTCTGTTTACCTAATCTTCTTCATCAACAACAATCATTTCACTAAATTCTAACTGATTATTAACATCATGATCTTGGTGAGTGTCTGATTCATCATGATTGTTCTTTTCCCTCGGTTTTGAATATTCATCTATCTTTACATTGGCACTTTCCACTATTTTTCCTGTCCTCTTATTCAAACACCAGTAGGCTTTTTACTTTTGGTAGAGTAACCCAAAAATATGCCTACATCATCACTCTTTGGCTCAAACTTGCTAGAGTACACATCTCTTTTGATGTAACAATTGCTACCAAAAAATTTGAAATAGCTTACACTTGGGGTATGACCAAACCACAACTCGTATGGAGTCTTACTAGTTCTTTTATTGACTTGAACCCGATTCAGTGTATACACAAGGGTGCTGATTGCTTCTCTCCAGAAGTGATGGGGAAGATCCTTCTGAATCATCAGAGTTCTAGCACAGTCTATCAGAGTCCTGTTTCTTCTTTCAGCGACTCCATTTTGTTGCGGGGTTCTCAGTGCATAGAGGGAGCATAAAATCTCCCTGTGGATGCCTTCCAATGTGCATCCCGTATTAGACGAGCCTTCACCGGCAACTTCCAGCAATTCACTTCATCAACGAAAGTATAAACAATAAACAACGACAACTGAAGGGAGTATAAATAAAATCTTTATAGACGATCATGTATTTGTGACACCCAGCAGCGCGATGGACAGCAATAATATGATGAGATTAGGGAATAAGACAATACAATGGACATTATAAATAATTATTTGATTAATGAAGAGGTGTGATTGTCCCCTTATGGTTGAAGAGACACGACTCAGCCAAACAGTCAATGAAAGGGAACAAGGAAGGATAGGGGAATATAAAATGGCAAAAGAAGGTATCATAGCAAATACAGGGATATCACTGTAGATTATCAGCAATTCAAGTGGGAACATATTTTAATATATATATTTGTACACAACAATTCTGGAATTCTCACCAAGTTACAAAGCTATCCCTAAATTTAATATTGAATATTGGCATTTAATATTTATCTTGATCAATGATTAAGTATTATACTATGAAATGATTTAATTCGATATATTTCTTGCATTTTTTTTTGTGTGTATATATATATATATATATATATATATATATATATATATATATATATATATATAAACGCATCTGCATCCTCTAAATTTCTTTTTCACGCATTTGCGCATTGACTTTGATGCTTTTGATGAAGGGCAATATGAAGAGTGTTAAATATTGATTTTAATTTTCATTGTGTACAACTACAAACATATGACAAATCATTTAATGAATTTGAGTATTTTCAATTTTGCTATTTTCAATTTTGCAAATTCTGTGGTATTTAAATATTTTGTTTATTAGCAATTATGAGTATATTTGTTTTTATATTTTAAAATTTCAAACACACACACAAACATGTATATATGTATTAAATGTTGATACCAAATAGGGATGAAGAGGTTGTTGGCTAGGAGACTACATTTAGAAGAATATTCCTAGATGTAGATATACAGAGCATTTTTTTGAGTGATTTTGACTACTTTATATTTTCAAGGAATCGTGATGTTTGTGATTTTCGAGACAATTACAAAAAATATGTTTATGAATGGTGGTAATACATGGCCAAGCCTCTATTTACTTGCAGCCTTTGCAATAAATATTCTCTTCCAAGCATGTATCTTTTTTTGAACTTTCTTGTTTTCAATGTTGCTATATATTATAATTTTATAATTTATAATTCATGTTTAGTAATTGTATATGTTGTATGCAAATTTAACTTATTGTGAGTTCTTGAGCTAATTGGAATTGGAGTGCATACTTCTTTTTACACTCATTTAAGCACAATTGAATGGGTGCAAAAAAGAATGAGAATTTGGTCTTTGTGCACCCCAACCTTTATCTTGTCTTATAAGACAGCTAAATACAATGACAGAGTGACACAAAATTAGAATCAAACTGTTTAGTGTGCTGACATAGATGCTAGAGTTGCACAACTTGTCGAAGTCTCTATAGATGAGATAGTTTTTACACGTGATGTGACTAGCGAGACTGGCAATGCAGTTGATTCTGATTCAAATGAAATTGAACCAAATGTTGACTTTGATGCTTTTGATGAAGGGCAATATGAAGAGTGTTAAATATTGATTTTAATTTTCATTGTGTACAACTACAAACATATGACAAATCATTTAATGAATTTGAGTATTTTCAATTTTGCAAATTCTGTGGTATTTAAATAGTTTGTTTATTAGCAATTATGAGTATCATTGTTTTTATATTTTAAAATTTCAAACACACACACAGACATGTATATATGTATTAAATCTTGACTTTGATGCTTTAGATGAAGGGCAATATTAAGACTATTAAATATTGATTTTAATTTTCATTGTGTTTTCCTATTGACATATGACAAACCATCGAATGAATTTATGAGCATTTTCAATCATGCAAATAATGTCCTATTTAAATATTTTGTTTATTAGCAATTAAGAGTATCATTTTTTTTATATTTTAATTTTTTTAATTGTTTTATACACATATATGACATGTCTATATATGTATGTATTAAATATTTTAATATATTTATTATATATGTATATACATATATTATTATACACACACATAGATATATATGTATGTGTTAATGTTATTGTAGCTATGGTCGGGTTCCTTCAGGCTGACATAGATAACATAAAGGTTATGATAATATAATAATTATATTATATAATATTACTATATTAAGGGAAGAGTTGTGACTTTTGGTGAAGGGGCACCACCGATAAATATAAAGGAAGAATAAATCTTCCTCTCTTATCATCCAACATATACAATAGATTTCAGTTTGAATATATTGCAGATCCATCATACACACATAGAAAAACAACATGGTATTAGAGTCAGGTTCTTCTACCAGCCTATGGGTTTTGTTGAGTAATAGATGTCGGCAGCCCTGGCTTGATAATTAAAAGATAAATTTGTAGTGTTAAAAGATTTACAAATGAATCAGATCAAATAATTCATATCATGGATTTCCAATACATATCTGTGGCACTAAATAATATGTGCTGCTTGATTAAATATTTGTGGGCTATACATGAATATTTCAAATGTTCTTGTTGTGAGTATTGGATGTTCCCGATAAATATAAATTGGCTGTGTGAGCTGTGTGTCCCTCTCTGTTATGGATAAATTAGTTAGAAGGAAATAAAGGCTGAGGAGTCATTGATCTTAACCATTACGAAACTCCATTATATGGTGAACAAAAAGATTTAATTTTTTGGTCCTTGTATGGAGCTAGCAAAGTGTGCGGAAGGTCCTCAAAATAAATATTACACACAACACTTTGAGTTGGCTTTCAACTAATTCAATTGCCGTAATTAATAAGGAAACATAAAGTTTTCTAAAGTCCGTTGAAATATTGTGTCATCGCCTAATGGTTGATTATATGGTTTCGTTGCCTAATGTTGTAAAGTTTCATTAAATCATTTGAGAGAATTAAATATGTTTGGACCTCAAATATTTGTTGTGGACCGAAGAAAAACAAAATGGGCAAATGATATTATTTGAATCAAACATTTCATTTTGAATGATGTCGTGAGGGTTCTTTTGGTTCTGATTCATGTTTGTGTTGTCCTCAATTTTGACGTCACAAAATTGGGGCAACCCTACGCAATTTTCTCATGGATTTGTAGGTGTATCCTCTACGTTTTTGATGTATTGGTTAATGCATTGTAAAGGCAATTCGTCATCTTTGAAATGTCCTTTATTTTGCACATTTCATGCATTTTTTTTGAGGGTTTTCATCAAGTTAATCACCTTATTGCTTGTTAGGTTGAGTTTTTCTTCTCTGACTGCAAACACTTGATTTTTGGTAACCTTCAAGTCTTTTTCTTCATTTGTCTTAGTTTTGGGTTTTGTTTTTAATCTTGTTTTTCCCTCAGGTTAATAGCCCTTAGAATTCTGCTCATTTCAAGCTATCTTAGGCCTCAAACGGAGTTGTCTAGCTCAAGTTATAAAGGTAAAGATGGGGTTTTTCAAGACGACAACACATCTTATTAAAAAATTCTCGAAAAGTGGAATTTTTATTGGCAATTGCAGGAATTTTTTTTTTTTTTAATATCTAAAGTCGATCTTGACATCCATTTTAAAATTTTAGCTTATTTTGAGTTGATTTGACCATAGTTTTTAATGTTTTAATGAAAATTGTCTTTTTCTAGTCTATTTACATGTTGCTTTATTAAAAACTATAGTTATATATTAAATTTAATTACATGAGATAGTTAAATGCATTAAATGTGGGGTTTTTATCACTCATTGCACATCATCTACATGTAAATCATCTTTTAAAATCCACTTCCAATAAAATGTAAGGCCTAAATGCATAAAGGTGGGCTTTTCATATGCAATAACACATTTTTATTTAAAAATATATCATTTAACATACGTTAGTGGGGTTTTTATGTGCTTTTGCATATATAGATCTTCTTATTATATGTGGGGAATTTGAACCCAATACACATGTTAATGCATTCTAAAAGTCCACTAGCATGTATTTTTAACAATGGTGGGGAATTTGAACTCAAAAACACATGCTTTTGAACTTGCATGTGTTATTACATTTCAAAAACCCATTATTACTTTTCCAAAAGAGATGTTTTCACTAAAGCTTCTAAGGGTGGTGTTGTTTGACTCAAAGGCATGTGTTTTGAGCTCCAAAAAGCCCATTTTTAGTAACTTAAAGGAAAAGTGGCTTTTTCAAGTTAAATGACATGTGTTTTTGCCTTATAAAAACCCGTTTTTATGCATCTAATTGTTTTATTTCATCACTCAAGTGCTGGTGGCGATTTTGGAGAGGATTGCATGTTCTTTTTATGCGCTTTCCTTCCTAGAAAACACGTTTTTATGCATTATACTGCTGGGTGGCGATTTTCAAAGGCTTTGCATGTTTTCAAATACATGCTTTCATTCCTAAACAGCCCCGTTTTTAGCTATTGTTTGCCCAAAAACGGCCCTTAGAAGACTGATTTGATCATTCAAACTCAAACATTTTGCATCAAGGAAGAATTCTAGGGTAAGGAATTGCATTTTCAGCTTGTTTATCATTCTTTTCAAGTTGATTTGATGCCCTAGGCGCCGTTTTTGGTTGCCTTTG
Organism: Chamaecyparis obtusa; assembly: GCA_027943335.1. NCBI lineage: Eukaryota > Viridiplantae > Streptophyta > Pinopsida > Cupressales > Cupressaceae > Chamaecyparis > Chamaecyparis obtusa. The sequence goes on along the minus strand of BSBK01001613.1, from coordinate 1,343,209 downwards.
CATACGCATTTGATTTAGTCAATTTGGTTTCTATTCTTGTGCAATTTGTTTCTCTATTATTCAACACTTGGCAACCAATGAATCTTGACTCCAAAACGCATTCATTTCAAAAAGATTGAGTCAAGATTCGAAATCTATATAAGTCTATTTGCTTCAATCATTTCTAAATCTGAAAATATTTTTGGCTTTATCTCAGATTTTGAAGAAAGATTTGAAGAGACTTCTTCCTTTTCTTTTTGTGGAAAAGAGGTAAGATTTCTTGTGATTTTCATAAGACAAAGTTGTATATATGTTTGTTCTTTCGTTTTTTGCAAATCTCTTCATTTCATTTTCACATTTGCATTTGGTTTGTGTTATGTTATGTGCTCCTTCTATCTTCCGTCTTTATTTCTCTAAGTTGCATATGCAAGTGCTTCATCTTGCTTGCATATGCAGTCGGGATTAAAAACCCCGTTCTTGAATGAAATTATCAAGGAAAGCAAACCCACTTTGCAAACATGCTTTTACATCCAAAAACCCACTTTCATTCTTACATGCACTCCATCCGCACTTGTTATATCGTTGCAACATGACTTAAAATTCATGATGATGATTGCTTGCACATTTGCTTATGATGAAAACATAACAAATCATTATAAGTAGATGTTGTGCCGCTCATTTTTTTATGCATTCTTCACACATAAAGTTTGCTGCCTGCATATGTTATTACCTTCCAAAAACCCATTTTTGGGTTTTCCCATCATAAAAGTACATATTTTGAGCTCAAACGCATGTATTCATTCGCTGTCTCAAAAGTTTCCAGCCATACTCCATATGCAAAAATGCCGAAACTCACACTTGTGTCCAAAAAAGTGCAATGGATCCATCTCTTGAAGATGTTCTCATGTTTTGGAATTTTCATGTCACAGTTGCTTGCGCCCACAACCTTGCTATGTCAGACGAGATTGTACCAAGTAAAGGTAAAGAGAATAAGAAAATGAAATACCAATATGATCAGTACCAGAACTCCTTTCCTCCTTCACAAGTTACTTCATATTGTGAAGACATCAAGGACATGGATATTTCACACATGGGTATTGATGATTTTCTCAAAAGAGTGAATGCCACAACGACAGAAGATATGTTCTACATAAAGCAGAGTAGCATACATTTGGTTTCTACTTTTCCTTTGGCTGCCCTTGAACCAGAGTTCGTGTTTGCTTGTGCCAGAAACTTTGATCACCTATCTAGAACCATCAGAGATCAAGATGGAAACACTATCATTAGTCTAGATCCTGAGACTATTGATAGAATCTTTCGGGTTCCTCTTGCTCCATTAGTCACCAATATTTCAAAGCAAAAGGCTTAGGAAAGGTGGAACGAAGATACAACATATTGCGTCAAATACGTAAATGATAATTGACTGATCAACAAGAGGCCAAATCTTGTAAGATGGCCAAAGGGTGTGCGCCGCATAGATTTCAAATAGGAGATCAATGATCTCATCACATTGCTTAGCCGCATCGGAGGCCTTAAAGGGTCTAACACTTTTGAGCCTTGGATGTACAAATACATCTCTCTCATTGTCATAAGCAAAAGAAGATCTTTTTGGGAGAGATGATCAGTGATGTCCTCTGTGAGCAGTTGTCCCAAGTCACCACTACTGGGACATTCTACATGAATTCTTACTTGGTGTATATTGTTGCTTCCCTGGGTTCTTTCTTAGGACTCACTACCAAGGGAGTTAGAACATTGGTGCTTTTTTGGGAGTATTATGATCAACTGCCTCTAAGGGCCAGCCGATTGCATTACAAGAGAGTACAAGATGCCTTCTATGGGTATTACATGTGCTTGTTTGATAAAGAATTCCCAAATAAGCGAGTGTTGGATGAGGCATGGATCAAGGTAAATGAATATGGCTGCCTATTTCTACAATTCCCTAACTTCACATACATTTGAGTTGGATATTTCAGGGGCAAACCATGCACACTCCAACGGTACCCTATTGACAAAATTATTTTGATGGAGTTGGCAAGGCAGCTCATGGCAGTGTAGGCATACTAGTCCACATTGCATAGACCAGGGGTGGGGATTTCATCAAGAAATCCATTAAATATTGGTGGATACTCTTTGGACACTGTGCCCAAGGCGAAGAACATGGAGTTCGAACTTCAAAGGATCACACTGAAGAAGTTCATACCCAAAAGTTGTTTTGATTGGAGAGGCCTCGATGACAAAATGAGGAGGCAATTCGTGCATGTGCATCGCCTTGAGAACATATGGATTGATTTGCGCACGGAGATAGAATTTCAAAAGATGGGTTATTGCTGGTTGACCATCAAGCAAATTGTTGACTTCAACCTTGCAGAGATCCCTGCTAGTGTTGAAGATGATGATGATATCTTTGCTATGTTCCATGGAGTTTCTGGGACGGGGACGTTTTAGGGGATGGGGACGTGTTTTCGGTACGGGTACGGGTCGAAGCCAAAATTTAGGGGACGGGACCTTAGGGGACGGCGACTAAAAACATAGGAAATTTTTATATATAGAGAGATAAAATTCATATATGAATATCATAACATTGATAAACCTTTCACCATAGAGTCATAGACAATGAGACATACATGGAAATTGAAAACTTAGCTGTCAAGGATTCAAGATTGAAATGACAATATGATCATAATACATATATCTGAATATCACATACATATAGCAAAAATGTCCAAAGGCTCCAAGTATCAATGTATCATGCATGCAATCGAATTATCAAAATGACATAAAGTATCCAACTCCATACTAATCAAAAGCAATAATGTATCTGAATATCTGCAAAGCCAAATATATGGCTGTCCGCTAGGAATCTAAATCTATATCTAAATCAAAATCAGAGTTTGAATCATTGGCAAGGGTAGGCAGAGGCCTCGAGATTAACATCCCAACGTAGTGCTGGAGTCTGCCGATACTCAAGACTCTGCCACTCCTGTAGTCGCAATACACTGTGAACAGCCACAATCTTCTCCGATCGTCTAGAGGTAAGCTTGTTCCTCTTGGCTGATTGGATAAAGCTATAGGTAGACCAATTCCTCTCTATAGAAGAGGAACTCGCAACTTGTGAAAGAAGACGAATGGCAAGAGCTTTCAGCTTAGGTGCATCTCTACCTTGCCATGTCCACCATCCAATCGGGTCCTTTTGAGCTAATGTAGCTCTATCAGTCCTTGCCTCTGGTCTACCAAAAGTTGGACCACGAAGATTGGAAAAGTCAAGCCATTGCCCCCGAATTTTTGCACCATCCTCTGCATTATACATTTTTGAAAGGGCGTTGAAGAAGCCCTCCTTCACCTATATTGAACAAGCAAAAAATTTAAAATTTAGAAGTTAGAATTTAGAAATCAGAAATTCAAATTACAAACATAATTTACAAACAAACATAAATTACACTCACCTCCTCATCAGCAGATGGAGGCTGTCTCCTAGGCCTTGGTGCATACCATTTAGGATTGATTGCATAGGTTGCCATATGAAGTGGGGTGTTCATAGTGTTCCACCTTTTCATCACAATGGGCTTAATATGCTCCTCATAGAACTCCAAACTAGGTTCCTTGTTTTTAATAGCTTGCTTGACTTGCCCAAGCATGCTATCAAAAGTCTTATAAATCTCTCCAAGGCTAGGAGAGTCAGTATCAACATATCTAATGACCTGCACAATAGGGTCAATGAAGGAGCAAATGTATTTGCAAATGAAAGCAAATTACAAGTGAGAAACATCATAATCATTTAAAATTTAAAAAAATTAAAAATCAGTAATAATAAATATAATATTATTTATGTTTCTTACCTCATTGTGGTCCACCAGTTATCATCTAGGATTCTTTGTCTCACACTTCTTCCATCCGGGGTGCTTGATTCATGCCATCTATTCTACTCTACATTGACCACCATGGATTGTAAGGCCTCTTGGACCTCAAGCATCCTCTCCATCAAAATGAAATAGCTAGCATATCTAGTCTCCACGGGCTTGAGGAATTCTTTCTTGGAAAATGTCCTAAATAATGCAAGAGACGTGTGATGATTGCAAATAAACATTTGCACATCTCTAGCCTCGGACACCATAGCCTTTATCCAATCAATTTTGCCTATGTCCTTCAAGGTGTTGTTCAATGCATGTACACAACACGGGGTCCAAAAAATGTGTTTATAGGCGCTCTCTACTATCAATCCAGCTGATTTACACACCCAGGCTGAATCAGTGACTGCTTGCACAACATTTGATGCCCCTACCTCTTCTATAGCATCCTTCAAAATCTCAAATTGGAAGGATGCATCCTTCCTTATTCCTGAACAATCAACGGCTCTAAGAAAATAGGCCCCTGCTGTACTAGTGACAATAAGATTGATGAGTGGCCGATGTTTGATATCGGTCCACCCATCCATGATGATAGAGCATCCATCACTCATCCATGTTTGTCTCATGTCCTCCATCAAAATGCTCACTTTTGAGTACTCTTTATCAAGGATAGTGGTGCGTAATTTAGTCTCTCCTGGTGGTATAAATGAGGGACCAGCAGCATATATATCTTTGCACATTTGTTTAAAATATGAGGAACGACAAACATGGAATGGTATACCATGAGCATAAAGAAATCTGCCAATTGACTCTTCAGCTCTCTCCTTTGCTTGTATGTTAAACAATTCAGCCACATTGGTATCTCTCTTGGCCTTTCCCTTCCCTTTACTACTAGTGGTAGTATAAGTGGGTGTGGGTGTGGTACCTATTGGACCCCCTGCTTTCAATGTGTCCCCCTCCACATGCAACCTATTGGCCTCTTCTTTTTCTACAGCTGTAATTTTTTTGCAGCCTTTCAACCCTTGCCCACCTATCCATAAAAGATGACAATACACTCTTGTGTAACTCCCAAAATAGTGTTTCTTACATATATGGCACTCCCATTCCCTACTACCCCCTGAATTTTTTTTCTTATTGTTTACTTTTGAGGCAAATTGTAGGAGAGGTTTCTTTGAATTGAATGGGCCTTTGGCATACGTTTTGAGGATTGTGGAAGGGCATTGAAAAGGATTAGATTGTGACATTGTTGCATCTTCCATACCGACATGTCGAACATCTATATCATCATTTGAAAAATCACTATCAGCCCTACGTCTTTTTCTATGTCTTTGTGACATATGAGTTGCTTGCATGGCAACTTCCATGCTATCACTACTTCCCTCACCCTCACTGCTGCTCATGTTTTTTGATTTTGTAATGTATTATGTTGTTGCAAGTTATTGAAAAAAAAAATATTTCAAAGTTTCATTCAACATGCCCTCTCTATGTGATGAAAAGAATTGAAAAATGGCAACAAATAACAATAAAGTTTGAATCAAACAATAGGAAGATAAAACACATACCTGGAATGAAGAAGAAATGATAGCAAAACCCTCCTCTTGAACCTCCAAAATGCTGTTGTGTCTTTCCTCTTGCAAACTGAAAATACTCCAAGTCCAAATGAAATGAGCAAAATAGTTAAGCCTTACTCTTATAACTATTATAAAATAGGGTTTCCATATTTTATTACAACCTAAAATCGCATGTGGGGCCCGCGCGAAAGTCAAACAATTAAAAAAAACATTTTTTTTTCCATTTTTTAATGCTGACGAAAATCTGGAAAATTGGGGATGGATTTCTGTACTAGGTACGGTTGAGGTACGGATTTCCATACCATCGTATCACTTTTTTTTGAAAAAGTTACCGGGGATGCGTCCCCATTTTTTTCCATTTGGGGACTTCTCCGGGGATGGGAAAAATCCGTACCCGCGTCCCCGTTTTGTACCCGGTACGGGGACGAGGCCAAAAGGCCAGGGGACGCGTCCCCGTGGAACACAGTATCTTTGATCCAAACTACACAAACCATCATGTGGAGAACTTGCCCATTCTACCTCCAATATGGTCATCTAAGGAGAGTACCTCCATTTGTGATCCTTTTCAATCAATCCTTGCCAATACCAATATTTGGTTAGAAAGGAGAGGCCTTAAATGTATCAAGATCAAGCCAGGTAAAGACTTTGATCCTCCTAGCTCAATTGGTTTAAGGTCAGAAATTAAGGGCAAAGGTAAAGATGGCACATCTACCCTAGCCTCAGAGCTTCTAGTTGCATCTATTCCAAAGCTTGCCATCAAAGGAGGTAAGGCTATGGGGAGGGTAATTGAGGTTAAGGCCGTGGAACCTCAAAAGATCCAGATCGATTCAAGTGACGATGAGTTGCCACCACAGCCAAAGAAAGTCTACTCTTATGGTACCTCCTCCTGTTGACACTTCAGTTGCCACTAGACTTCCTGACTATACTCTTGTGTCAGATGAGTCCCTTGATTCACCATTGGATACAGTTATGGATGCATTCTCCACAGAGCAGGCGCTTCCTCCTGAGGATTTTGACAACACAAGCTCTGCCCATCTCGTCAGTTGCTCCATCAATCTTGTCAAGGGACCAGTATCAGAGTTTTGAGAATGTGTTTGACGCATACTCCATGACTATCCCCTCTATGACAATTTCGTCCATGGCAATGATGGATACCACTTCAGCACAATTTGAGCAGTTCATGGCTGAGGTCACCCACAAAAGTCCCACTTTAGTGGCCATTTAGACAAAGACTCCTCTCATTGTGGCCACAGTTGCACAGGTTGATTCAGTAACCACATTGGTTACTACATCTGCAGTAGGATCTTTGTCTTTTTCTCTACCTGTGTGGCTCAGTGTAATCACTCAGAAGAGGAAGAAAGAGGAAATCCCACCAAAGGATCATGATTACAGGCAAGTTGCTAGGACCAAGGCTCCTAAGAACAAAAAGGCAAAAATGGTTTCTAGGGTCATGGTTGACAACAATGAAGTCAAGTATGTGGAGGTAGTTGAACCTCTTGTTGACAAACCTACAGAGGAGATGCAAATCCACAGACTACAAGTTCACTAGAATTGAACTTGGAAAACAAACATGTCTGAGATGTCAATAGGATGCACAAGATGCAGTCAGCCTACTCACTCAAAAGAGCGATAAATTGTGGGAAAAGAAGAATAGGTTGAAGGAGAACGCATGACTTCTAGACATCATGGAAAAGATGAAGGCTTCTTCTCTGTCAGCTAATCCTATCTCTTTTGAGCTTACAGGGCAAGTAAAAAGGAAAGCAAAAGCCATAGATGAATGGGGCAGTCGTTTGGAGTCACAAGGCATGCAAGTAATTTAGGATGTTTTTAAGATATTCAAATGGGGAAGAGAGATCTTGGCTAAGTTGAATGAGCTCCTTTCAATCAGCAGCTCAAATTCCTAGATGCGGATATTGATGTTTGGAGGATCATGACAGAGGTTGATTTGGATGTCTTATGCGACTATGGAATCATTTCTTCAGCCAAGATGTAATATAGTTATTTGCATCGAATGGTCCATAAGGAGCAAGTTATGCAAGGGTTGGTGGCAGAAAGTAAGGCAACAGTGGAGTGCCTCAACAACCGTGAACGCATGATCACTGATTGCTTTCAACAATTGACGTGCCAAATAATTACTAAAGATGGTGAACTCGCTGAAGAAGATGTTTTGACAGGGTTCACAAGAATTATTCGCCTACAACATGAGGCGGGTAACTTTGACTTCAATATGATTGATACGCTGACAAGCTACAAAGCTTCACTAGATAGTCTGCAGAATCATCTGATTGAGTACAAAAATGTTAGCTCTGAAAGTACAAGCTTAATTCAAAAGGTGAATGTGATTGCACAACATACAGGGTTGCTGGATGAAGTAGTCGTACATGAGTCTTTGCAAAAGTTCAGAGATTTTGTAGATACTTTGTGAAGATGTTTTCTAAGTGTCTCAGATACTTCATTTTCTACGCTTTAATAGAATAGGTGTAAATTTTTTGACAGATTGCATGAAGAAGCAAAATACTTTGTCAATACAGGAAAACATGTACCTATGTAATCGCTTCATACAATCGGGTTGCAAGTGCATTAGGCATTACAACATTGAATAAGTCATAGTTAGTTAGTTAGTTTTTGAATAAGTCAAAGTGGTTGAGGATTTCCCCTTTTCTCTCCACTTTTCTCTCTGCTCTTTTCCTATATAAAGGAGGGAGTTCATTGTAAATAATCATCTTTTGTTTTGGGCAAGAAGACTATGCTATGATATCTTGTGTCTTGAAAACTTTGTGTTTCATGGTGCAAATTTTCTGAATTGAATAGAAGAAACAAGAGTTCTCAAACTTTGTGTTGTGGATCTTGGAATTATTTGGTGTTTTCTTATGTTGCATCAATTGATCTTTCTTTATTTCAGTTTATAGTTCTCTTATGTAAATCATTCGAGCTTTTAATTTAATTTCTTAAAGACTTTGAGCTTTGAGAGAGGAGATTGTTATAGTTGAATAGTGGCTCCAAATTACTAAGAGCTAAAGATTTTGAGCTTTAATTTAAAGTATTTTATTGTAAATTTGAAAGTGATTAGTAAGAGACTCTGTGCCTTGCTAATTGTTTTATTTGATCATAAATTGGGGCTAATCGCATGACACTTTGGGTTTATGTTGTTGTACCACCAAAATATTATAGTTAACTTCTGCCTTAGGAGTTGCTCTTACGTCAACCACCAAGCCACCGGTATTATCATAGCAATAAGAGACTTTTTGTTAAGTTGGAAAGTTGTAGTATGCAAATCATTCTTGAAAAAAGAGGAATTGATTAAGAGAATCACCATTTTTTTTATTTCAGTTAAGTTCCTATTGAAGCCACCTACGGTAAGAAGGGAGCCTCCCCTATTGCTAAGAGGAGAGAGAAATCTCATGAGATGTTGCCTAAAGTCACAATTTTGTAAGTTGTGGTTTCAGTGACTTACAAAATTTTTAGCCAACAATTTGCAAGTACAGGCTCTTCGAAATACAAAACATTTTCGTGCAACAACTCTCACTTTCTAAGTGTGGCCAACTGCATTATAGGGGTTCATATTTGGATTTACTCATGTTTGGTCGCGGTTCTTTGCTTTGAGCTTAAGCAGTGTTTAGTGCTCAATGAGTGTTGAGACTTGCTCAAATCTATAAGAGTTGAGATAAATGGAAGATAAATACCGTAATAATTTCCTGTGCTAGATGTGGGATTGATATCTTGATGATAGAACTGCTGCTTATTTTGGCAATTGATCATTCATTATTCTCCATAGTAGTTGTTTCAAGTGTGTTGAGTGTGTTCATGCTTTGGAGATTGATTGTGCTCATAACTCCTTGTGTAGCATGAATAATATTGTTTGGTGTAGAGATTTCTATGCTGGAATGAATGTGTGAAAATAGACTTGTGAATGAAGCCCATCCCTGCTGGTGATTGTTGCATTTCCTAGGCAGCTGTGCGTAGGGTTCTGAGTAAGAAGGGCAAGTTTGTTAAGTTCAGAAGAGTCTCAGTGAGATGTGACATTAATATTTGATGAATTCAAGGGGTGATTTGATACACATGCTATGAGTCTGGAATTTGGTTTTTCTATAAATAAATTAGCTATTGCTTTTCTCCCCAACCTCAACACCACATTATCCAATGCGGTATTATTACAAATTGATGGCATGAAGAAATATGTATGGTTGCTTCATTCTATACATTGGTGGAAGCAAATAGGGAGTGTGTCGACCAGCTCTCCTAGTTGTTATTACCATTGGATTTTGGTAACTGCAGTAATCGTAGGCCTTCATTCCTTGACTGGCAACATATTTTTAGTATTGAGCAGTGGAATATTATTGTCTTGGCAAAAGGTATTTCAAAGGGAAGAGGAGTGTATTCTTACAAGTAGTATCAGGCAATTAAGTATATATTATATACACTAGATTAAAAGAGAATATGCTATGAAGATCTAAGGTGATGTATCTGAAGAGTTTGTTACAAACATTTTAAAGGAGAATGTGGTTCAATCACTACTGGATCGCAGATGGAAATGACTTTGATTATGACAGTGATGTGAATGTCAGCCATAATTGAAAGCTTGACCTGATCACTCTTATCGTGTCCCTCCCGAAGTGGAAGTAGACTAAGGTTTCAAGATCAATTTAATAAAAGATAAGTATTCCATGCTTGATTAATGAACACATTTTTTTTTGTATTTATTAATTCATGCTATAACTTTAATAGTGAATCATGTATGCTTCATTTGCATTAGATAATCTCTTTAATGCTTTCAAGACGGACCAAGAACCGTAAAAGATTTCATTCAAGGAAGGAAGAACTTGATAATTGCTCCTATGAGGCTAAGTTGGTCGCTAGAGACGTTTCTTCGAAGAGGAAGAATTAACATTTAGGAGTTTGACAATCCATCATAGGCAACCTTGGACGAGGAGGTCAGAAGGTTGATATCAGATTTAGAGGGAGTCTGACAATGCATCATAGGCAATGTTGGATGAGGAGTTCAGAAGGTTGATATCAAATTTAAAGGGATTCTGACATTTCATCAGAAGCAACTCTGGACGAGGAGGTCAAAAGATTGATATCAGATTCAGAGTGAGTCTGACATTTCATCAGAAGCAACCTTGGACAAGGTCATGATGCAAGAGCATCTTGGGTTCATGGCAATCTTGCATCAACCAAAAAAAATTAGTTCTTTGTTATTTTTGTTCTTCTTTACCGATTGGAGAGATTATGATGGTTGATCGTCATTTGTTCGAGATAGCGTTTGTGATCGTAAAGTCTTATTCTAGACCTATCTAGGATCATCTTCCTATGATCGCACCTCCTATTGTTCGTGGCTGTTCGAGATTTGATCCATTTACTGTCCATGGGTAACGTGTTCGTTGCTTGCTTGGACCTATTTAGAGATTCAATGTGCGGTTGTTGATCTTTGACTTTTGTTTGTTGCGATTGTAGCATGTGGTTTGTGGATCTTCCATGGATCGTTCCGTATGATCGCGCATCTTGTTGTTCCTTTTCATGGATCTTTGATTCATTTTTGGGTCGGACCTATTTGTTGTACACGTTTCCTTCTTGGGAAATGTAATTTCCTTTTGGTTGACCTTTAGAGGCATAGCCTATGTAATAACTCGATGTATCTTGAGAGGAAAGGGGTTGTTGGTTAGAGGAACCTAGATCTGAGACTTTGGCAGATCGGAATTAGGATCTGAGATTCATTTCCTTGAATAAGGCCGTAAGCAGGAAGACCTGACAGCCTGGCATGTATGTTGTTTGATCTCTGAATGAATTGGATCGTGCATTTTCTCTCTAGATTTGTGTTGTTGCTTCCTGTGTTACTCTTAGCTGCAAGGTTGGGTGTCTCCTTTGGGGATTATCCCTCCTTAGCACTGCGTTAGGTGGTATCAGAGCAAGGTTTTGTTTGTAAAAAGCCCTAGTTGAATTGGTTGTAGGGTGGTAGATTGTGGTGTGGCCTACAATTGCAGAGGATTGCAAAATGGTTTGTGGAAGGAGAGATGTTGATCCTATTGTGTTGGATATGTTGAGACAAATTTCTGCTAGGCTTGAAGCTGTTGAGACAGCCCAAAGAAGAGGAAGACCTATTGAAGATGTTTGCGAAGAAGAAGTCGAAGAAGTAGGAGCAAAAGAAGCCTCTGTTCTTGAACAAGGCGAAGAAAGATTCCTGAGAGCTTTAACATGTGTGAATGCAAAACCACATTTTAATCCTCCTGAATATAATGGCAAGTTGGATTTAGATGAATTGTTGGATTGGATCCCTGAAATGGAGAAATATTTTGAATATGAAGGTACACCGATGGATAAGAAGGTGAAGTTTGCCGGTACAAGATTGAAAGGACATGCATCTTTATGGTGGGAACATATGCAGCTTGATCGACAAAGAAGAGGAAAGGAAAAGATCAAGGTATGGGATAAGATGGTAAACAAATTGAAGGGTAAATTCCTACTGGGTGACTATCAAGTTAGTTTGTTAAGAAGAATGCAAAATTTGAAACAAAAGGACATTACTGTAAGGGAATATACTGAAGAATTCTATAGATTGGATATCAGATCTGGACATATAGATGATGAAGTTTAAAGAGTTGCAAGGTACTTGAATGGATCGAGAACTTCTATACAAGATGAAATTAGTTTGGTCAAGATGAATAGCATTGAAGACGCCTATCAATTTGCATTAAAGGCAGAAGAGAAGCTAAACAAAAAGCATGAGCAAAGGCAGAGAGGCAGAGGTGGTAGATTTTCTATTGGAAGAGGTAGATCTTACGAAGAAAGTAGTAGATTTGATCAGGATAAAACAAATCAAGATAAAGGTAAATCAGAATGGAAAGGAGAATGCTCATACCGAGGAAGAGGAGGTTATGCAAGAGGTAGTTACCCTAGAGGTAATTATCATAAGAGAGAAGACAAAACCTGGTTTAAGGGCACTTGTTTTAAGTGCGGTGAAGAAGGATATAGGGCATTTGAATGTAAGAAGGTTGGTAGCAGTAGCAGGAACACACTTGTACAGGAAGATTCACCTGATTCAATGAACAACCTGGAAGGTGGTGAAAACTTGATGATTAGCAGAGCTTTGTGGAATGAAGGAACTAAAGAGGACCCTCTGAGGAGAGGCTTATTCAAAACGAGATGTAAAGTTGCTGGAAAGTGTTGCGAGATGATCATTGGCAGTGGAAGTTCAGAGAATTTGGCATCAGAAGAGTTGGTTACAAAGTTGCAGTTACCGAAGATGAAGCACCCTAAGCCATACCAGATTGCTTGGATTAAGGATGATCATAAACTTTTCGTAAGTGAACAATGTCTTGTGAAATTTAAGATTGGAAACTATCATGATGAAGTTCTTTGTGATATTATGTTGATGGATTGTTGTCACATCTTGTTGGGTAGATGTAATGTCCCTTGCTAGACTTAGGTTAGTGTTAACCAATATTTAATATACTCAAGGCCTAAATTGAATGGACTAAGTTGCATTGAATCGAATCTATGTTATTCCATTATTCAAAGTAAGGAAAGTTATACATTCACCGATCATATTAAGCAATCTTATTATTTATGATCCTCAATGTCCATACTACCCTTATTACCATTTCAGTTCGAGAAGAAGAAGATTAGGACGTAACCAAGTTGCTTAAATATCAATCACAATAGGTTCCCTCAAAGTTTACAGATCCAAGCCCTTATCCTATCTTGGGACTATGCCCGCAAGGTGCTCAGGGTTGTTGATCCTTACCCTATCTTGGGAATCAACCTATTGGCTGGATTTAGACAGGCCTCTCCTTGGAAAACACCTCAGTCCCTTCCTCTTCAAGTGCTAAATAGTAATGAGTCTTGAACATGGACATATATAATTATGACTCTATTAATACTAATGAGTATTTATATTACGAATTTATGTATAGATGATTCTGATTTCATCCTTATTAACTTATAATACTATTTTCACTGCTATTAATATATATATATATATATATTTATCTGATTACACTATTATATACATCCATATCTGATTATACTTTTATTAATATATATATATACATAAGACCATATAATAGTTCTTTATCCTTAATAGGATTCAGATATAATATTATGTAACCAGTATTAACTCATTGATTGCTTGCTGGTAATACATATGATTCATTTCCTTTCTTATCTCTTATCAAGAATAACAAGTTTTTTTATATTCTCTGATTCTTTCCTTCAGAGATCTGATCATCTCGTTTCCTTATTCTTTTATGATCTTCCCAAATCGATACCCTTTGAATGAGTTTGGACCTTCTCTTATACCTACCAAATTGAAAGGGTGGCAATCTTTTGTATTGATGAGTCACATCTCTTCGGCAACTGTAATTGATATTTGTTTATCATAATTGATAGTTAGTCTAGTCAATATTCCTATTTATTGTTTATAATATAAGTAAGAGGTGTCGATTGATTTCCCCAACACATGTTATTATGATGGGTGAACATGACTAGTCGATTAGTTAATTCCTTGCCATTCGATTTGCTATAATATATAAGCCGATAACTCCACCTAATCAATGTTTGTCGTCACTTACTTCACTGACTTGCTTTCTATCGATGCTTATCTATTCCTTGCTGCATATTATTAATTTTGATCATTGTTTCCCCATCGCCAAATATCAAGAAATAACGACACACTATTTGCCCATGATATTGACTCTACCGGACGCCCCAGCTAAAGTCTTCTCACACGTCTTACAAATACTTGCCATAGATCAGAGAAATCAACCAAAGCTAAGGGGGCTCTATTGTCAAATACATCTCCTTGGATGCACCACTCTTGGCCACATGATATTTACGGTGGCATGAATAATTATGCTGATTATGATACTTAGACCATCATTTCTAATATCCATATACTGTAATTGTTCATAGGGTATTAGCCATTTCTTAGTAGAATATTATTTGTTACTTATTGAAGTATTTGATGCCTTTTATTACTTTATTTTGGATACATTATATCATAATTTATTTATTGGCTTCATATTTTAATTTTATAATAATAATTATTATTATTTCGTAATTTTTATTTAAATTCCATTTTAGAGAGGGGTTATCATAGTAGACCATGGCAGTATGATAGACAAGCTATACATGATGGTAGATTGAATAGGTATACTATTGTGGCTAATGGGAAGAAACAAGGTTTGTTTCCTCTGGTAGAAGAATATAAGAGTGAGAATTGCACTACTGTTAGAGTTTCCTTGGTTGAAGGAAGACAATTCATGAAGGGGTTGAAGAAGAATGATGTGTGCTATGCTTTGATTCCTAATAGACTAGTTGTGAAGACACAGGATGATTCACCATTGGAAGTTAAAGAATTGTTAACAAAATTTCAAGTTAGCATTTCAAATAATGTACCTGATGGGTTACCACCTGTTAGAAGCATCAGTCATTGCATGAATATGATACCGGAAGCTAGTTTACCTAATAAGGCACCTCACTGGTCAACACCTACAAAGAATGAAGAATTGAATAGACAAGTTCAGAAATTGTTGTAGAAGGGTTTGACTGGAGAAAGTTTGAGTCCGTGTGTAGTTCCAGCTATGTTGGCACCTAAGAAGAGTGGAGAATGGAGGATGTGTACAAATTCAAGAGCTATAAACAGGATCACAGTGAAATACCGGTTTCTATTGCCTAGGATGGATGATATCATGGATTGTTTGAGTGGAGAAAAATACTTTACCAAGATTGATTTGAAGAGTGGCTATCATCAGATCAAAATCAGAGAAGGAGATGAATGGAAGACTGCTTTCAAGACAATAGAAGGTTTGTATGAGTGGTTGGCTATGCCTTTTGGTTTGACTAATGCACCTAGTACTTTTATGAGGCTGATGAATGATGTCTTGAAGAAATTCTTGGGTAAGTTTGTGATTGTTTACTTGGATGAGATTTTGATATTTAGTAAGAGTAAGGAAGATCATTTGTTGCTTTTGAGACAAGTATTGCAGAGATTGAAAAAGGAAAAGTTGTTGATTAACTTTAAGAAATGTTCTTTCGTGAAGGAAGAGATAGTGTACTTGGGTTTTGTGATTTCAGCTAAAGGTTTGAAGATGGATCCTGAAAAAGTTAGAGCAATTTTGGAATGGCCTACACTTGAGAATGCTAGTGAAGTCTGATCTTTTCATGGATTGGCAAGTTTGTACCGAAAGTTCATAAGGAATTTTAGTTCTATTTGTAATGCTATGATAGGGACAATGAGAGGATACAAGAAAGATTTCAAGTGGACACATGAAGCTGACAGAAGTTTTGAGACCTTGAAGCAGAAGGTAGCTGAATTACCGGTACTGGCTTTACCTAATTTCTAAAGTATTTCAAGTTGATTGTGATGCAAGTGGAAGTGCAATCAGAGCAGTATTGAGTCAAAAAGGTAAACTTGTTCCTTTTTGTAGTGAAAAATTGTATGACCCTAAGAGGAAGTATTCAATCTATGATCAAGAATTTTATGCTATTGTTCAAGCTCTTAAGAAATGGAGACATTATTTGATGCCTAAGGAATTTATGTTGTACACCGATCATAAAGCATTGCAGTATTTGGGTTGTCTGAATAAGTTGAATCAGAGACATATGAAGTGGGTTGAATACTTGCAGAATTTTACTTTTGTGTTAAAAGTTGATAAACATAGAAGTGGATTGTCAAATAGGGTAGCAGATGCATTGAGCAGAAGAAGAAGTTTATTGACTAAGATGAGAGTTGAGGTACTTGGTTTTGATGATTTGAAAAGTTTGTATGAAACTGACCTTGATTTTGCAGAACCTTGGAAAGTATGTAAGGAGCCGATCACATATAATCGAAGTAAGTGGGTTGATTACTTCATTCAAGAACGTATTTTGTTCAAAGGCATTCAATTATGTATACCAAGAGGATCAACGAAGGAAAATCTAATCAAGGAGAAACATAGTGGAGGACTTGCAGGACATTTTGGCATTGATAAAACAATGAGTCTGATTAAGGAGAAATACTTTTGGCCTCAGTTGTATAGGGATGTTCAAATATTTGTCAGAAGTTGCAAGATTTGTCAAGTTGCTAAGGGAGTAAGTCAAAATACAGGGTTATACACACCTTTACCTGTTCCTAGTAGACCTTGGGAAGACATTAGCATGGATTTTGTTCTTGGCTTATCAAAGACGCAAAGAGTTAATGATTCTGTATTTGTTGTGGTAGACAGATTTTCAAAGATGTCACATTTTATTCCTTGTAAGAAAACATCAGATGCTATTCATATAGCTAATGTATTCTTTAGGGAAGTTGTGAGATTGCATGGGTTGCCTAAGACTATTGCTTCTGACCGGGATAGTAAGTTTGTGGGATACTTTTGGAGGACACTTTGGAAGAAGATGGGTACAGATTTAAAGTTCAGCTCTACATTTCATCCACGAACCGATGGACAAACATAAGTTGTGAATAGGAGTTTGGGTAATTTGTTAAGATGTCTTGTTGGAGATAAACCTAGTAATTGGGATTTGGTTTTGGCACAAGCAGAGTTTGCATATAACGATTCAGTGAACCGAAGTACAGGTAAAACACCCTTTGAAATTGTTAGTGGCATGCATCCTAAAGGAATATCAGATTTGAAAGATCTTGGCTTAGAGGAGAAGAAAAGTGTTGAAGTAGAGGGATATGCTAAATTCATGAAGACTTTGCATGATGAGGTGAAGTATAACTTGGAACATAGTAATCAGAAATATAAAGATACAACTGACCGATCTAGGAGACATAAGAATTTTAAGGTTGGTGATGAAGTTATGATTCATTTGAAGAAGGTTAGATTCCTGTTGGAACCTACAGTAAGCTTAAGATGAAGAAGTTTGGGCCTTGTAAGATACTAAAGAAATTTGACAGTGGTAATGCTTTTGAGGTTGAGTTACCAGTTGACATGGATATATCACCTATATTTAACATTGCAGATCTGTATGAGTACCATGAGTTAGATGATGAGACAGACATAAAGTAGGAATATCCTAAGAAGCAGACAAAGGAAATTGAGAAGGTCTTGGATAATAGGATTGGGAGAAGCACAAGGGAAAAGGATTACATGGAGTACTTGGTCAAGTGGAAAAATAGACCAGTTGAGGATGCTACATGGATTTCCCAATTTGAGTTGGATCGTTTGGATTCTTCTCGGGTTGTACAACAACTTTGATTCAGAGCATCAATTTTTATTAACCCCAGGTTTTTGATACAGGAGCATCTTGGGTTCATGGCAATCTTGCATCAACCAAAAAAAAAAATAGTTCTTTGTTATTTTTGTTCTTCTTTACTGGTTGGAGAGATTATGTTGGCCGATCATCATTTGTTCGAGATAGCGTGTGCGATCGTAAAGTCTTATTCAATGTGTTCATTGCTAGTCTTATTCGATGTGTTCGTTGCTAATAGCAAGTAATGTGTTCGTTGCTTGCTTGGACCTATTTAGAGATTTGATGTGTGGTTGCTAATCTTTGGCTTTCGTCCGTTGCGATTGCAGCATGTGGTTCGTGGATCTTCCATGGATCGTTCCCTATGATCGCGCATCTTGTTGTTCCTTTTCATGGATCTTTTATTCATTTTTGGGTCATACCTATTTGTTGTACACATTTCCTTCTTGGGAAATGTAATTTCCTCTTCGCCAATCTTTAGAGGCATTGCCTATATGTAATAACTCGATGTATCTTGAGAGGAAAGGAGTTGTCAATTAGAAAAAACCTAGATCTGAGACTTTGGCAGATCGAAATTAGCATCTGAGATTCATTTCATTGAATAAGGCCGTAACTGGGAAGGCCTGGCAACTCGGCATGTATGTTGTTTGATCTCTGAATTAATATATTGGATCGTGCATTTTCTCTCTAGATTTGTGTTGTTTCTTCCCGTGTTACTCTTTAGTTGTGAGGTTGGGTGTCTCCTTTGGGGATTATCGCTTCTTGGCACTACGTTAGGTTACAAAGTTGATATCTGCTTCAGAGGGAGCCACATCATCATGAGGATTTGTTAATGCATTCTTCTCTGTGAGAGAAGTTTGAGGTGCAAGCCCTTGTAGCATTTTTCTCTGAGACCAAGAAATTTGAGGTATTAGTCCTTGTTAATGCATTCTTCTTTGTGAAAGATGAGTTTGAGGTGAAAGCCCTTGTTCCACCCTTTGGGAGTAGCTATGGTGGATGTCATGTGAGATAATCCATGACTTAGCACTTGTGCTTATTCACCCTCTGGGAGTAGCTATGGTGAACGTCATGATGAGATGGCGACATCATGTTGAGTGATTTCGTGATGGGCACTTGTGCACTTGTTCTTTCCACCCTCTGGGAGTAGCTATGGTGGATGTCATGTGAGAGACTCCATGACTTAACACGTGTTGATTCACCCTCTAGGAGTAGCCATGGTGGATATCACTACATAACTCAAATATCGAGAAGGATTCCTCCCTAGCTAAGAGGGAGTGTTAATGTTATTGTAGCTATGGTCCGATTCCTTCAGGCCAACATGGATAACATAAAGGTTATGATAATATAATTATTATATTTTATAATAATATAATAATTATTATATTAAATAGTAATATAATAGTTAGTATGTTATATAATATTATTATATTAAGGGAAGAGTGGCGACCCTTGGTGAAGGAGCACCACCGATAAGTATAAAGGAAGAATAAATCTTCCTCTCTTATCATCCAACATACACAATAGATTGCAGTTTGAACATATTGCAGATCCATCATGCACACAAAAAAACAACAGTATGTATGTATTAAATGTTGACTTTGATGCTTTTGATGAAAGGAAATATGAAGACAATTAAATATTGATTGATATATGACAAACCACCGAATGAATTCAGGAATATTTTTAATTTTGCAAACTATGTGGTATTTAAATATTTTGTTTATTAGCATTTATGCGTATCATTATTTTATATTTTGAAGTTTTAATACACACACAGAGACAAACATATATGTACGTATATATGTATATATGTATACATATATGTATATACATAAATACATGTATACATATATATGTGTCTATATATACATATATTTATGTATATACGTATATGTATATATACATATACACACCCACCCCTGCAGACAAAATATTTAAAAATTTAAATGATACTTATAATTGCTAATAAACAAATTTTATATATTGATAAACAAAATATATATGTTTGTATATCTGTATGTATATTACATATAGATATACATACATACACACTCACACAAACCCACATACTAAGTTGTCGATTCAGGTACAAGTACTGAAAACCAGTACGACATTGTTTTCCTTGGGTATGGGAATATTAAATATAAATCAAAATTATAAGAAGTAGAACAGTGATACTCATAATTGCCAATAAATTATGAAGCAGCATACTTAACCTTATTACCTTAAGGAAAAATACTAAGGGCATAACGTTTGAACAGTTGGATCCTTCTTCCTTTTCTTGGTTCAAGCTTTTCTTACCTTCCCATGTCTTAAACACATGCTTTCCACCTCCTATGACAGAAATGTAGATGCTGGAATGTTCTCCTGGGACCTATAAAATTTCCTACATGTGATGGAAGATGAAACATCTGTTTATTACAATTTCTGAGTTACACAGTTGGGGGACACTATCTTGGTAGCAGCACTGTCTATGACACTTCAAACCTTTAATTTTCAGTCTTCTATTTATATTTTGGATCCATTTAACTCTTAACTAAATTTAATATTTGTACATGTTCTATTACCATTTTCATTATCCATATAGATAATTTATTCCTAAGCATATTAGGGTGGTTGTTTACAATGCTGTCATTATTTTTCAACTCATGAAGTATTCTCAAATCACGACTTTCTATTTAATCTGCAATGCCTCATGGGCATTTCAGTTCCTCATAGAATCTCGACTTTTGTTAGTACAGATTGAAAATTTAGTTGTAATGTCTCCTTTTTGGCTAAGTCAGGAAATAGGGACAATTACCTTGCAGTCCAAATCACTAGAGACTTCTTTCTTTCAAGTCTTTAATTACTACTATGAATTATGACTTATGAATGTGAAAATGATGCAATTGATAAGATGGAGAATGATACACATGCGTGCATACACACACATATGCATATGCATATACATATACATATAGACACACACACACATGGGATATTGATCACTGCTATATCTGATATAATGATAATGACTATGCCTGTTGATCTTTATTTTTAATGCCAAAAATATTAGTCTTGTCGGATTTATCAATGGAGAATGTGTTTTAGCCTATAATTGCTTATAGCGATTAGATTGCTATTTCTGATGTGATCCTTGAATTGTATGCAATGATGAACTGATGTATCACTTATAGTGATTAGATTGCTATTTCTGTTATGATTCTTTAATTGTATGCAACGGTGACTGATGTATCACTTACAGTAATAATATTGCTGTCTCAAATGTGATCCTTCATTGCTTGCAATGTTTGATGTATCAATATTGCTTGACAGCGATATAGTTGCTGTCTCAGATAGCGAACCATAATCTTGCAACGATTAGGATGCTGTGTCTGATATATACTTTCTTTCCTGCAATCACAAGGTGCTGTTTCTAATATAAACTTATGTGCTTGCAACCAACTAATGCCTGAGAAGGCAATCGCTCGATATAAGCAAATCCAACTGGATTAAAATATAAGAGGTAATCAATGACTGAATTCATCAAGTGACTGAAATGACTTCTTATATCTTATGATTGGAGAGATAGGTTACGTTTAAGGGATATGACCCATGCTTCCTCAAAGTCACCACCCTTCTTAGCCACACTTCTTCATTATCGTGATGCTTATTGTTTGGACTTGTATGCTAATCGCACCTCCTCATTATGATTTACATTTCTTCGTTAGTTTGCATATCATTAACACTTAATATAATTTCAGTTTCTCTATCGATCAAGTGCTTAGATTAGCAAATTGATACCATTGCTGTTACCATTTACTTATTCTGGTCTTCCCCTTAAGGTTATTCATAGTTGCTGACTTGGCTGCTTTGATAGTATCGTTAACTTCATGGTATCATTAGCATTCTCCATCTAGACTTCCTCTATCTGTATGTTGACATAAAATCCTTGCAAGTTGTTATTATACCGAGTGTATATTTCGATCTGCTGGTGATATAATATCATTAGTTATTATTATCGATATATGAGTGATCAGAAAATTCCTTGGTTTGTACTATTTATTGGCAATGGTCCACATCAATTAATCACTGCACGTTCAACCGAATTGGGGTTTGGATCATAGTTGCTGACCATGTCTTTTTTGATTATACAATAGTCAATCTATCTTCCTTGATGATTGATAGTTATAATCGATATTTACCATTGTTAATTAGCATTGATTATAACGATTATCGTATTCCATGTTATTGCACCAATTAGCTCGAACTTCCATTTAACCACCTTTGTGTTGTTGACTCTGATGTATCCTTATTGATCTTGTTCATGCCTTTGCAGATAGATATACTTCTCGTATGATTGTTGTGATCAATATTGCAATCGATATCATTAACACTTGTAGTATCAATTTTGCTTAATTACTCCGAATGGTATGATTGCTTTAGGGCTTCGATTACTAGCGATATGCATGTCTAGGCTGTTGCCTTTCTTAATAATTGTGACTAATTGATTGGTCAACTTCCTCGTATGATTGTTGTGATCAATATTGCAATTGATATCATTAACACTTGTATCAATTTTGCTTAATTACTCCAAATGGTATGATTGCTTTAGGGCTTCGATTACTAGCGATTTGCATGCGTAGGCTGTTGTCTTAATAATTCCGACTAATTGATTGGTCAACTTCCTTCTGAATCACTCTTGGATGATATTGATATTAGTTGATGATTTGATTGATTCTTAGTATTAGTCTTTTAGCTATCATTGAGTTCTTTTTGTAAGATCCTTCGATGTACCTCTGCAATTTTGTCTCTCCTAGAGACTTTAACAAAATTGAGCTCTTTGGTTGATAGGATGGGGACATTACTAGCAATTAGATTGCTATTTCTGATATGATCCTTGAATTGTATGCAATGGTGAACTGATGTATCACTTACAGTGATTAGATTTCTATTTCTAATACGATTCTTTAATTGTATGTAATGATGACTGATGTATCACTTACAGTGATAATATTGCTGTCTCAAGTGTGATCCTTCAGTACTTGCAATGTCTGATGTATCAATATCGCTTGAAAGCAATATAGTTGCTGTCTCAGATAGCGAATCATAATCTTGCAATGATTAGGATGCTTTGTCTGATATATACTTTCTTTCCTGCAATCACAAGGTGTTGTTTCTAATATAAACTTATGTGCTTGCAACCGACTAATGCACGAGAAGGCAATCGCTCGATATAAGAAAATCCAACTGGATTAAAATATAAGAGGTTATCAATGACTGAATTGCTCAAGTGACTGAAATGACTTCTTATATCTTATGATTGGAGAGATAGGTTACATTTAAGGGATATGAGCCATGCTTCCTCAAAGTCGCCACCCTTCTTAACCGTACTTCTTCATTATCGTGATGCTTATTGTTTGGACTTGTATGCTAATCACACCTCATTATGATTTATATTTCTTCGTTAGTTTTCATATCGTTAACACTTAATATAATTTCAGTTTCTCTATTGATCAAGTGCTTAGATTAGCAAATCGATACCATTGCTGTTACTGTTGACTTATTCTGGTCTTCCCCTTAAGTCGATTAATACTTGCTGACTTGGCTGCTTTGATAATATCGTCTACTTCATTGTATCATTAGCATTCTCCATCTAGACTTCCTCTATCTGTATGTCAACATGAAATCCTTGAAGTCACTGTTATTATGCCGAGTGCAAATTTGATCTGCTAGTGACATAATATCATTAGTTGTTATTATTATTGATATATGATCGATCAGCAAATTCCTTGCTTTGCACTATTTATCGGCAATGGTCTACATCAATTAATCGATGCCACTTCAACTGAATTGGGGTTTGGATCATAGTTGCTGACATATCTTCTTTGATCATACAATATATAGTCAATCTATCTTCCTTGATGATTGATAATTATAATCAGTATTTTCCGTTAATTAACATCGATTATAATGATTGTCGTATTCCATGTTATTGCACCAATTAGTTCGAACTTCCGTTTAACCACCTTTGCGTTGTTGACTCCTATGTATCCTTATTGATCTTGTTCATGCCTTTGCAAATAGATATACTTCTCGTATAATTGTCGTGATCAATATTGCAATTGATATCATTAACACTTGTAGTATCAATTTTGCTTAATTTCTCTGAACGGTATGATTGCTTTAGTTCTTCGATTACTAGTGAGATGCATATCTAGGCTGTCGTCTTACTTAATAATTGTGACTAATTGATTAGTCAATTTCCTTTTGAATCACTCTTGGATGATATTGATATTAGTTGATGATTTGATTGATGCTTAGTATTAGTCTCTTAGCTATCATTGAATTCTTTTTGCAAGATCCTTTGATGCAGCTCTGCAATTTTGTCTCTCCTAGAGACTTCACAAATTTGAGCTCTTTGGTTGATAGGATGGGGACATTACATTAGTAGTGAAGAAAGAACATGCTTGATAGAGTAGGGTAATGTTTCAAAATTTGTAGAGTTAGGAAGCACATGGTTGAAAACTGGCAGAGTATTAAGTGAAAAGCTTTAGAGAGGTTAAGTGACAATCATTACAAAATCACAATGCTTGAGTTTGCCTGAGGTATGCACAAGGTACTGCTTGGGCATCTGGGTTTGTTTTGGTTCTTTTACAGAAGAACCCATAGTGAACTTGGGCATCCAGAAGGACCCACAACGAACCTGGGTACCTAGGCTGTACATTGTGCATACCCAAACAGTAATTTTACTTGGGCAGTATCGAAATTAACCACTCCCTTGACTATATTTTGGACTTGAAGGGCACTAATTCCCTTTTCACTTGACCTTGTGGAAGGCTTACACCTACAACTTTAACACAAACTCAAAGGATTTTGTTGTTCTCATACCACTTAATCTATAAATAGGTTGACTGTGCCACATTCTGGCCCTTAGTAGGGATGTAATTTGATGCCAATAGCTCAAATACTCTACAACTTGCATTTAATCCAATTAATAAAAGATGAACTACAACTTCTACATATGCAAATCACTCAAATAGAGATATAAATAACAACAATGGGAAATAATAAACATGACATCATGCACAAATCTAGAAAATACATTTACATTGGAAAAGAACCCACTTTAGGTTAAAAAACCTCCAATTCTGCATAATAAAAAATCGTCGTTCAACTAAGCAATAAAGAAGTATAGAGGTAACAATGATTGATCTGGTCCAGAACCAGCCCCAATAATGCGTAAAGATCTTTGAAATACTCCTGAAAACACTCCTTTTCTCATATAGACATTGCCTACATTTGCAGCCTACCTCAATGGTTCAAAGCCATCTACCATTTGTGTAACCTTCTTCTCCGCTTGGAGTGTATTTAAGCTATCCTTCAGCTTTCCATGGTAAAAATACATGTCAAAAGCCAAACCGAAGTATTACTTCAATGGAGTGCCAGTAGTCAGTCTTTTAGTGAATTAAAATGGCACTTTCAAATCACTTATGCTATTGCTGTTAAGAATTGGATTTTTTAAGATGTTAATTTGCTAACTAGGATTATTAGAAACCTTCACAAGCTTAAAAAATGATCCAGCAATCATTTAAATGGGTTAAAAGCTCGCTGAAAACACTTACGTGGAAAACTATGTAACTTTGGTGACGACATTCTTAGAATCATAACTTCTGCATACAAACTCAAAACTTGATGCCATTTGTTTTGAAATTGCTTTGAGATTTGAGAGGAACATGAGTATGCAAAACTATTCAACCTTGATTCCATTTGACCACTTTTTTTGGCCTTGCAACAGAGCTGCACACTTAGGACATGATCCCAATGGTCTAAATGTAAGAATGAGAGACAAATATGGATCAAACGAAGTCTATGGCTTATATTACAGAAAACGTCTTATAATTTGAAACAAGGTTTTATCTTTCACTCTATTATGTTTTGTTTTGTCTTCAAAGAGAAAATTAAAATGCTGACGACATGATATTACCCTGTCTTACCACTTTATTCCATTGAATGAGGTGTGTCCTTCAGCATTCTTTATTCAATATTGCTATTAGTGCTTCAAGGTCCAACACTGGTGGAATCTAAATCATGCTTGCCAATGGCAATCTACTTCTACACTTTGTACTGGTATCTTATCTTTATTTCATTGTCTATGATATTTGCTCATTTGAATATACTCTATTTTTTTTCAAATTAATCATATCTTGTCGATTAGAGGCAAATATAGATTGTTTGAAGAAATTGAGGACATATTCCAAATAGTCTTGTGTAAATTAATACTTGTAAATGTTTAATATACTGTTAGAATAGAGAAATTGCTTGAAAAATGTTATGTAATTTTTGGAATCAAGGCATTTTTATTCTGTAGTCATAAAAACATTAAAGGTTATATTTCTTCTTCTCTTTATCCTTGAATGTTGTAGTTTTTAATTTACTGGAAATCCTGACTTCATATGCATGTATCCCATTTGCTTTTTTAAGTCTCCTAGTTTCCCCTCATATCTCCTGTAAACCTTTCTATAGCGAATCATATTCTTTTGAACTATATTGATTCTGGAATGGTATTGAACAGTTGTCAGAAGCAATAACATCAGTCAATTTACGAAGAGCATTTATTGAAGCTTTAGTTCCACATTTTGGCAGGCCATTGGAGGCAGAAACGGTGGGATTTTCCCTGCATCTCTTGATTCTTTCTGTAACAAACAGGATTTGATTTCTCGATGTTTCTGTATTAGAACTTTTTTTGATCCAAAGTCCTAAGTTCTTATTATATGGGGAATCAGGTGTTTTGCAGGAGAGTATCTGTCCTTGCTGCAACAGGACCCTTCACCTTTCTGGTATTGTAAATTTAATAATAGTATTGTTAACCTGTTTTTCTTTTTAAAGACAACAAAACATTTTCATTTAAACATATTTGTATGACTTGCATTGCGAGACATCTCATAACAAAAAATCTAGAGAAAAAATATTTATGAAGCAATGGGAAGTATACAAGTGTCCAAGTGTATGTTGTATGTACTCTATAGCTTTCTTCAGTTTCATTTTCATTTGGAATCCATAATTCAATTATTTAGAAGAAAATTCGCAAGGTAACAGTTCAACTGTTTCCTTTTGAAATTCCTCCACACAGCAACTATGAAGTAGAGTGGCTGATGATTATTTTTAAAATATTCTTAGTTAGGACTTAGGAGTCAACTAGATTCATGTATTTGATTCTAATAAGGGCTTGCATAGTTTTTTTGTTAATATTATCTCAGGTCCTATAGATATAATGTATTTGGTTGAAATACTAATTTCTTGAGTCTAATTTAGTATAGAATTTTGTCATGAATGTTGAATGCCACCTATTGAAAATTGCTACGATTAATTTTATAATGGATATTATAGCTTCTAGGTATAATTTATTGTTAAATCCATAAGTCTTTCATAAATTATGTCTATCTTTTCTCATCTAGATGATTTATCAAACACTCTTAACAACTGTATGATTTGCATTATTATTGTTTTTAATAGCAACTAGAAGACATATACATGTGCCCTTGATTCAGTAGAAGTTTGTCTTTATTTTCTTTTCCCCTTCTCCAAAATTGAGCTTCTTCATTTTCATCTTTTTCTCTAAATTTCCTTTTGTGCAATTTTTCTTGTTAATACATATATAAGGATATTGCAGGTACATTTCATCTTACCAATCCAATTTCCTAAACAACAACCAACCTTGACATTTCAAAGTTCTCAGGTAATTATTTTTTTGGCTTATGTAATTTGTTCTTCCTACTTTATAGTTATGATCAAATATTCAATTACTAAGATTTGTATGGTAAATACTAATGTTCAATGGGAATACGACACTTTCCCTTTAGGGCCACCTTAGGCATTTCTGTGTGTCCCGATCTACAGGGCACACACCCCATTGTGACCCCATTTTTTCCTACTTGTTTTCATCACATCCTTGAGAGTATGGTTTTTTTGGTCATCCTTGTTAGATTCATGTTTTGAAGATCTACAAGACATCCATGGGACATTGAGTGATTTTACTGTTAAAAATGAACCAGAATATAGCAGGACAAATAAAAGTGCAAAAGATAGAAGAACAAAGGCAGATGACACAATCTCTTATCCTGGGAAAAACTCTCATCACCGAGGGAAACAACCCAGCCCACAGAAATAGTATATCCTTTATTGAGATTCAACACCAATTACAATATCTTGCTCCTTATTGACGTCTCAGCTTGACAGTCAATAAGTCTTACAACATCTTAATCACTAAGGTTGCTCAATGATCATATTCAATGAAACAAAAGAACAACTGAATTAATCATGATACACAAAATGAGATAATTGCATGTAACATAGCTCACTCACAGAGCCTAAATAAAATGTTTGCTAAAACTTTGAAGCGCAGACGATGATCATCTTTAGAGAATCACTTCGCAGAGAATCAAAATACACTGAGCTACTTTTATTTCGTGCTTTCCCTATTGTATATTAAAATCGCACCCAGAACATACGGGACTGCTCGAAGTAATAATGTAATGCAATGAATATATTTCTTATGGAATAAGGGAGTGCGTAGGAAGGTGACGCTTCACCTTACTTGGCGTTCCACCAAGTAAGGTGAAGCGCCATCTCTTCAGGCGTTACAAAGATTACGATGCCGATAATACTCAACGGCCAGCATAAATAATATTAAGTGCCATCAAAGATGATGAGACTGGTCATACAAATTTTACGAAACAAATATGAAACCGATAATATCAATTGGTTCATACCGATAACAAAATATATGATGATGTCGAACATAAAGGAAACACGGCCCAACAGTAAGTGTACCTATTGTTGGTGATTAAGCAAGTGCTTAATCACCAATGACAATGATACAATGTTACACATGATATCAATGACAACACAGATATGCGGACAAGCATCATCAATATGGCTCACCAAAAACTTTTGCATAAACAGATATAGAAGGTAACAACAAAATCAAAATTGAAGTCTTTGTCGCAGCTACACAACTTCAACACGCCGTCTTAGCAAGAGAGAGACCTTTAGAGAATTTCATCTAGACAAATGCACTCAGTTGCAAAATAGTCAATGTCAATAAATAATCTCAACATATTTCTAACTACTGTCATTTTCGTACAATAGAATGCACCATAGCTACTCCTAGAGGGTGAATACAAAACATATAAAATGTAATTAGAAAAAGTTATTCATCATAGCTACTCTTAAAGGATGAATTTAGAGTCACAAAGATAGGTCATGGAGTCACACGCATGATTTCTACCATGGCTGCTCCTAGAGGGTGGACCAAGGACTTTCACCTCAAACTTCTCCTAGAGAAGAATGCATTATCACCTTGCCTACTCGCAAAGGGTGACTCCACCATACCAACTCGCAGAGGGTGGATCAAGGGCTTACACCTCAAATTTCTCTCAAAGAAGAATGCATATAAGCAAGCGAACACTGAGGCTGAGACACTTTCTCAACAAGAGCATCATTCTCCACTAAGCCAAGCTTTTCTCGAAAATAGAAAAACTTCACTCTCGGAAGTGGTTTGGTGAGAATGTCTGCAGTCTTCTCCTCTGTAGAGATATACTTTAGTTTAACTGCATTTCTTTGAACCATATCTCTCAAGTAATGAAATTTAATCTCCACGTGTTTGGATCTGTCATGAAACACTGGTTTAACTGAAAGCTTCACACAACTTTGGTTGTCGCACATAATCACTGTAGATTCAAGAGGCTGCCCAAACAACCCTGCAAGTAATTTACGAAGCCATACAGCTTCTTTTGTAGCCACACATGCTACAACATATTCTGCTTCAGCTGTACTCTGAGTTACACAAGATTGTTTCCTGCTACACCAGGAAACCATGCCAGAACCAAGGCTGAAACAACAACCTGAAGTGCTCTTCCTATTAGATACACAACCTGCCCAATCTGAATCAGAGAATCCCTGTAACTTTAGATCAATACAAGAAGAGTATTTTAACCCATATCCTATTGTACCACGAACATATTTCAATATATGCTTGGCTGCCACAAGATGAATTTGCTTTGGTTCACACATAAACTGACTTAGAGTATTAACTGCATAACATATATTAGGTCTTGTGTTAACCAGGTACATCAAGGAACCAATTAGCTACCTATACATAGTAGGATCAACTAAATCTGAATTAGCTGAATCATCATGAAACCTTTTCAGATTTACTTTCATGGGAGTCACCATAGATTTGCAATCTAACATGCCAAATCTCTTTAAAATATCAATAGCATATTTTCCTTGACTCAAAATGATTTCATTTGATTTTTGCCATACCTCAAGACCAAGAAAATAATGTAGCAAACCAAGGTCTTTCATTTCAAATTTTGAAGCTAGCTCCTTCTTGCATATGACAATGAGATCATCATTACCCGTGAGAAATAAATCATCCACATACAAGACTAAGATCAAAATTTTGTCATCATGAACCTTGAAGTATAGATTAGGATCAGCATCATTCTTTTGAAAACCCAAGCTCAAAAGACAGTCATCAATTCTCTCATACCAAGCACGAGAAGCTTGCTTGAGTCCATATAATGCCTTTTTCAACCTGCACACATGAGACTCCTTGTTATGAATGATAAATCCTTCTAGCTGCTCTAAATAAACTTCCTCTTCAATAACTCCATTTAAGAAGGTTGTTTTCACATCCATTTGATGAAGTTTCGAGCCCTTCACTGCTGCAATGGCTATAATGGTTTTGATGGAAGTGTAGCGAGCCACTGGTGCAAAGGTTTCATCATAGTCTATGCCTTCCTTTTGGGAAAAACCTCTAGCTACAAATCTGGCCTTGTACTTATCTATACTTCCGTCAACTGCATGTTTAATCTTGAATAACCATTTAGATGAAACAACTGATTTACCTTTTGGTCTTGGGACAATGTCCCATACATCATTTTTCATGATGGACTGATATTCTTCCATCATGGCATCTTTCCACACTTGATGTTTTGAAGCTTCTTCAACATTAGAAGGTTCAGAAGTAATTATGCGACCCATTAATGCAACATAACCAACAAACTTATGAGGCCGTTTGCTTTTTCTAAAGGTACCACGAGGGGCTGCGAAAGGTTCAGCTTCTTCCACAATGCTTCTAGCCCATAATGGTCTTTTCTTATTGGATGGATTAGAATTGGGACCTGAAGAAACAACTAGATCAGATTGAGTAGCAAGATCTTCTGAATCTTCATTTTCTCTCTAAATCTCTGAAGGAGGATTCAGATCAGCCATGACAAAATCTTGAGTGTTCAAGATTTTCTTCATCATGTAAAATGTTACTCTTTGAGAGACTTGCAAGCTATATCTTCATCAAAAGTGACATCCCTATTGATTTCAATTTGTTTTTTACCAGGTACATAAATCCTGAAGGCTTTAGAAGAATTGCAATATCCAACAAAAATCCCTTTCTTTTTTGAAGGTTCCAATTTTGATCTTTTCTCTTTTGGAATATGGATGTAGACTGGGCATCCAAAAATTTTAAAGTAACTAATGTCTGGTTTTGTTCTTGAGTAGGCTTCTTCAAGAGACATGTTGCCAAGAATCTGATGAGGGCTACAATTTTGAATGTGGACTGTTGTTCTGCACACTTCAGCTCATAGGAAAGTAGGAAGACTTTGATCATGAATCATAGCTTTTTCTGCCTCAACAACAGTCCTATTCTTTCTTTCAGCCACACCATTTTGTTGAAGATTATAGGGAACACATAGCTCCCTCTTAATCCCAGCTTCAACACAAAAAATATGAAAAATATGGGACACAAATTCTCCACCATTATCAGATCTCAGGATCTTTATCCTTTTGTTAGAAAGATTTTCAACCAATGCTTTGAATGCTCTTAAACGGGATGGCACTTCATTAGATTCCTTAGACTTAAGAAAATAGATCCAGCACTTATGAGAGAAATCATCAATGAAAGTAATATAATACCAGTAACCACTAAGAGAAGCAACAGACACAGGACCACACAAGTCTGAATGAATTAATTCTAGAATCTATTTAGCTCTAGATTCACTACTATGAAAGGTACTCTTAGTATTCTTACCTAGAGCGCATCCCTTGCAAACTCCTTCATGGTCTTGATTCAGCTTTGGAAGACCAATAACAGCTTTATTCATAGAGGCTAAGATTCTGAAATTCAAATGCCCAAACCTCTTGTGCCAAAGAATATTAGGATTTGAAGAAGTATGAGCAAGAGCTCAAATAGGATGGGATGAAAGCTTGTAGAGACTATCATGACGAATTCCAATCTCACGGGATGAAAGGAAATTTGAGTTCTTTTTCCATGCTAGGACTTTACCATCAACAAAAGAAACATGATATCCTTTGTCTTCTAGAGCTGAAACTGAAATCAGATTTCTCTTTATGCCAGGCACAAAAAGAACATCACTCAGGTAAAGAGAAATGCCTGAATCTGGTTGGAAAGAAGTAGAACCAGCTCCTTTAACTGAATAGCTTGCATCATCTCCAATAATTACTTGAAGATGTGAGTCGTTTTCTTTCAAGTTGAATAGATGATCATGGTAACCAGTAATGTGATGCGATGCTCCACTGTCAATCAGCCAGGTATCAGTGTTCGTAGGAATATTACTGGAGAGAGTAGAAATAAAGAAAAATCCTTCAGAGTTATCACTTGATTCCTTTTGAGGAGAAGAGTTCTCAACAAAGGCTTTGGTATTGGTCTTAAGGTATGTAATGTCCCCAATTTAGCAGGTCTCTGCAGCTGAGCATAGTCAGTTCATCAATGCGACCCTCGTGAGCTGACAGTGAGTTTTGAGGGTCTCTCTGGATGGATTTACTATTTTTGGTAAGTCTATTTATAGTAGTGGCTATTTCTGGCAGGGCAGTGCCTATTCCTGGTTGGGCAGCTTGGACCTGGGCTTTGTCAGAAGTTCATTGATCTCAATCAGACAGTTCAGTGGCTTTATATTTTAAATGTTGTTATTAAATTAAATTATTTTAATTTAATTTAATAACTTATGACTTTATAACTTTATGTTATAAAGTGGGGTTGTATTAAAAAAGCCATTTAAGTGAAAAATAAAGTAAAGTGCTTTTTCAAAAAAGCCTATATATTCTACTCGAAAAAGCACTTTACTCATCCATTATTCAATCATTATTTTTATTGAAGTTCGTGAGAATGATAACTTGGCTAGGGTTTCAAGGACTGATTCCTCTTCTGGCAATTTGAGCCATTACAAGTTGGTGGTGAATTTTGCAGCTGTTATTCTGAAATCATAATCCAGCGCTGAAGTATACTGAGATTGTGAGGAGTTTGTTTAATTTGTAGATTCAACAAATTGCTTTCATAGGGTTTGTTTTTGATTCATGCTGAGGTTGTGGAATTTCGAAATTGTTGCCTGCTGAGTCTTCTTGTTCACTTTTGAGTGATATTGGCTGGATAAGTATTTATTTAGATTCTTTAATATATTATAAGCTGCGGATTGAACATTGGGAAAGGAGATTGTCATACAGCAAAATATTTAATATATATTGCTGCGTCAAACCTATAGCTAGCCGTGTGAGAGGATGGAAGTTTGAAACGTATATTCTCCAACCCACGTGACATGCTACAGGAGCCATATTTCATCTGTAAGGCTTTGCACATACTACAGGACAGTCACGCTTATTGCCTGCTGCTCACGTGACTGTTAGAAGGGCCATTTTGATCCTGCTAGGGCCCAAAACTCTGCTAGAAGGGCCGTTTTTGATCCTGTTGGGCCCCGAATAGGAGTAAAAGCTTAATAAAATCATAGGCTAGGGAATATGAGATAAATACAAGGTCATGTTAGCATATGTTCTAACTATACAAGATCGATAGGAAGGAAGAAAATAGGAATGATGAGGAAGATATATTTAAGAACATGCAAGACTACATATGGTTTGATCTTTAAGTGGCCTAGGGATACTATCTTCACATGGTCGATGGCCTTTTCCTTTTTATCCATAGCTAACAAGAATATTGCATTCTTTACGATAAGACCTTTTAAGTATAGAAGATGAGAAATGAATTGTTTTATCATTGAAGTCAATTGGGTTAGCACCATTAGAAAATGTGCAATCATTATTTGGTGAGGGAGAAGAAGAGGAACAAGACTAAGGATATTGATCATTAATGGTCAATGTGCAAAGAAGGAATGTTGAAGTCTTCGGGGTTAATTTTTATTCACCCATGAAGGAAGGAGTAACAAGATATCATACCATACCTATTGTTTATGGTAATAAGGTTCATGGGGCAAAATGGAGGGTAGAGGTATTGCAAAGGGCGGGCCTCTTATCCTTGGTCCTTGCTTTGGTGGGTTCTACACAATGTCCAAATGCAATTGAGGTTGAGGATGTTGTTGGATGTGTTGGTGAGGCATAGTCTGGCATGGCATTGGCAATTAGGATGTTTGTGGAGGATGGTGATGGCAGTTTATGGTTTTTTGCTTTGTTTTGGTTTTCTTCTAGTGGAGAGGGGGGGGGGGGGGGGCACAATAGAAACCCCCAACTATTTAATCAAAAAAAAAATCTGAAGACTCCATTCATTTTCTAGACAAGAATTGGGATTAGAGGAGGATGGGAAATTTGAAGGAAGAGTGACATCTTGAGGTGAAGAGGAATGAGTAACACATTTACTCAACAGGAGGTGGTGGAGGAGAAGTTAGGTGTACTTGGATTAAGAAGAATGTGTGATTTTGCAGCTTGATAATATCAAAATGGATCTTCATCAGCGAGAATCATGTAAGATTTATAATTATGAATAAACTTTAACGATTGATGAAGAGTAAAAGGGATGACCATCATCACATGGATCTAAGGTCTGCCTAGGAGAATATTATAACTTTCTAGGCATTGCATAGAATAATATGGTAAGTGTAACAAGGGTGAAGGGAGGGAAATAATATCACAAGGATCATAACTAATACTATGAGATACTTTAATTCATGAGTCAACTTTCTGAAAATGAGAGGCGTCAACATTTATTTTATGTAAGAAATGCTTCTTGCAAATGTTTGGGACCTGAACCATTATCTACCAATGCACATGTATTCAGATCTTTTTTAATGCTCGCCCAAGAACTCTATAAGAAGGGAAATATGGTGCTCTCAAAGAGAAATCTTAGCTCGAGTTGCTTGTAATTGTTCCATCAGATGGTAATCTTTGGGATTCTTGGAAGTGATACAAGGTGGAGAGGCTAGATCAGTTTTAGGATAGATAAGCTTTTGTTGTCTACTCTAGTGTCATGTGTATGAGTTACTACATGATAATATTTGTTAGTAAAATTCTCTTGTATGACAAAAGGAGAGGGAGAAGAAGGAACATAAGAAGAGGTAGTAGTAAGTCATTGTACTACCATATGTGCTTGAATTCATTAGGAAAGATTAGTAGAGGGAGCTTCATATATGATAAGTTCAGAAGGGAGAACATAGGTAGTAACAAAATGTTGCATATTGAATGTTTGAACTTGAAAATTGGTATTGGAGGGGTCAAATGTTTTCTTAATTGATTAAATTAAGCTGTCTTAAATTAGGAATTTCTATGGGCAACCTATATTTAGTTAATTTATTTTAATAAAGTTGAGCATTTTAATATAAAGTAATTTATTTTGGGTCCCAAAAAGAAAATGAGAAATAAAGTATAATTTCTCAATGTTCATAAAGGGGTATTAAATGTTAATGTTTTCGGTAGCTGCAGGAGAAATCATTATTACCTGCGAAGGTTTTGCTGTTGGTTCTTTTTTCTCTGTATGGATTTTATTATACCTTTCTGCTGTCGAACTATATGGAGTTTGAAAAGGTATCCCATATATTATGCTTGTGTCTTGCGTGTGCTGACTTGGCACCAAGCAAATGTTTTGGATTTTCTGGCAGTGTGTTTTGCTGACTGTTTCTGTCTTAGCATCATGCACGTATCTATGTTATGCTGGCAGTAAATATCGTCGAGTTATGACTTTTATAGTGCTGGCGGTTTATATTTTATAGTTGTCGGCTCATTCATTGATCTCGTCGGTTCACTCCTTCAAGATGCCGATTGAATTCCGTAACTGCTGTCGCTTGCTCTTATTCGCAAGACTCTTTCCTTGGCAGTGGACTTATGTTTGTTTTGTATTATATTCATCAGTGTCATCGTATGCGGCAGCATCATCATTCTTTTTAATAATTTCTGTAGTTTTTGGCTTTTATGTGTGTGAGCTACCTAGCTGCTTGGTTATCGGGAGCTGTGTGCTTATTCTATCGGGAGCTTCCTGGTTGAGTGTCTGTTGTGACCAACTTGAGAGTGTCAATTTTCATACTGTTTAGTATTGCAGAGATATATTTTGATCATTGTATATTCGATCTGTTTATAGATCGTGATGTGTTCCAAGAATCGTTTTTGTAATTCTGTTTATTCTTAGAGACTGAGAGTTATCTGAAGAAAATTGAAATTATGCTTATTGATTGACTGAGATATTAGTCAATCATAAGCAAGTGACTTTGTAT
The DNA here is from genome assembly GCA_027943335.1 of Chamaecyparis obtusa. NCBI lineage: Eukaryota > Viridiplantae > Streptophyta > Pinopsida > Cupressales > Cupressaceae > Chamaecyparis > Chamaecyparis obtusa. The sequence continues at coordinate 1,307,158 of BSBK01001613.1, read as the reverse complement.
TCGGTGTTTTAAGAGCTCAATAAAGGGATCTATTTTCCGGGTGTGGCTGGGTTTTTCCCTCAAGTAGGAGGGTTTTCCCAGGGTAAATATTCGTGTCATATGTTTTCATGTTTTCTGTATATTGCATTTATATTATTCTGGTTCGAAAACATCAATATAAAAGGGGTTTGCAAAGGAGAAATTCATACCTTTTGACATTGTCATAATCCATTGTACAATCACAAAATCACTTAATCTTGTTTTCTCCATTAGTCACTATTTTCTCTGCATTTCTTTTCTTCTACAATCAATTCAAAGCTCAAGTAATATGATATGTGTTCAATAGAAAAATTGTCCACTTCTGATTCTTCCTAATGAGTGTTGTTTCGTACTACAAAGGGCTTGGAAATGAACATTCAATGGTTTGGACATTGTCACTTGTGTTAACTGATAATTATGTTATTGCTTAATTTGGTGGTTTGGCAATTATTGTCTGTGGAACTAGCAATTTCAAATTTGAGATTTATGTTAATCAGTAGTTTCATTAGTATACAAGAAATATTCCATTGAAAGACTTGTTGATTATTTTTTATTAATTGATAAATGGCTTTTGGTGTTCCTTGATGCTTATATAACATACTTCCCATTTGAGTGAATTTTGGTCCTACAAAAGCTTAGTGAATGAGGAGATGTGGGAACAACTCTTCTATTTTTACCTTGAACTACCATTTTGTTTACCTTGGCATCTTTTTGTTGGGGCCAACTTGCCAAGTTTCTTGTGGCCATCTTGTAATCTGTCTAATATTGTGCTTCAACACATCCAACACCTAATGTGAATCTAAGACCAAGTTTTCAATAAAGGGTAGCAGTTATCCCTCTTCCCCATCTAGCATGGATGACTAATAAATGTAAGTGCTCACAGTTTACTACTTATCCCTTACTTCAAAAAAATTCTCTCTTAAATGTTGATTGTGTCTAGCTTTGTATTTGGCTTGAAATTTCTCACGTTGTTCCTTTACTTTTAGATGCATTTGCCTAACCCTCTTTTTTGCTTCTGTTATCACTTACGAATCCTACCCTTCTTGCCCTTTCTGTTTCATTGCAATATACATCAGGTGAGTAAGCTGTAAGGATCCCTATCAATTTGTCCCCAATTTTTTACTTTTTGCCCACAAACATCTTGACAAACAGTTGGAAAGAGATGGCATCAAAGCACTATACGCAAACAAAGAATCATCAGCCTTTGACTCATCATATTCATGGCAACTCAAGTACTCATTTCCTTCTTGTTTCATCTTCTCTTTCTTTGTCTTTCCTTCTGTGACTTCCAATTCTTCCTCTAATAGTAGTCTTCACTTATTTATTCTTGCATTAGTGGCTAGGCTCCTAGGTTCCCTTGCATAAGAAGCATAGCTTTATTTTTCTGAGTTCATTAGTCTTCACTTATTTATTCTTGCATTAGTGGCTAGGCTCCTAGGTTCCCTTGCATAAGAAGCATAGCTTTATTTTTCTGAGTTCATTCTTGCTGCCATTATTCTTTCTTGTAATGGAAAATTCCTTCTTTTGTTCGATGGTAGAAGATGCCTTGAAATAAAGTTTGATCTTTGATTCTAAAGACTCTCGGGCTCTGACTTTCCTTAATACATTTTCTTTTTTTCCTTGAGAACCTTAGTCTCCTCTCCTTTCTTTCTTCACCTTCACATGTAATTTATTATGCCCCTTTTCTATGGCGTGATCAGATTTTAACGACTTCAACACTCCATCAAAGGAAACTTGGCCTTCACATTTATATGGTAAATTTTGATACCGATCATCAATTTTTGTGGCCTCTTGGTTCATAGTTCATCTTTTCCTTCAGTAATCTTATCGATGTCTCCTGGATAGGATCTACATCTTCGTTCTTGGATAAGAATTCTGGTTTCCAATCCATGTTCTCTCGCCTACAAGCTGGCAAGAACCTTGCTATTACAGTCTTCTATAAGGTAAACTACTGTTGTGCAATCTGTTACACACTAATGAATTGTCATGCATCTGAAATTCTGCAACACATGTTGTCTCCCTGACAGTGTGGTGGGAAGCATGGTTCTGATAGCATTATAATGTTTCTATCCAAAAATTTCTGATCAAACTTGCAATTTTTGCTAAGAAGGCTTTTAGTCGTGTATTGTAATAACCATAATCATAGCAGTGTACAGTAGAAGGTTAGTAATCAAATGCTTTGGCCAATAGGCCACTTAGGCATTTGATTTCATCGATAGGATTAATCCAACCGAAGCTACAATTCATCAACAGTTTGTACTTCGTTTCTTTCATAAGAATGGGTTTCTTTTCTTTGAGCATAAAATTCCGTCTAGGTAAAATATCATTTAAGGAAAAAGTAGAGTAAAACAAAGAAATTTTTTTTATCGAGACATGAAGAAACCAATGAGAGTACCATTCCATTCTGGTAGTTATTTGTTGTGAATTTAAAAAAAAAAATTATTCCTTGAATACCTTTGGTCATAACTTCGATTTTAGTTTGGAACAACTTATCAACTAAATTAGCTTTCTTGAGGAAGAAAAAAGGTTGTATAGTCGTCAGTAGCAAAAGAGTATTTTTGATGTACCCCAATAACGGCAAAGATTTTTTCGTCTACTCTTTAATCTCATTTGTTTGCATTTTCCAGCATTTTGATTCACAAGGAATGCCGATTACATCTCGCTCCTACAGCGATTATCCATGGAGCCCGAGATGGGATGTATCTCAAATGGCACAACGGATATTGTATGCTCTAACAAATCTGAAATTATTGCTTATCAATTGATGCATATTTGTTATCCTGAAATAAAGAGCGTTAGTCATGAATTTTGTCGGAATGGCTTTTGCAGCGAGTTCGTTGTTGATGAATGCATAAATTTCAAGCAATACTGTAGTGATGCTCTGCAATTTCATCGCTAGCCATGGGAGAATAATATTGGGGTTTGCAACAAACCGTGTTCTTCAGCAGAATAAAGCATCTAAATATATTTTGATTTGCTCCAGTTAGCTCTTGTAAACATTAAAGCATTTGAAATATATGTGATTTATTTGTCAATATAAAACGTCACTCTTGTAACAATGTGATTCATCTGCTGTTAATTTACTAGTTTAATAGTTGTCTTAATGAAGGGTACAAACTCGAGAATCAGAATGGAATTAACCATTGTACTAGCAGCTACTGCATCTTTTAAAATCATTATAATAGTTACCTTGGCTTATGTATTTAAATCGACTACCTTTCAAGTTTATAATATCCGGTCAATGTTAACCTTGCCGAAGGTGCTATTTAAGGAAAGTTATTGAATGTTGTGTGACAGAATGCCAAATTTTTTAGAAAATAAAAAATGCAGATTTCAGATTAAGTTAAAATTGTTTCTGAGTGAAATTGAGAATATTCAATATTCTTACATTAGGATTACTAATAAGTAATTAACTTAACTTCAGTGCTTATTTGTGACAGAGAAGTTATGTTGTTAGCTGAGAAACATGCACTTTGTACATAATTAGTGATATATATGATGCATGCAAACACTATTTGCATCTAAGAAATTCATATACAGTAACATATGTGATTGTACTCTAGTTCTCATGTGTATGAAATTGACCTCTTCTCAACATTAGCAGCTTTGTTTTTGCATAGTTGAACGTAGTGATATCGCAATTCGAGTCATATGACCATCACTATTAAATGGTGGGAGTCCAAAAACCTTCAAAACATAAACATTAAATCTCCTATGCAAAATGTGAGGACAAAGTGCGCGGAGGATCTATAGGACAATCAACCTGAAAATGCCTAGAAAGATCGCTCAAGGGAATGCACGAACATTGAAAAAGTGTAAGAATTTTCAATATGATTACAGTTATTTTCTTCATTTAGAACAACAAACCTAGATGTGAACAAGTGTTGGCAAGTGTTGGGGATAAGAACTTGCGCATCAATACCCGGCCGCTAAGGTGATAAAGTTCCACTAACTTGTCCATACAGAGAACCATAAGATATGTTGTGAGAAACACTCTCATAGTGGGTATAAAATTCATTAGGATAAAAAGTCATATCAGTTTGTCTCCTCACACAAACTGATCAATTCCAAAATAAGCTATTGTCCATAATGCATATCAAACTCATTGAAAAAATGTCTAAATGTGACCAAAATCAACATTCATCTAATTTGAATGCAATCATATCGAATCATTTAGTCATTTCCACACAATATAAACACACTTTTCATCAATTATTATAGTACTTTTCAACAATTATTATGTAGAATTATAACATAATCTATTTTCAGTTTATATAGTTTAGTGTTCTTGTTTTAGTTTAGTCATAGTATTATTTATAAGATTAAGATTAAATTATATAGTAGTTAAGTAGAATTGGGGTTCATTACTCCGGATTGCATATATATTTTCATGTGAAAATCAAGATTATGTAGTTCTTATATTGAACTACATGTTTCTCAATCTAAATCACTCTTTCAAGACACATCATAGCATAGCATAAAATAGTTTGATAAGCAAATTAATCAATTATGAAAAGTTACGAATTCTAGTTTCACAAAATACAAATACTATAAGGTTTTTACAAAATTTTGTTGTTTGGGACACTCTAAAATCATATATTTGTAGATTATTTTTACATATTTTTTTTTCTATTAAGATAGTTAATCAACATTTACAAGGAACAAAGTCTAGAATTTGAAAAAGGTACTATTCACAACCCCCATAACATATACAGTTACAAAATTGGGGGAGTGAAATTAACAACTTAAAAAGACTATACAATTCAGATTACAAGGCTAACTAAGCATAGTATCATTGTTTTTATTGGGTTTACAAAAAAAGGGGGAACTATGATATCTAACTGCTGACTATTCTCAACCATCATTTTGGTTGGGTGTGTCTCTTGGACCCCATGGAATTTCACTTTGGGTATTTTTACATAATTTTTAGAACTAAACATGGTATATTAAAGATAACTTTCTCCCACAAATTATTCTCTAAATTTTTTGCAACTGTAACCCAAAAGTAAATCTTTATACTTTTATGTTTAAAGAAAACAATATTTAAAAAAACAAATTGCTTATAACCTTAACCATTATTTTGTGGGACAACGACAATGGTATGAAAAGATACAAAGAAAAACTAATTAGAATGGTTGCAAAATCTTAGGATTAACCAATATATGAGTTAGACTAATTGGATTATTTAATAACTTTTCAAAAACTAATTAGATTCTTCATTGAAGAATAATAATATACTTTCCCTTGGTGTCTCCATATAAATTTGGTGTCTCTAGGGTTTGTTGATTTTTTTTATCGAGTTGAATGTGCAATCACATTATTAGTTTTAAATTTTGTATTCCTATTTTAAGATTTGTTGTCACTAATATGTTTTTGCCCTTTTATCAACAATTCAATTTTGAGAGTCAACTATTTTTAGTCGTATGATTGGGAGGTGAGCTTCAATTGGCAATGTGGAATGTTTTTTGAGATCGTACTATTTGCATGTTGTAGTTTCATAAAGGTTTCTTGTTGAGAATTAATTCTATTTTTGAAGCCTATACTATGTACTACTTTGTTAAGTAGTGTGCTTAATTTGTAAGACCCTTTTAATTGTGTAAATTCTTATTATAACATTCTTGTGTGTGTGTGTGTGTGTGTGTATTCATTAAGAGTATTGTAGTAACCTATTTTACTTATTTTACATTTATTGTTAATATGAGAAAGAAATTGAAATAAACTTGAAGTTCCATTTAAAAAAATTACTTTAAGTGTGATTGATGTTAAACAACAAGAAAGATTTATTTTGTAGACATGTTTAAAATGTTTTTGGGTGTGAGATTTACTTTTTGTATAACCATAAATCCTAAAATGCATAAGTCATCAAAGGGCAACAACAAAACCCTTTGATCGATACAAACAACCTAGTTATCCTATGAAAAACATGAAGCAAGAGTGCATAAATGAAATAAACAATAAAAGCAAGAAACATAAAGTAAGCACTCATCCTAGGATCTCCACATTCTGAGTCTCTTTCCAAATTGATACTATATTGGTTTTAGAAAGCGGCAAGCACACAAGTTAGATAAATAAAAAGCTCATATGTTGTTGTTAAAGAGAAAATGGAGGGAGAAGATTGAATTTGTAGATTGCGAGGGGGGAAGACCAGTAGTTCAGTTTGAATCTATCCTAGAAGAGATGGATGGTTGAGATCACATCGGTTCAAATTTACCCAAGATAGGGGAGAGAGTAGGAAGAGGATGGAAGGAATCAAAGTACAAGGGGCTCGAAGAAATAAGCAAACAAGTGGCTAGTGAATGGGAAAATATATTAAATAATTAAAAGTGTTTTATTTTATGAGCAGGGAATGGGTAAATGAAAAATTCCTCAATTATTTGACTAAAATAGGGAAATGAATAGTGGAATAAATGAAATTTATTCCACTACAAAGAAAATATTAAAAACTATAAAATATATTTAATTATGACATGCAAGAGGAATAAGGAAAAGCGAATTAATTAAATTAACAGAAGAAAATGATAAATTAATTAAATAAGATCAATTGTTTAGATAATATTCAGGGAAGGAAATAGTAAGGTAATTAAATAATTAAAAATTGTTAATTAATTATGAAAGGGGCAATGATGAGGAAGGGTCAATTTTTATGTATAAATTTTGGCCCTCGCAAGACAATGTGATTTGCACATTGTTTCAAAGAAAAAGAGAAAAAATAGAGGAATATACCATAGTATGCGCTACAGATACAATATTAGTAGTGGTGGCTATAGTGGGTCAACTTACGAAAGAGAGATGCAACTTTGATAAGGAAGAAAGAGAAGGGTAGGCACATTAAAGGGGATAAATGTGCGAAGATAGTCAACAATGCCCGAGAGTTGTAGTAATTAATATATGAGTGTGGTATCATCTTTACCATTTCTCTAGATCTTCAAAGTATAAGCCCACACATTCGAAGGGTGTCTCATCTTTATAGCTCCTCGTGATATGCTTTTTGATAGACATTTTATTGGTTATAGACCATGATTTGAGTTGTGTATGAGATTCATTTTTAGTGATGTATATGGATTATGTATGACTCTATTTTGATGTTTATGGATGCACATTTTAATGATGTTATCCTTACTTCTAGATGTGTGATTATTCTAATAGCTTAAAAAATTGGGATATAAGATTTAAAATTAGGATTATGGTTAGTTTTGTGGTTTATATCATGGTTGGAATTAGGGTTGGGGTTATGGTTTGATTAGGGCTACAATATAGGGTTAGGGTTAGGAAAAAGGTTTAGCTTTATGGAATGGTTAGGGATAGGGTTTGGTTTAGGGTTTGGATTATGGTCTTCTTTAGGATTAGGATTAGGAAAAGGATTTAGAAGTAGGATTAAGAAATTTAAGATAATGGTTAGGATTATGTTTAGTTTTAGGGTATATATCATGCTTGGAATTAGGGTTATGATTACGGTTTTTATTGGGGTTAGTATTTATGGTTAGGGGTAGGAATCTAGTTAAGCTTTATGCAATGGTTAGGATTAGACTTTGGATTGGGGTTTACATAATGGTTAGTATTATTATTAGGATTAGGGTTTAGGGTTATGATGAGGGTTTAGAACTTAGAATTATAATTAAGATTTTGATTTGGGTTAAGATTAAGGTTTTGATTAAGATTATGGTTTACATCATGGTTAGTATTATTGTCCGGCTTAGCATTTATGATTAAGGTGTGGGTCTAGGATTAGGATTGAGGTTTAGGATTTAGGATTACTGTAAGGTTTAGGGTTTGTATCATGGGTGGAATTTGGATTACAATTAGGGCTGGTTAGAGTTAAAGTTGGGATTAGTATTAAGGGAACCCTCTAGGATTAGGATTGTAGTTAGGATTATGGTTAGGGTTTACATCATGGTTAGTACTATTGTTAGGGTTACAGTTTATGGTTATGATAAAAGTTTAGGGTTTTGACTTAGTATTAGGGTTTAAAGAAGGTTTAGGGGATTATCATTAGGGTTAGTGTTTATATGAAGGTTAATATTATAATTAGGGTTATGGTTTTGTTTATGGTTAGGGTTAGGATTATCATTAGGGTTAGTGTTTATATCAAGGTTAATATTATGATTAGGGTTATGGTTCTGTTTATGGGTAGGGTTAGGATTAGATTTTATGGTTTAGGATTAGGATTATAATTAGGGTTAGGGCTTATATCATGGTTAGAATTATGGTTAGAGTTAGGTTTTTAATTAGAGTTAAGATTTGGGGTTAGAGTTAGGATTAGAGTGTAGAATTTAGGATTTAGATTATAGTTAACATTATGTGGGTTTACATCATGGTTATCATTATTGTTATGACTAAGGTTTAAGGTTAGGATCATGGTTTAATACATTTAATATTTGGATTATGGTTTAGCGTTAGGATCATGGTTTAGGGTTTAGGGTTTATGATTATGATTATTCTTAGCATTATCATTATGTTTTCAATTAAAAGAAAAAGCATATTTTGAAGGGGCCCCAAAACCCTATACATCCAGATTATAAAAAGATTTTCAATAAAGACCACCACACAAAATGCTGCCAAAAGACCAGTAGACACCCAAAAACAAAAAAAGACCTATAAACTAGAAAATTACACTTTGGATCCTTTCTTATGGGATCAAAGGGTCATGTTGAAAGGATGAGACTTCTTGGAATGTTTACATTGGATAGTAATCCAACCTTCTTCAACCTTAGCATTATGATTATGTTTATGCTTTATATCATGGTTGGAAATAGGATTTTAATTAGGGTTATATTTTTTTATTAGGGTTTAGTAAGGTTTAATTAGTGATAATTTAACTCATTAAATTTATTAAAGTGATTTTTAATTTATTAAAGTTTTTTATCATTATTAAAGCTCTTAAAATTCCAAACTACCTACACAATATGTATTACTAGGATAACTCACCTTATCTTGTCCTCGAACTAATTACTCTAATCAAGCTTATCATAATTATTAAATATATTACTATTAAAGAAAATTTTAAAGTTGGCTCACGTTCTTATTATAAAATTTATGTCTATTTATAAAATTCATATATTTGAACTAATGGAATTTTCACAAATGTATATAAAAATACATTAAAAACTAATCATATATCGTACCTTAAATAATGATAAATAAATAATAAATTTATATTTAAATTACTTATATCTCGGGATGTTGTTGCCCCTAGTTTTTCTTAAGTTGTTGTTGGCCCACCCTCTATGGGTGTCGGTTTCCCTGTGTTGGATTCTTCGTTTGGGTCAAATTTTGTTTCTATGGTCCCTTTGTGTGCTGGGATTCCAAAGTTGGGTTCTTTGGTTTGGCAGGTTGTTGTTGCTAAGGTGGAAGAGGGATGAATTACAATGAAAGGAAAAAAATCTATATCTTCTTCGCCCTCTTTTGATACAGTCCTTCATTCCCACAAGAATCGAACTAAAGGGAAATCTTAAAACTTTGTGGGCCTTCTTTGGCTTCTGACTGCATGTGGGTTTCTTTGTGCAACGATTGTCTTGGTTGAGGGAGCTTGTTGGTAAAACCCTTGTTTTGGTCTTGATCTGTTTCATGTAATGAGCTTCAAAGGATTATCTTTTATGGTTTTTTTAATGGGTTATGAGGTCCATCAAAACCTATTTTACCATTAATCAAAAACTATATAATACATGCCTGACCAACTTTTACGTTCTAATCTTGAATCGAGTTATTAAATTTAAAAATAAACATGAGTATCTAAACAAGATTTTGTATGTTGCTAAACTCTCAATAAATTCACAAACACCTTGGTAAAAAAGATCAATAATTGTTAATGGGAACAACGTAGACTTAACTATTTTCATTATCAAGAGGTATTTAATTAGCATTTTCCTATAATGTTAAACTAAACTAAACCCTAACCATTTACGTGATTGAAAACAAAACTAAATTGAACTATTACCCTTAGTAAATTATGATTTATGTTTTAATCACAACACTAACTATGATTCTATATCTATTCTTGACTGTGGAAAAATATTTTAACTAAATTTCTTCAATTTAAATGATTAGTCAACTAAGATATAAATAGAAAAATCACTTTTGTATAATAAGTTTGAAATTACTTTTACATGATAAATTAGAAATAATTTTTAAATTAGATTTTTGTATTGATTTTTTGGTTGGAAATTACTTTTATATGATAAATTAGAAACATATTTTAAATTAGGTTTTTTAATTAAAAAATATACATTATTTAAAATTAGAAACAATATATTTTTATCTTTAAAATTTAGAAACATAATTTTTTTTATCTTTCTAAATCTAAATAAAAAATGTGTATACATGTGAATTTGGTTTTTTCAACTTAGAAACATTATTTTTTTTTAATCTTTTCCAAATTGAAAATTAAAAATTCCAAATATTTGCACATGAATGTAAATTTGATTGTTTTAATTTTGAGATAGTATATTTCAAGGTCTAAACTATTTTTTTATCTTTAAAAATTAAAAATTAAATAATAATTTTCATCTTTGTAAATTGAAGATTAATCTTTGTAAATAGTGAGGAGTCTCTTCCTCATCTTTTCTTCTAGTGCTCCTTTGTTAAACATATTTGGTACTTTTGGTGGAATGCTTGGGGTTGCCCTTGTGGGCATATGATATGATATGTTGATCACAATATCTCAATAATTTTACTTAGATATATATTAATATAGATGCCACATGAATATATATTGATCTGTTGAGATCTTAATATGAATATCAATGAGATGATGATTACATATAATGAGAATGTAATACTGATCTGAACTTTATATATAATACCATCGATATACTTAATGTATATATTGTTGTGTCTTTCTTAGCACTTATGAATTTTTGTACATAACAAGATACTTTGATTGATCGTCATATATACAATAGTGTGGAGACATGTCTCATGTAGGGACATGTCTCTACGTGAGACATATCTTATTATTGATCATTAACTAATCTCAATAAATATAAAAATTGATGTGTTTGCTGATAATTGATACTTCTTATCGATTCATATTATTAATGCCAAAGTCGATACACATTATTGATTCACAAAATAGTCAATGCAAGGTCGATATTAAATATCGATACCATACTATGCTCGATACATATTATCGAAATCATAGTATGATATTGATATTTATTAAATTGATACTCAGCCATGTGAATGTCAATATCCAATATCGATACATGTCATAATTAATATCAATGTTATGATTAATATTAACAACATTATTAATATCAACAGTATGAACTGCATGATTAATATCAACAACATGATTAGTAATTGTTGTATCAAAATCAATCATGTATATATGTATATACAATATATATATATATATATATTTGTTGATTTCCTAATTATTAATCATGTATTGTAATAACCATAATCATAGCAATGTACAGAAGAAGGATAGTAATCAAATGCTCAAGGCCAATAGACCACTTATGCATTTGATTTCATCGATAGGATTGATCCCATTGAAACTACAATTCATCAACAGTTTGTACTTCATTTCTTTCATAAGAATGGATTTCTTTTCTTTGAGCATAAAATTTTGTCTAGGTAAAATATCATTTAAGGAAAAAAGTAGAGTAAAACATGGAAACAAAAAATTATCGAGACATGATGAAACTAATGAGAGTACCGTTCTGGTAGTTATTTGTTGTAAATTTGTTTTAAAAAAATTATTCCTCGAATACCTTTGGTCATAACTTCGATTTTAGTTTGGAACGACTTATCAACTAAATTAGCTTTTTTTAGGAAAAAAAAAGTTGTATAGTTGTTAGTAGTGAAAGAATATTTTTTATGGACCCCAATAATGACAAAGATTTTTTCGTCTACTCTTTAATCTCATTTGTTTGTATTTTCCAACATTTTGATTCACAAGGAATGCCAATTACATCTCGCTCCTACAACGATTATCCATGGAGCCCGAGATGGGATGTATCTCAAATGGCACAACGGATATTGTATGCTCTAACAAATCTGACTTTATTGCTTATCAATTCATGCATATTTGTTCTCCTGAAATAAATAGTGTTAGTCATGAATTTTGTCAGAATGGATTTTGCACCGAGTTCGTTGTTGATGAATGCATAAATTTCAAGCAATGCTCTCTAATTTCATCGCTGGCCATTGGAAAATACAACTTATTTTATCAATATTGGGGGTTTACAACAAATCGTGTTCTTCAGCAGAATACAAAGTCATATTAGTTTGCCTCCTCACACAAACTAAACAATTCCAAAACAAGCTATTGCCCATAATGCATAGAAAACTCATTGTAAAAGTGTCTGAATGTGACCAACATCAACATTCATCTAATTTGAATGCAATCATATCAAATCATTTAGTCATTTCCACACAATGACACACTTTTCATCAATTACTATAGTACTTTTCAACAATTATTATGTAGAATTATAATATAATCTATTTTCAATTTATATAGTTTAGTGTTCTTGTTTTAGTTTAGTCATAGTATTATTTATAAGATTAAGATTAAATTATATAGTAGTTAAGTAGTATTGGGGTTCATTACTTCAGATTGCATATATATTATTTTCATGTGGAAATCAAGATTATGAAGTTCTTATATTGAACTACATGTTTCTTAATCTAAATTACTCTTTCAAGACACATCATAACATAGCATATAATAGTTTGATAAGAAAATTAATCAATTATGAAAAGTTACGAATTCTAATTTCACTAAATATAAATACTATAAGGTTTTTACAAAATTTTGTTGTTTGTGACACTTTGAAATCATATATTTGTAGATTATTTTTACATTTTACATATTTTTTAGCACTAAACATGGTATATTAATGATAACTTTCTCCCACAAATTATACTCTACATTTTTTGCAACCTTAACCAAAAAGTAAATCTTTATACTTTATTTTTAAAGAAAATACATTATTAAAAAAATTTTGCTTATAACGTTGACCATTATTTTGTAGGACAACAACAATGGTATATAAAGATGCAAATAAAACTAATTAGAATGGTTGCAAAATCTGAGGATTAACCAATATAGGAGTTAGACTAATTGGATTATTTAATAATTTTTTAAATACTAATTAGATTCTTCATTGAAGAATAATAATATACTTTCCCTTGGGGTCTCCATATAAACTTGTCGTCTCTGGGGTTTGTTGATTTTTCTATTGAGTTGAATGTGCAATCACATAATTAGTTTTAAATTTTGTATTCCTATTTTAAGATTTGTTGTCACTAAGATGTTTTTGCCCTTTTATTAACAATTCAATTTAGGGAGTCGACTATTTTTAGTCGTATGGTTGGGAAGTGAGCTTTAATTGTCAATGTGGAAGAATTCTCTAGATTGTACTATTTGCATGTTGTAATTTCATGGAGGTTTCTTGTTGAGAATTAATTCTATTTTTTATGCCTATACCATGTACTACTTTGTTAAGTAGTGTGCTTAATTTGTAAGACCTTTTTAATTGTGTAAATTCTTATTATAAACATTCGTTTAATTATAATCCAACTTTTAAAAACATAATATATATATATATATATATATATATATATATTTAAGTTCATGAATAGTATTGTAGTAACCTATTTTACTTATTTTACATTTATTCTTTTTGATTGAGGTAACATTAGGTTTTGAAGGGGCCCTGAAACCTTGAACAAAGTGGTCATGAAAGCTATTCAAAGAAGCCTTCAAAACGGAACGGAACAAGATCAAATCAAGGGTTTTATAAAAGGCTCCCACAACCTAGATGAGATAATGCATGAAACAACCTTCATGCAAACCCTAGCTAAAGAAAAATACAAATCTAGGATTTACCTTTAGCACCCTTCTAATGGGTGTGTTTATTTTGTAACAAGAAATATTTATTTTGTAGACACATTTAAAATGTTTTTGGGTGTGAGATTTACTTTTTGTATAACCATAAATCCTAAAATGCATAAGTCATCAAAGGTTAATAACAGAACCCTTTGATCTATGCAAACAACCTGGTTATCCTATGAAAAACATGAAGCAAGAGTGCATAAATGAAATAAATAATAAAAGCAAGAAACATAAAGTAAGAACTCATCCTAGGATCTCCACATTTCGAGTCTCTTTCCAAATTGCTACTATATTGGTCTTATAAAGTGGCAAGCACACAAGTTAGATAAAGAAAAGGCTCATATGTTGTGGTTTAAGAGAAAATGGATGGAGAAGACTTAATTTGCAGATTGCGAGGGGGGAAGATCAATAGTTCAGTTTGAATCTATCCTAGAAGTGATGGATGGCTAAGATCACATCGGTTCAAATTTACTCAAGATAGGGGAGAGAGAAGGAAGAGGATGGAAGGAATCAAAGTACAAGGGGCTCAAAGGAATAAGGAGACAAGTAGCTAGTGAATGGGAACATAGATTAAATAATTAAAATTATTTTATTTTGTGAGCAAGGCATGGGTAAATAAAAATTTACTCAATTATTTGACTAAAATAGGGAAATAAAAAGTGGAATAAATTAAATTTATTCCATTACAAATAAAATGTTAATGGATGCACATTTTAATGATGCACTCTATTTTGATGTTTATGGATGCACATTTTAATGATGCTATGCTTACTTCTAAATGTGTGATTATTGTACTAGCTTATAAGATCGGGATATAAGATTTAAAATAAGGATTATAGTTAGTTTTGGGGTTTATATCATGGTTGGAATTAGGGTTGGGGTTATGGTTTGGTTAGGGTTACAATATAGGTTTAGGGTTAGGAAAAAGGTTTAGCTTTATGGCATGGTTAGGGCTAGGGTTTGGTTTAGGGTTTGGGTTATGGTCTTCTTTAGGATTAGGATTAGGAAAAGGATTCAGAATTAGGTTTAAGATTTAAGATAATGGTTAGGCTTATGTTTAGTTTTAGGGTTTATATCATGCTTGGAATTAGGGTTTTGTTGGGGTTAGTATTTAGGGTTAGGGTTAGGAATATAGTTAAGCTTTACGCAATGGTTAGGATTAGACTTAGGGTTAGGGTTTACATAATGGTTAGTATTATTATTAGGATTAGGGTTGAGGGTTATGATGAGGGTTTAACACTTACAATTAGAATTAAGATTTTGATTTGGGTTAAAATTAAGGTTTTGATTAGGATTAGGGTTTACATCATGGTTAGAATATATTTAAGCTTTAGGCAATGGTTAGGATTAGACTTAGGGTTAGGGTTTACATAATGATTAGTATTATTATTAGGATTGGGGTTTAGGGTTATGATGAGGGTTTAACACTTGAATTAGAATTAAGATTTTAATTTGGACTAAGATTAAGGTTTTGATTAGGATTAGGGTTTACATCATGGTTAGGATTATTGTTGGGGTTAACATTTACGATTAAGGTGTGGGTCTAGGATTAGGATTGAGGTTTAGGATTTAGAGTTTGTATCATGTGTGGAACTGGATTACAATTAGGGTTGGTTAGAGTTAAAGTGGGGATTAGGATTAAGGGAAACCTTTAGAATTAGTATTGTAGTTAGGATTATGGTTAGGGTTTACATCATGGTTAGTTTTGTTGTTAGGGTTAGATTTTATGTTTATGATGAAAGTTTAGGGTTTTAAATTAGTATTAGGGTTTTAAAAAGGTTTAGGATTAGGATTATCATTCGAGTTAGGGTTTATATCAAGGTTAATATTAGATTAGGGTTATGGTTTTATTTATGGTTAGGGTTAGGATTAGGTTTTATGGCTTAGGATTAGGAATGTAACTAGGATTATGGCTTATATCATGGTTAATATTATGGTTAGAGTTAGGTTTTTAATTAGAGTTAAGATTTGGGGTTAGAGTTAGGATTAGTGTGTAGAATTTAGGATTTAGATTATAGTTAACATTATGTGGGTTTACATCATGGTTAGCATTATTATTAGGATTAGGGTTTAGGGCTAGGATCAAGGTTTAAAATTTAATATTTGGATTAGGGTTTATCATTAGGATCATGGTTTAGAGTTTATGATTATGATTATTATTAGCATTATCATTACATGTTTTTGATTAAAGAAAAAACATATTTTGAACGGGCCCCAAAACCCTATATGTCTAGATTATAAAATTATTTTCAATAAAGCCCACTACCTTGGATAGTAATCCAACCTTCTTCAACCTTAGCATTATCATTATGTTTATGCTTTATATCATAGTTGGAAATAGGATTTTAATTAGGGTTACATTTTTTATTAGGGTTTAGTAAGGTTTACTTTTGCAATTCAATTTGACTTAGTCTTAGGGTTAGGGTTTAATTTGGTTTATAATTAAGATTTAATTTAGTTTATTGTTAAGTTTGAGGTTGAATTTTAGATGGTTGGGCTAATGTTTCAATACAATTTAATGCTTAATTAATTTTAATTATGGTTGAAATAGAGTTAGTCTTTAATAAGGGGTAGAGTTCGAATTAAGATGTAAGGTTCAATTTGTGTCAAGAATTAACTAAGTTTTGTTTAGTGTCTGGGTTCTAATTATTTAGGTGCAAGGTTGAGTTTTACTTAGTGATAATTTAACTCATTAAATGTATTAAAGTGATTTTTAATTTATTAAATTTTATTATTATTAAAGTTCTTAAAAATCCAAACTACCTACAAAATATGTATTACTAGGATAACTTACTTTATCTTGTCCTCGAACTAATTACTCTAATCAAGCTTATCATAATTATTAAAAATATTACTATTAAAGAAAATTTTATAAGTTGGCTCACGTTCTTCTTATTATAAAATTTGTCTTTTTATTAAATTCATATATTTGAACTAATGGAATTGTCAGAAATGTATATAATAATGCATTAAAAATTAATCATATATCATACCTTAAATAATAATAAATAAATGATAAATTTATATTTAAATTATCTATATCTCAGGATGTTGTTGCCCCTAGTTTTTCTGAGGTTGTTGTTGGCCCACCCTCTATGGGTGTTGGTTTAGCTGTGTTGTATTCTTTGTTTGGGCCTGATGCTACTACAATGGTCCGTTTGCGTGCTGGGATTCCAAAGCTAGACTCTTCGGTTCGGCAGGTTGTTGCTACTAAGGTGGAAGAGGGATGGATTACAATGAAAGGAAAAAAAATCTATATCTTCTTCGCCCTCTTTCGATATGACCCTTCATTCCCCCAATAATCTAACTAAAGGGAAATCTTAAATCTTTTCCTTCTTTGGCTTCTGGTTGCATGTGGGTTTCTCTATGCAGTGGTTGTGTTAGGTTAGGGGAGCTTGTGGGTAAAACCCTTATTTTGGTCTTGATCTATTTCATGTAGTGACCTTCAAAGGATTATCTTTTAGGATTTTTTTTGTAATCAATTTCGAGGTCCCATCAAAACCTATTTTACCATTAATCAAAAACTATATAATACATGCCTAACCAACTTTTATGCTCTAATCTTGAATCAAATCATTAAATTTAAAAACAAACATGAGTATCTAAACAATATTTTGTATGTTGCTAAACTCTCAATAAATTTCACAAACACTTTGGTAAAAAAGATCAATAATTGTTAATGGGAACAACATAAACTTAACTATTTTCATTATCAAGAGGTATTTAATTAGCATTTTCCTATAATTTGTTAAACTAAACAAAACCCTAACCATTAATCTGATTGAACACCAAACTAAATTGAACTCTTACCCTTAGTAGATTATGATTTATATTTTAATCACAACACTAACTATGTTTCTATATCTATTCTTGATCCTCGAAAAATATTTTAACTAAATTTCTTCAATTTTGATGATTAGTCAACTAAGATATAAATAGAAAAATCACTTTTGTATGATAAGTTTGAAATTACTTTTACATGATAAATTAGAAATAATTTTTAAATTAGATTTTGTATTAAAAATATATATATTATTATTTTTTAAAATTACTTTTTTATGATAAATTAGAAACATCTTTTAAATTAGATTTTTTAATTAAAAAATATACATTATTGTTATAAATTTTAAATTTTTAAAATTAGAAACAATATATTTTTTTCTTTAAAATTTAGAAACAATTTTTTTTTATCTTTTTAAATCTAAATTAAAAATATTTGTGTATGCATGTGAATTTGATTTTTTCAATTTAGAAACATTGTACTTTTTTAATCTTTTCTAAATTGAAAATTGAAAATTTCAAATATTTGCATATGAATGTAAATTTGATTTTTTTAAATTTTGAGATAGTATATTTTAAGGTCTAAACTATTTTTTTATCTTTCAAAATCTAAATTAAAAATATGTGTATGCATGTGAATTTGATTTTTTCAATTTAGAAACATTATATTTTTTTAATCTTTTCTAAATTGAAAATTAAAAATTGAAAATATTTGCATATGAATGTAAATTTGATTTTTTTTAATTTTGAGATAGTATATTTTAAGGTCTAAACTACTTTTTTATCTTTCTAAATTATCTTTCTAAATCTAAATTAAAAATATTTGTGTATGCATGGGAATTTGATTTTTTCAATTTAGAAACATTATATTTTTTTAATCTTTTCTAAATTGAAAATTGAAAATTTCAAATTTCAAATTTCAAATATTTGCATGTGAATGTAAATTTGATTTTTTTAATTTTGAGATAGTATATTTTAAGGTCTAAACTATTTTTTTATCTTTCTAAATAAAAAATTAAAAGAATATTTTTGTAGGCTTTGAATTTAATTTTTTTTAAATTTAGAAACATTATATTTCCATGTTTAAAATTTTGAAAAATACAAATTCTTTTCCGTCTTTCTAAATTGAAAATTAATCTTTGTAAGTGCAAATTTTAGGGCCCCTCAATATATGTATTATGTAGTAATGGTGAGGAGTATGTTCCCCATCTTTTCTTCCAGTGCTCCTTAAATGGATTTGGCACTTTTGGTGGAATACTTGGGGTTGCCCTTGCTGGCATATGATATGATATGTTGATCACAATATCTCAATTATTTTACTTGGATATATATTAATATAAATGCCACATGAATATATATTGATCTGTTGAGATCTTAATATGAATATCAATGAGATGATGCTTACATATAATGATAATGCAATACTGATATGAACTTTATATATAATACCATTGATATACTTAATGTATATATTGTTGTGTCTTGATTAGCACTTTTGAATATTTTTTTACGTAATAAGATAATTTGATCGATCGTCATATATACAATAGTGTGGAGACATGTCTCCCATATGGACATGTCTTATTGCCAATCATTAACTAATCTCAACCAATATACAAATTGATGTGTTTTCTTATAATTGATACTTATTATCAATTCATATTGTTAATGCCAAAGTCGATACAGATTATCAATTCACAAAATACTCAATGCAAGGTCGATATTAAATGTCAATACCATACTATGCTCAATACATATTATCAAAATCATAATATGATATCGATATTTATTATCGATACTCAGCAATGTGAATGTCAATATCCAATATCGATACATGGCATAATTAATATCAACAACATGATTAATTTAATTATTATATCTGTAAAGGTTTTAGGATCATTGCAATTGTAATAGCACTATCTAATTGTATGTGTTTTCCAAATGCAACAATCTCTTGCATTTATATTGAGAAGGAGCCAAGAAGAGACATGCCCCTTCATGGGACATGTCTATTCATTATTATGTAATTAATATAATGACAATTATGATTATATATATATATATATATATATATATATATATATATATATATATATATATATATATATATATATATATATATATATATATATATATATATATATATATATATATATATATATATATATATATATATATATATATATATCTTCACTAGTATTGACTCATAGTGTTTATCCGACTGAAGCTACAAAACATCAACACTTCATCTTAGCTAGGGAAGATAAAATCCATCAATCTAAAAAAGCAACACAACGTTAATTGTGAAATTTTATTTTGATATCACATTACTGTGATGTTAGAGATACAGACTAACTAGGAATATCAAGTCTCGTGATATTCACCATAACTCATAGATTTATAAATATCATCTCATGATATTGGGAGTATTTGTCACAGAATATCAAGTCGTAATATATTCTCCAAATACTTAGAGTAATGGCCTACCAACATCAAGTCACATGATGTCCACCAAGTACTCAAAAGTTTACAAAGATATCATCTCATGATATCGAGAGAATTGGCCTGCAGAATATCAATTCGCATGATATTCACCAAGTGCTCAAAGTAATGGCCTACCAACATCAAGTCACATGATGTCCACCAAGTACTCAACAAAATTATAAAGATATCATCTCATGATATCAAGAGCATTGGCCTGCAGAATATCAAGTCGTGTGATATTCACCAAGTGCTCAGAGTAATGGCCTGCCAACATCAGGTCACATGATGTCCACCAAGTACTCAAAAAAATTATAAAGATATCATCTCATGATATCAGGAGCATTGGCCTGTAAAATATCAAGTCGCATGATATTCACCAAGTGCTTAGAGTAATGGCCTACCGACATCAAGTCACATGATGTCTACCAAGTACTCAACAAATGTCCATAGGTAATGTGCACTTACCATAGGAACATTCACAACATCTATTATGATCTATTTCAACCATCACAAGATGTCTATCACAATAGAAGCTGACATATCTATTTCAACCATCATAAGATGTCTATCACAATAGAAGGTCAAGTTATTTTAAGATCGTCACCTTCAAATAACTTTTGCAAATACAAGTGATAATCATTTAGAAGTTGTCACTTCCTCATCATTTACACATGGGGTAGGCCCATTAAAAACATTCATGATTCATTAGTATAATAATCAATTATATCAAGTTTACCTCATAAGTGTTTCACCATCAATAGTGAACTCCCTCTCAATCAAGATTGTCACACGTTGAATGAACCATCTGCTCCCTCTGAAGCTCAAGTTTATCAAATTATTGACCTCTTTTAAAATGTCAGACTCCCTTTTCATCTAGTATCAATCATCAATTCATTTGCAAGAATCAAGTTCTTTCTCCCTTGAATGCAATTATCTTGTGCTTCTGTCTTGAAGGTATGTCAGAGAGAGATTACAAATAGATCATTAGACTATCTCAACTAGAAATACCAATGATAGAAGCATACAACATTTTAATAACCAATAGTATAGCATGAATTAAAAAACTCAAAAAAATTATGTGCATAATAAAACATGAAATACTTATCTTTTATAAATTTCAAGTATTTCATTTTGTAAGGTGAGACCATATAAAAATATCATGCAAATTCATAAAATAATGTCTTTGCTCTTGAACATTACCATAATTCTTCACATGACCCATCATGAGTATCCAAAGGTTCTATACACTATGACCACCTTCAATATGATCAGATCTCCATTCAAGCAGTTAGGATTTTAAAGAAGGAACCTTGCTCTTTTACATATTTTTGCATAGACCCATACACAGTCAGTCATAACTTTTGAACCTGAGATTTTCTCTCCAATAGCTCCAATGAGATTATTCTAAATTTATTTATCACAACCATATCCAAAACTTAGAAAAATCCAACGATGCATTTGTGAGATATGGTCCTCGTACTGAGACTGTATTTTCTAAGATAGTCACACATTCACCATCAAAAAACTACTCTCTTACATTTGCAATTTGGCTCTGATACCATGTAAAGGTTTTATGATCATTGCAAATGTAATAGCACTATATAATTGTATGTATTTTCCAAATGCAACAATCTCTTGCATTTATATTGAGAAAGAGCCAAGAAGAGACATGTCCCTTCATGGGACATGTCTATTCATTATTATGTAATTAATATAATGACAATTATGATTTTATACACACACACACACACACACACACACACACACATATATAATATATCTTGATTATTATATTAATTTCTCTAATATTTATATATATGTATATATATTTAACTATATATATACATCTCATATATACTATATATATATATATATATATATATATATATATATATATATCTTCACTAGTATTGACTCATAGTGTTTATCCAGCTGAAGTTACAAAACATCAACAATATCAAATTCAATCATGTATATATGTATATACAATATTAAATAAATATATATACATGATTGTTGATTTACTAATTATTAATCATTTATTATAATAACCATAATCATATGATTAATAATTATTATATCAAACTCAATCATGAATATATGTATATACAATATTATATATATACATGATTGTTGATTTACTAATTATTAATCATTTATTGTAATAACCATAATCATAGTAGTGTACGAAAGAAGGATAGTAATCAAATGCTCAAGGCCAATAGGCCACTTATGCATTTTCTTTTATCGATAGGATTAATCCAACCGAAGCTACAATTCATCAACAATTTGTACTTCATTTCTTTCATTTGAATGGGTTTCTTTTCGTTGAGCATAAAATCTTGTCTAGGTAAAATATCATTTAAGGAAAAAAGTAGAGTAAAAAAAGGAAACAAAAAATTATTGAGACATGAAGAAACCAATGAGAGTACCGTTCTGGTAGTTATTTGTTGTGAATTTTTTTTAAAAAAATTATTCCTCAACTACCTTTGGTCATAACTTCAATTTTAGTTTGGAACAACTTATCAACTAAATTAGCTTTCTCGAGGAAAAACAAAGGTTGTATAGTTGTTAGTAGTGAAATAATATTTTTTATGGACCCCAATAATGACAAAGATTTTTTTGTCTACTCTTTAATCTCATTTGTTTGTATTTTCCTGCATTTTGATTCACAAGGTATGCCAATTACATCTTGATCCTACAACAATTATCCATGGAGCCCGAGATGGGATGTATCTCTGTTATCTCTATTTGAGCATTAAGTATTGTCATTAGTATCAAACAAGATCAGTCGGTTACCTATTCTAATC
Source organism: Chamaecyparis obtusa (assembly GCA_027943335.1). Lineage (NCBI taxonomy): Eukaryota > Viridiplantae > Streptophyta > Pinopsida > Cupressales > Cupressaceae > Chamaecyparis > Chamaecyparis obtusa. The sequence continues at coordinate 1,284,223 of BSBK01001613.1, read as the reverse complement.
AGTCGGTAAAAGGAAGAACTCAAAGCTACATATGCTAGTCGGTTAACTATATAAGCCTTTATACCGAGTAGTCTCAAGGAAGTACTGAGAACTAAAAGGAAACAATTTTAACCGAGCACCAGAGTAGTATTACCAAGCATCAGTGTATACCGATACCGAGCTAAACAAATGAATAACAATAAGAATTAGAGACCTAAGACACTGACATGCTATCACTTTGGCAAACCAGGACACACTTCAAATGTTTGTAGGAGTAAAGCACAAGGTAAACCTAAAACCACTCCTAAGTTCAATGGTCACTGTTATAATTGTAATAAGTTTGGACATCAAGCATATGAGTGTAGATCTAAGTTGAATAGGAATCCTAACAAACCCCACATGGAGAAACTCTGTTATACTTGCAACAATCATGGACACACTTCACAAGAATGTAGAACAAAGATGAAGCAAGTTTGGACATCGAAAGGATAGAACAAAACCTATCAACCAAAAAGACAAGGTAATGCTTACACTTGGAGTTATAACACATGGGTTAACTGCACAATATGTGGAAGGTATGGACATATAGCATCTAATTGTAAGAGGAAAAGATGGACTGGAAAATCACGAAGCTGGACAGGTACTAGTATGGCATGTTTACATTGTCACAAAGTCGGTCATCTAAGTAAGGATTGCAGAGACCAAGAACAAGTTTTTGAGAATAGCAACACAATTGCAGATATCATGAGGATTAAAAACACTATGTGGAGAAAGGCATCAAATGAGAATGATGAGTCAAGCAATGTAGTCAGTGAAACCTCGTCCATTGGATTGGGTGACATCGACACCTCCACCTAAAGTGAAAAAAGTATGTATGGAATTGATATTCCAAATTGATCTTATTTTACATACCGTTCCTTATATTTGATGTACACATACCAAATCTGCATGAATTGAGATTCATTATGGTTTATAAGTTTTGAGCTTACAAAGTCATACAATCGGTATATGCAAGATCAAGTAAAGAGTTACCCGTCGGTGACTATTATGAAAGGTTAACCAAGTATTAGTATTAACCAAGTGAAAAAGTTATGTGTTAATTGAGCTGTTGGTATTTTATGGTAATCACCGAGTTGACAGTTTTCACCGAGCTGTAAGTAGGTCAAGCATTTATTACAAGTGTTTTGAGCAAGAATTTGAAAAATTTATAAATAGACAGAGAACTTAGTTCATTTCTTCACCAAGAAATTTTGAAGAGAAAGAACTTTCAGAGATTGATTGAAGAGCAAAGATTTTCAAAAGCATTCAAAAGCAGTTTCAATCTTTCGAGTGAGTTCATCATTGTTTCTGAGTAAGTACAATTACTACCAAGCTAATTCATACTACTTACCGAAACCCTAAATTAAAGAAAATGACTTCTGCTTCAAAATCCAAGTTTGTAGAGGAGGAGGAAGTAAATTTGATAGTGTTTGCAACCTGTAACGAACCCCAATACAAACTTCACCCTGAAGTTGCATCCAAAATTGATCCAGCAGGAGATTTTTCAAGTATACCCCCTAGGGTTCTATCAGTCAAAGATGTAAGATCATACATTCATTGCAAGATAAGTGAAATAGGTGATTTTGACATGTACGTAGCTTATCAGAAGCTTTGCGGAGAAGATGGGAACTAAAACCTGAACACCAACTACTGGAAGTAATCAGCTTGATGAATGCCCTAAACTTTACGAGGGAATTTAAGAGCGAATGGATTAGGGTTTTTCTCAGTCGGTTTCATGATGGAAGGTTATGGTTGGATGAGCTAGTAGAGATTACCAAGAAGATGATACATGTGATTATCGGTTATCCTACCATAGATAAAGCGAAGGCAATTCATAGTGCACCGAGAGAAGATATTGAGAAGAACACCGGAGCCAAATGGGATGGTCGTGCATTTAAGATCAACACAATCAAAGACCCAAAAGTGAAATATGAAGCACATGTTATTGACTATAAAATCTATTAGTCGAGCAAATAGAATAGTGTGCCTTATGGAGCAGTTGACATTGCTTATTGAATGGTTAAGAAAGGTTATTAGTTGGACCTAGCCGAGCTTCTGTTGAAGCAAGTTGAAGAGAAAATGAAGACAATCCAGTCGGCAAAGTCTAACACATGTAAGTTTGGATCCCTACTAGTTTTCATATTTTTCTATGTGCAAATATTTTTCCCTTATGTCGGTAATATAGACTGGTCAACCGACAGGCCTATGATAACACAAATTTTAGATTTGATCAAGGGCTTGGGAAATAATCTCAATAATGTCTTAGATAATTACTTCGAACAATTCAAGATTAGAATGAATTCTCGAAGCAGAATTCTCTGTCAACTAGTAGAAGACTATGAGTAGGAGATATGTTTTCTTGTGGATACCGACCAAACATTGATAAAGGTTATGGAGCCTAGGACTAAATGGCTAGCCCCCATGGGTTATGAAATAGATATTTATTTTTCTTCAAAATCAATTAAGGCTCTATTGGATACACCTAAGGATGTGAATGCTGAAAGGTTTGGAACATACGAGGAGGCCAAGACAAGAATAAAAATAGGTCTGGTTATCGGTAAGATAGAAAAGAAATCAAGGAAAATGATGAAGAATCTTGTAGAGAAGTTTGGAGATGATACTGGATCATCTAAAAGTACATTGGTTGAAGTAGCAACCGAAGGTCAGTTAATGCTAACTGAAAAATCGTATGATAGTGAAGAAACTGAGTCAGACAAGGACATAGACTCTACACCAGTTTCCCCTTCACCAACTCCAAAGAAGAAGCAGTTAGATGTGCAAACAAGGGCATGCACAAGGTCTACAACTGTAGCCTCACCACCATCGAAGAAAGGAGTCATGAATTTTTCAAGACCAAATGCAACAGCACCGACAAAGACATACACAAAAAGAGGTACTAAAACTATTGTTGATGCCCCAAGAAAAACACAAAATTTGATTATGGGTAAGGATGATTTAGATGATGATGAAGATAGCAATGATCAATTTAAAGTTGTTAGTTATAAGAGTAGATCAATTGATGTAGTAGTAGAAGAAATAATTGAGAATGGTGAACTTAGTGATCTTGAAATTAGTCGATTTGAGCACCTGTCAACTGAGGATTAGAATAAACTTGAAGAGGAGATCATCTAGATGATGATTTGATTCAAAAGAGTTCCCATTGAATTTTCAAAACATCTACCTAAGGCACTAGAGGAAAAAATTTCACAAAAATGGTCCTATGCCTTAGATACCGAGAAGAGAATGAGGGAACAATCCCTAGTTTTGGCAATACCTCAATTGATTGTCTCTGAAATTGAGGAATACATGAGTAAATACTCAAAGAGGTTTAGAGTGAAGAATCAGGCCCTTCAGATACTTGATGAAACTCTTGCAGACATGGATGAGAATAGTCAACTCATCTAGACCTCAATAGTTCAAGCCTGAGAACAAGCATAAAAGATGGCATTAGCCAAAATTTCTCAGAAGAAGCTGAAGACCAAAGGAAAGGGACTTCATATTGATGATGCAGACCTGACACTGAAATGAGACAAGATAGATATATCAGATATCGAGGTACCTGATACTACAGTTGCCACTGAGGAGTTGAACTTTACATAGGATGCACCTGATCAAGTTGAGATCCAAATCATAGACAACACTACACTTGATGTACTCATTGAGGACATCACAAATGGTGATCCTGATGAACGAGATGTTGATGAATATGTGACTATTGTTGGAGCCAAAACACAAGATGAAGGTACACTTACCAAGCTAGCAATAACATCTTTACCCGATGAACTTCCTCTTTTGATGGAAGCAGTTGAAATAGTCTCTAAGGAGAAACTTGAAGGCTCAATCCCCAAGAAACCAATGGATACATTAGGGGATCAAGGAACTAACACACCTGCAGAGACAAATGAGCCTGTGGCAAAAGAGGCAGAAACACAGGGCCAAGATGACCCTAAGGCAACCAAGGAAACTCCACCTGACACTACATCAGAAGCTCCATCTTAGTCAACCAACACACAGGTTATCAAGGAGAAGAAAAAGGAAGATAATGTGTTAATCGAGCATGAAATGCAAAATGTTGAGGAAAAAACAATTGTTCCATTTGTTAAGAGCTCACCTCAACAGACGAAGAAGAAGAAGAAATATGGAAATGGGCCAGTCACACTTGAAGAAGTCATTGTTATACCAGAATGTGACCTGAGGACCCTAGACCCCAAAGAATGGAGAAAATATGGGGAGCTTTGTACAAGAAAAGTAGCTTAGGAGAAGATGAGAAGGAATGCAAGAGAAAGGAAATTTTGGAGAATGTAAGAGACATCTTACAATAGGTTGTACCCAAGGTACAAATCAATGAAGATACACCAATCATGGACCAACTTTCTACACTTGCACAAGAAATCAATTCCCTAGTCACCGAAGCAAAAAAGAGAATTGAAGAGAGGGAAGACTCCAAAATTTAGAACAAACAAGTAGAGAAAATCAGCCAGGAAGTGGAAATCAATAAGGTAAAGTTATCTGAGGTAATAAATGACATTCAATCTATTAATCATACAATTATTCAGATGTTGGAAAATATTTTCACTATGGAGAACTTCACTGTTGAGATTAGTGAGAAGATAAAATAGCTAGATACCGAAATCCAAGCCAATGCACAAGCATCCTTAACTGAGCCAAATGATTTTAATAAGCACATACTCAAAGTTCAAGAACTTAGGTGGTTAAGAGAAGATTTGAGGAAGTGGGAGGATAGGATAAGTGACTAAGTCATCGAGCTATAAATAGAGTTGCTTCCCCACCTTAAAATATTTGAGAAGAATATAGTCAAAGCACAAGCTTTAGTTGCAACACCAAAAATTTATGTGTTGGAAAACATCTTTGACATGCATGCACAAGTCGGTCTTGAGCACATTTCTCTGACAAACTTGAAAGAGGAATGGGCGAACCTCTTAGATTATTTGAAGAAAACCCACCAACACATATTTGATAAACTGTAGGTACACAATTTTGAGTTTGGCATTATTATCAAAAAGGGGGAAAACATAATGTACATGCCAAATTGTGTAATTATATGATAAGTGTACTATACATATATCGGGAGCATGCACCAAGGGGGAGAAAATTTTGATAAGATAAGTTATCTATGTATATATGAAGAAGTTAGAATATTTTTGAGATATCGGGTCTATATACATTACAAAGTTTTGATACTAATGCCAAAGGGGGAGATTGTTATCTCTTTTTGAGAATTAAGTATTGTCATTAGTATCAAAGAAGACCAACCGATTACCTATGATAATTAGTCGGTAAAAGGAAGAACTACAAGCTACATATGCTAGTCGGTTAACTATATAAGCATTCATACCGAGTAGTCTCAAGGAAGTACTGAGAACTAAAAGAAAATAGTTTTAACTGAGCACCAGAGCAATATTACCTATTTATGTCTGAATTTTGACCTCTAATTCAGCCATAGACTCAACATGGTCATTACTCATAAGCCAAATTATGAAGATGAGTATGAATTACTCATTTCGCAAATATAAATGAAGCGACCTGTTGCCTCCTATTTAGATGGGGTGTTTAACTCTCAGAACGAGAGCCCAACAACCATAGACCAATTCTAAAATGGAGGATTTTTGAATGCATAAGAAGATTGAATTGCAATTAAACTAAGAATGATTGTGCAAATTAAGCTATAAACTTGAAAGAAATATGAGAATGAAAATTTAATCTAAGAAGCTTGAAATGCAATGAGAATTAGACTAAGAACTTGATAAGCAAACTATATTAAAGATAAGAATGCAATTAAACTAGAAATGGAAATTATTCTAAATATGCAATGAAAAGATTAAAAGAATGAGAAAATTGAGACAACAATTCGCTATAGTTTTGGTACTCTAAAATTGCCTCTTCAAATGAGGAAAAAGAGGTTCCGAATATAGAAGAGCCCAAGGGAAGGATGAAGAGTTTCTTGGAAAGAAATGACCGACTCTTCATTTCCGTGGAGGAAGGTGAGACAAATTGGAGATATTATTTAATCAAGAAAATGAATTATAGCCACATGGGTGGCTTTTCACATTATTTTGAATAATTAAATTCAAGTGGGGACAATCCATTCAAATAACCAAATAATATTTAATTCCTTTGATGTGTATTAGCTAAAGGGGGTGGAATTAATTTAACTAAATCACTAGGAATTTAGAATTAAATTAATTAATCATAAGGATTATTTAGCCAATAAATGTCAAATATTTAGGAATTAAATATACTGTATGATTAATGCAAATTTAGGGTTTTTTTCATTTGACACCAAGTCAAATAAAGTCAATTAGGAGACAGAATTGCCTAGTACAATTGGACTTTGAAGATGTAGAAATTTGAAGAAATGCACCAAAATTGATTATAATTTTAAGGTGCCAATTTTGGGGTATTACATTTTTCCCCTCTTTGAATTGATGTGCGAGCAGTGCATTGATTCAAAGAATAGTCTGATTTGATGAATGATGAGGTTTCAAGATTATCTCGAGAATGGAGCTTAATCCTCAGAAGTTGAGGTTAGATTGCCAAGACACTGATCAGATTGAGTTGCAAAACCCTCTCCAGAACGAAGCTTGATTCTTCGAAGCCTAAGTTAGATTGCAAAGGCATCGGTCAGATTACCACTTGAGAAGGAAGACTATCCCTAGAACGAGGCTCAATCTTTAGGATTCAAGGTTAGATTGCCCCAATACCTATTGATTAAATGATAATTGATGCAAATTTAGGACTATCTCCAAAATGAAGCTTAGTCCTCCGAGATTCAGGTTAGATAACCCAGATAATGGTCGAAAAGAGCTTTCGAGAGCCATCTCTAGAACGAAGCTTGACTTTCATGATTTAGGGTTAGATTTCCCCAATACCTAATGAGATTTCAAGAACCATATCCAGAATGAACCTTGATCCTTGAGGATTCGAGTTAGATTTCTCAGATACCTAATGGATAAATGATAAGATGTGAGGCACAAATATGCCCCTAGTGATGAGATGCCCCAAGAGATTAGGACTTTTGATTCAGATCAGACTGATTCGAGAATTGATTCGACAAGATTCAATGATGCAATCATCCTACCCCCTCAGGAGAGAAATTAAAAGATGACACGTCAAAAAGATGATTGACAATAAAAGGTTGCAGACAGAGACAAAATCAGAGATCCAGAGGAACTCAAAACAAATTATGGAAGGATCGTAAGCGATCCAAAGTGATTTGGAGGTCTTGTTGACCAAGTTTGACCAAAGTTGACCAAATTTGACTAGAGTTGACTTTTGATGAAAACATTGAAGATCTTGAGAAAATGATGATAAGATAAGATTCTAGCAAGAAAATGACAGCAGAAGGTTGAGTGCACAAGCGTCCGATCTCGATAGTCCCAAAAAATTTAAAATGGGATTTCGAGCTATCTAGGAGTGTCATATTTTGATTTTGATCCCAAAAATGGATTCAAAATGGTCGATTTAGCCAAGGGTGAAATTTTCATGCAAAACTAAGCACTTTTGAAAATTAGGTTAAAAGCTATATAAGGCACAGAGGGGTCATTTGAATTCTTTATTCACTTTGTCTTTAGTGAATTTGAGAGCTCTGAGAGAGATGGAGAACATGCCAGTGCATTCACATTGATTTGAGTGCTCTCGATGACATAACTGGCCACCCAAGTATGACGCACCTATAAGTAGTCGATAAACCATCTTGCATTTCAAGTTTTAACACTTTTTTTAGGAGATTTAGATTAGATTTTAAACTTTTTAGGGCTTAGTTCATCTAATGTCGCACGAGGAAACAATTTCCTCATGCCGGTCCAGGTCGCCTCTCGCGTGAGGAAACAGTTTCCTCGCGAGGGTTAGGGGTTGATCGCATGGGCCTCCTCTGTGAGCTCGTGCTAGGCAATGTCACACGAGATTTCATCCTAAGTGATGAACTCTCATGTGAGTAGAGATCCTATCTCACGCGGGGGAATAGTTTCCTCGCGTGGGAATCTGCTGCAGCATTTAGAGTCTTTGTCCAAGTTTTCATAAAAATTAGCCAATTAGAGCATCCAAGAGTCATGTTCAGGATAGGTACATAGTTCTAGTTGCTTGTTTTACTTTGAAAACCATCATGATTGAGATACTGATCGAGTGTCATCATTTGCATTGTAGGTTGACTTCCCAGATATTTCATTTCGATCCCACCACCCAATCATCAGAAAGTTAGCACAAAGATTGGATGATGTCGAGGGTGCCCACATAGACAGGTTGGGATTGTGGTGCAGGAGCACCCATAATAAAGGATGATTCATCAAAGTCCTAAGAACATCTAGTTTAGGTTAGATTTATCATCTAGGCATCTAGACCAAATTGTAAGACCTAGTTCCAAGATTTGCACAAGTATAAGCCCTTGGTCAACTATGGTCAAAGATGGTCAAAGGGCCTAAAAGCTTAGGATTTTTCTATTTTCATGTTTTAATGGTTTGGATCTATGTTGGATTATTAGACTTAGGTATGGACCAATCTTGGTCACCTAGAATAGAAAAAGTGCTAAAAAGTTGTAAAAGTTGCTTTGGAACTTTGACAACTTTTGCCAAAAGTTGTAAACAACCCCCCAATGGTCATATAGTTTGAAATTCAGTTTGTAACTGATGGGGGAGGCCTTCATAAGCCCTACCAGGCGGGTGGAAGGTAAGGATATGTAATTTGGCATTTTGAATCAATAAAAACATAACCATTTCTCTGCAAATCCCGAGGACAATTGGTGTGTACGGATAGACTGGTATGGGTAGGAGGGCATGAAATTCTGAAGAAAAAAGTTTTCTCTATGAATCTACTTTCATTTTCAATTGATTTCATGCTTTGATCAATCCTATTTTGAGAGTTATCAAAGTTTTTGTCTAGTTGCCTGGATTGTAGGCCTAAAACCAGGGTTTCAATTGGTTTTGAGTATTCTGATCGATTCCGCCATGGGAATTTGATGCCCCTTGGTGGAATTCAAGTTTTGTTTTTTTACTTTCAAATTATGTAGGTTAGAGGTGGTAACTTGCAGGGAGATGATTTCGCCATGATGCCCTAGGTGTACATCCCTATGTGTGCACCTACAAGCGACTGAGTACAGTCAGCATAACTCTTTGTTGGAGATTCACAAAGACCTCAAATTCAAGATTTAATTTCCTTATGTATTCCCTCACATGTTTCCATAATTGTGTTTGGCATTGGTTTGGAGGAAATAGCACTTGTAGTGCAATTGTAGACCTAATTAGGCCTAATAGCCTTGCCTAGATTAGGTGTTTTCTTGTTTTCCTTTTAGTTTCACATCTTGGTGCTTGGATATAATCCCTAAAGTACAAAAGGGTATCTGAATATCCAACTTTTTCAATACATTGTATGGAAGTATTTTGGTCTAGGATCAAAATCTCTCCTAGGAAGGGCTACAAGCCTAGTTTTGGATTTGTGAAGCAACTATGTTGTATGGGTTGCTTTTGAATGAAAGAACCATTGGAAATAATTGAATAGGACCTAAATATGCTAGATCATGAGCATAGGTCACCCTTGGTCTTGCTAGTCATTTCATGGGGTTTGTTCACAAGTTGGGTTAAGTGTGCTTCATAGCCAATCTTGGTTATTGGTAATTTGGGACTTGGAAGAACCTAGTGATTAGCTTGCCTTTAGGATTTCAAGGTTGTGATAATGTTATTCCTTGTCCTTTCTAAACTTGTGATAGGTGTAGGGCACTTTACTCCATAGTTTGGGTATCTAAGGGATCAATCCCTTAACCATCATTCACTGTTTCAAGCTTCTTGTTGCCAATTTTGCATAAAGTGGTATTAGAGCTATGTCTAGTCCTAAGGATGAAGAGATCCTTGCAAGGGTCACAAACAGTGAATTAGAAAAGATGGTGAGAGAACAAAGGGTAGAAAATACAGCCTTAACTAAGAGGCTCTAAGAACTTGAAAAGAAGTTAGATAAGGATAAAGAGGATGGTTCTGAAAATGAACAAGGGAGTGAAGAGGAGGAATAAAACCCTGATCAGGACATTCCTGTAGACCAAAGACCCTTCATCAATGCCTTGAAGTCCATGGGAAGAAGGACCATGGAGGAGAAGATAGACTTACCGGTCTTCAATGGTAAGATGAATGCAAATTTGACCTTGGATTGGATAGAGGCCTTGACAACATTCTTTGAATGTGAGGACATCCCTGAGAAGCAGAGGGTAAAGATGGCAAGATCCAAGTTGAAGGGAGCAGCCCTAACTTGCTTGAACTTCATCCAAACAGAGAGGGTGAAGAATGGAAAGAGCATGATAAACTCATGGAACAGGATGATAGCCCTGATCAAAGAGACATATGTGCTTGAAGATTATGGGGTACAACTCCATAGGAGGAAGCAAAGTTTAAAATAAAAAGACATGGATGTAGGCTCATACACCAAGCAGTTCCTAAAGCTATGTATGAAGACAAATGTAGTAGAAGATGAAGAAGAAAAACTAGCAAGATATATGAATGGCCTCAAGGTATCCATTCAAGAGGAACTTAGCCTACATTGCCCTACTATAGTCAACAAGTGCTATCAAATGGCACTAAAGGTAGAGGAGAAATGGAAGATAAAGTAGGAGTTTGGCAAGGGAAAGAGTAACGATAGTAGGAAGAACTCTAGAGGAAGAGGATCCTCTTGGACCAAAGGACAAAATAGTGGCAGCAGTAGTAGAACCCCTGACCAAGGAGACAAGGAGAACAATGATTCAAACTCAAGAGGGAACTATAGAGGAAGAAAAAACACAGGGAGAGGAAATGGACCCCTAAAATGTTACTACTGCAATTAGTTAGGACATCATGCAGGAAGGTGCCCTGAGAAGAGGAATAATAAAAATCAAGGTGAAAGAAGAGCACAACCCATTCAAGAGGACAAATAAGATGACAATGCAGATGTAAGGGACTTAGAACCAGAAGGAGTGTGTTTGATGATGAGACAAGTCTTTCTTCAAGTGCCATAAAAACCAAGAACCTCCACAAAGGAAAAACCTCTTCAAAACAAAGATCAAATGCCATGGAAAGGTATGTAATCTACTCATAGATTTTGGTTCAACTGAAAACTTAGAATCTAGTGAAATGGTTCAAAAACTAAACCTTCCTAAGAAGCCACATCCTTTTCCCTATCATGTTTCTTGGTTAACAAAGGGTCAACAAAATCTAGTAACAGAACAAGCATGGATAGAGTTTTCAATTGCAGACTTTAAAGATAAAGTTCTTTGTGATGTTGTTGAAATGGATGCTTCACACATCCTTCTAGGTAGGCCTTGGTAGTTTGATGTAGATGCCATACACCATTGTAGGAAGAACACCTACTCCATCACCAAGGATGGGAAAACCTTTACTATGAAGCCCATGCCTGATAACAAATCTGAGAAAGAACCTACTGTCATCATCATGAGTGAGAAAGAGATGTTGAAAACATTAAAGGAACCTGAAATTGAAGCTTTTGTCCTAATTTCTAAGCCCAAAGATAATGTAAGGTCTGATCAAAATGATCCTATACCAAATGAAGCTAAGGAATTGCTTGGAAAATATAGAGATGTCATTGCTAGTGACTGCCCACAAGCCTCCCTCCCTTAAGAGATATCAGTCACCAAACTAACTTGATACCTGGTTCATCCCTGCCTAACAAGGCCCCATACAAGATGACACTACTGCAGCATGAAAAGATTGAAAAATAGGTCAATGAACTATTGGAAAGAGGACTTATTCAAAAAATTCTCAGTCCTTGTGTTGTGCCATCAGTCTTAGCCCCTAAAAAGGATGGAAAATGGAGGTTGTGTACTAACAGTAGAGCCCTAAACAATATTACTATAAGATATAGATTCCCCATGCCCAGGATTGAGGATCTATTGGATCAACTAGGAGGTTCTTGCTACTTCACCAAGATAGACTTGAAGTCTAGATACCATCAAATCAGGATCAAACCAGGAGATGAATGGAAGACAACATTAAAAACTACTGAAGGTTTGTTTGAATGGTTAGTAATGCCCTTTGGATTAAGCAATGCCCCTAGTAATTTTATGAGGCTTATGAATGAGATATTCATTGATTTTATTGGAAAATTTGTTGTTGTTTACCTTGATGACATACTAATATTCAGTCATAGCAAGGAAGAGCATCTTGATCATGTGGAATAAGTACTAAGGAGACTTAATCAACACAAGTTGGTGATCAACTTGGAAAAGTGCATGTTTTTGAAGAAGGAACTTGTATTCCTAGGATTTGTGATCTCACAAGATACCCTCAAGATGGACCCTAAGAAGGTTGAAGCAATCATAAATTGGCCTCCACCAAAGAACCAAGGTGATGTAAGAAGCTTCCATGGACTTGCCACCTTCTATAGAAAGCTTATCAAAAACTTCAGTCATGTGTGTGCACCAATGCTTGATACCATTAAAGGAGGAAGAAAGAATAAGTTTTCTTGGACAAAGGAAGAAAATGATGCATTTCAATACTTGAAAAATAGAGTTTCCCAATACCCTATCTTGGTTCTACCTGATTTCAACAAGGTCTTCATTGTGGAGACAGATGCAAGTAACTTAGCCATAGGTGCAGTCCTAAGTCAGGAAGGTAAGCCAGTTGCCTTCTTCTCTAAGACATTAAATGAGGCCAAAAGGAAGTACTCAAACTATGACTTGGAACTCTATGCCATGGTCCAAGCCCTCAAGAAATCGAGGCACTATCTAATCCCAAAAGAATTTGTGGTATATACTGACAACCATGCATTAAGTTTTCTTAATTCACAAGAAAGCTCTCTGTCAGACATCTTAAATGGATGGAACAATTGCAGGCCTACACCTTCAACATCAAGCACAAGAAGGGTGTAGCAAACAAAGTGGTAGATGCCCTTAGCAGGAGGGTTGGTCTAGTTGAAGAGATACAACTTCAAAGTGTGGGAATTGATTCCCTCAAACATCTATACCCTGATGATCTTGATTTTGCAAAAAAAATTCAAGTTTGCACAAAGATGGTTGGAAGATACCATACTAATTTTTCTAAATACCTGATTTAGAATGGACTCCTATTCAAAGGAGCTCAACTATGCATTCCCAAATGTTCAATGAGGACAAATATAATAAGGGAGAAGCACTATGGTGGCCTAGGAGGACACTTTGGCATCGACAAGACAATAGACATAGTGGGGAGGAGTTATTTTTGGCCAAAGATGAACAATGATGTTAAAAAGCTCATAGAGACTTGCACCATCTATCAACAAGCTAAAGGTGTGTCAACAAATCAAGGTTTATATCAACCCTTACCAATTCCTTCTAGACCATGGGAGTCAATCTCAATGGATTTTGTAATGGGGTTACCTAGAACAAAACAAGGTTTTGATAGTGTTTTTGTGATAGTGGATAGGTTTAGTAAAATGGTCCATTTTGTACCTTGTAAAAGCACAAATGATGCTTCTCATATTGCACATATTTTATTTAAAGAGGTATTTAGGATCCATGGTCTACCCCAAACAATCGTATCTAACAGGGATGTGAAGTTTCAAGGCCACTTTTGGAGGACACTTTTCAAGAAACTAGGAACTAACCTAACCTATAGCTCTGCCTATCATCCACAAACTAATGGGTAGACTAAGGTAGTAAATAGATCCTTAGGAAATCTCCTAAGATTCCTAACCAAACAATATGATCAGAGTTGGGATCTACTCTTGCCCTAAGCAGAGTTTGCATTCAATGACTCTGTGAACAGGTCAACAGGAAAGACCCCCTTCTAAGCAGTGTATGGCCTTCATCCCAAAGGACCATTAGACCTAGTAGAAAAACCATATGATTTAAAAATAAGTGCAGTTGAGGTAAAGGAAGCACTACAAAGATCCACTTTGAAATACAAGGAACATGCTGATAAAAGAAGAAGGGAAATCCACTTCAAAGTTGGAGACAAGGTATGGGCATTCTTGAGGAAAGAGAGACTACCTAAGGGTAGATATTCCAAACTTTACATGAAGAAAGTAGGACCACGTAGTATACTCAAAAAAATGGGTGAAAATGCATATGAGATCTCTCTTCCCCCTACCTTGCAGATTTCTCCAATTTTTAATGTTGCAAACCTCACCCCCTAAAAGTTATGATATATTCAACAAATGAACAAGGTGACCAGGAAGATATGAATGATGAAGACTATGTCAAAAACTTCCCTCAAAGAAAACTAGTGGAATTAGAGGAAATATTGGACACCAAGTTGTTGAAGTAGACCAGAACCAAGAAGTACATGCAGTACCTCGTCAAATGGAAAGGACTCCCCAACATAGATGCAACTTGGATGACTGAAGACCGGATCAAGCAACAAGGAACTTCAGTGGAACAGTTAACCTCAAGTAGGAATTTGAGTTCTAAACTCAAGGGGAGTATGGTGCAGGAGAACCCACAATAAATGATGATTCATCAAAGTCTTAAGAACATCTAGTTTAGGTTAGATCTATCATCTAGGCATCTAGACCAAATTGTAAGACCTAGTTCCAAGATTGGCACAAGTATAAACCCTTGGTCAACTATGGTCAAAGATGGTCAAAGGGACTAAAAGCTTAGCATTTTCTATTTTCATGTTTTAATGGTTTGGATCTATGTTGGATCATTAGACTTAGGTATGGACCAATCTTGTTCACCTAGAATAGAAAAAGTGCTAAAAAGTTGTAAAGGTTGCTTTGCAACTTTGACAACTTTTTCCAAAAGTTGTAAACAACCCACCAATGATCATATAATTTGAAATTCAGTTTTTAAATGATGGGGGAGGCCTTCATAAGCCCTAATAGATGGTTGGAAGGTAAGGATATGTAATTTGGCATTTTGAATCAATAAAAACATAACCATTTCTTTGCAAATCCCGAGAACAATTGGTGTGTACAGACTGGTACAGATAGGAGGGCATGAATTTCTGAAGCCAAAAGTTTTCTCTATGAATCTACTTTCATTTTCAATTGATTTCATGCTTTGATCAATCCTATTTTGAGAGTTATCAAATTTTTTGTTTGGCTACCTGGATTGCAGGCGTAAAACCAGGGTTTCAATTGGTTTTGAGTATTCTGATCGATTCCACCATGGGAATCTGATGCCCCTTGGTGGAATTAAATTTTTGTTTATGTAATTTCAAATTATACAAGTTAGAGGTGGTAACTTGCAGGGAGATGAGTTCTCCATGATGCCCTAGGTGTACATCCCTATGTGTGCACCTGCAAGCGACTGAGTACAGTCGGTATAACTCTTTGTTGGGGATTCAACAAGACCTAAAATTCAGGATTTAAGGTCCTTATGTATGCCCTCACATGTTCCCATAATTGGGTTGGGCATTGGTTTGGAGGAAATAGCACTTGTAGTGCAATTGTAGACCTAATTAGGCCTAATAGCCTTGCCTAGATTAGGTGTTTTCTTGTTTTCCTTTCAATTTCACATCTTGGTGCTTGGATATAATCCCTAAAGTAAAAAAGGGTATCTAAATATCCAACTTTTTCAATACATTGTTTGGAAGTATTTTGGTCTAGGATCAAAATCTCTCCTAGGAAGGGCTACAAGCCTAGTTTTGGATTTGTGAAGCAACTATGTTGTATGGGTTGCTTTTGAATGAAAGAACCATTGGAACTAATTGAATAGGACATAAATAGGCCAGATCCATGAGCATAGGTCACCCCTAGTCCTTCTAGTCATTTCATGGGGTTTGTTCACAAGTTGGGTTAAGTGTGCTTCATAGCCAATCTTGGTTATTGGTAATTTGGGACTTGGAAGAACCTAGTGATTAGGTTGCATTTAGGCTTTCAAGGTTGTGATAACCTTATTCCTTGTCCTTTCTACACTTGTGATAGGTGTAGGGCACTTTACTCCATAGTTTGGGTATCTAAGGGATCAATCCCTTAACCATCATTCACTATTTCAAGCTTCCTATTGCCAACTATTGCATCGGATTGACTTATCTACGTGGTATACCCGACATTCAGGTAAATCATGGGCTACTAGGTGCATTAGTTGAGCATTTCCACTCAAATATGAACACCTTCCACTTTCCGGTAGGGGAGATGACAGTCACTCCCGAGGATATCTACAAGATTCTAAGAATACCATTCCATGGCGCACGCGTAGAGTACAAGGTTTAGCTGAGAGTAGGCACCTTGGCACTGAGAGCTATATTTCAGGATGAACTTGTGATGGGTCGGGCCATCTCATGGGATGAGTTTATTGGAAGATATGGAGTAGGACACAGGTTGGCGGTGGTCCTAGTAGTATTCTTGAGTTGTTACCTAATTCCAGATAGGAGACAACATGGATTGGAATGCGGTTGGGGGTGCATGCTGCAGTGGATGTTAGATAGGCCTCTAGTGAGATTCAGATGGGATGAGTGCATGCTTGCTCAGATGTATCATGAGATGCACGAGATCATGTACTGAGGCTCTCAGACTATGGTTGTAGGAGTCTTTGTTCTACAGATCTGGGCCTGGGAGTATATCCCCGTATGCAGGCCAATTTTTCATGATACCCGACATCTAGTAGAGCCATATATATATATATATATATATATATATATATATATATATATATATATATATATATATATATATATATATGTAGGTCTGATGACTCATCCAGTGCTGGGTAAGACAGAGCAGTGGTGAGGGCAGTTGGATTACATGGTTTCAGTTATATGGAGACCATGGGTAGCGACTGAGCCATGGAATGACGCCCATCACAAACTCCCACATATGTTCTTTTCACATCCTCTGATTGGGTGTACTATTAGAATTATTAAGCACTTTCCACTATCACAGAACCTACGATAGTTTGGGAGACCACAGGACATCTCCCAAGAGTATTGTACTTATGCTCACTTCATCGATGAGGCAAAGAAGGGCTGGTAGTTGAGGCTTGACCAAGGCAGATGTATGATTGATGCATAGATACCACCAGCTCGATGGGATTATATGGTAGATGTGACCAATGCAGGGATGACACCTGCATATAGGGATTACATTTTGGCACACCCATACCCTTGGTTCATAGATACAATTGGCATGGACCAGTGAGTACAGTAGGTAGTACAACAGTATCCTGCACAACAGTAGTAGGTACCAACACAGCAGTAGATACCACAACATCAGCCTGCACAATAGTAGGTTGCTCAGTAGCAGCAGTAGAGGGTATTGAGACCAAGGATTGGACAGACTCCCATTTTTCTGAGATAGATGGGGTCAGATGAAGGCACTAGTGGTAGTGGGTCCTAGGATAGGTCCACTAGGTAGAGGACCGGAGATACATCTTAGTAACCACCTCCTGACAAGGGGGCACAGTGTGATGACACCCAACCAAAAATCCACATCTGATCAATAAAGAAGAGTGGAAGGGGCCTTAGTTGCAAGAAAATCATATTACCAAGAGTAGGAGCAAGCATCTTATCTTGGTCGATGGCAAGCCCGATTGGCATAGCGGCATCGACATGCCTCCCTTTTTTTCCACTACCCGGGTGCCCTTTTTTCTATAATTGCACCATTGTTTTCTAGTTGAAATAAATGAAATGGATAGTGCATGCAAGCCAAAACAACCATTGATCCTTGTGGGCTAGGCTGGATAAATTATTGATTCATCAATCTGAAGACTAATGGATAAGAGGAAACTATTAGATAGGAACTCAATATTGGACTTAGCCCCAAGGTGGGTGGGAGGAGATAGATGGGGCTTGCATCTCAATGAAAGCCCCTCAATGATATAATAAGTGGGGCTATCGGGGTGGGCAGGCTTCTAGACAACTATAGTGAATCTAGACACTGACATGCAGGATCAAGTGGCACAGGATCCACCTATGGGAGGGTAGGTTATGCAGTTACAAGAGGCTCTCTTGAAGAGTTGAGAGAGGATTAGATAGGTATAGTGGGAGTGAATTGACTTCCACACATAGGTCATCGTATAGGAGACCCAGGTGGCGGAGCGAGATCGAGAGATTAAAGGGCTATAGGAGGCACTGGCTAGGGCTCAGTTGGAGGTGAGATATGAGGCTACACAGTTAGCATATTATTATACATCATATGTGGGTGTAGTGTCAAATTTAGCAGAGTAGGTTTCACCATTTTCAGAGTATGCTGGGGCACGGGCAGTTCCATAGGGACCTCCTCCACAGGGGCCACCACCTCCACCAGGTGGTAGTGGGTAGAGCTAGATCTAGGTCATATGATGATATACCAATGTATTTGCCCCATTTTTGATAGACTATGCTCGAGTAGCACCATTCTTTTGATTGTACACTGACATTCGATTGATTGATATATATATGAGCTCAACTTTTGGCATCATTGTACTTATGTATATATTGCTTTAGATTTGTTTATGTGTTATGAAATGTTTCCTATATGATTAGATGAATAGATATGAGATGCACTTGATTCCTTTATGTATATGCAAATGAATATGCACAAGTTTTGTTTATATATGAGTATGCAACATAAAATGCAATGATAGATGGTAGATGAATAAATGCAATGTATGATTTGATTTATGCTTATAATGAATGCACATGTATATGAATATGTAGATGTAGAATGTATGCATATGAGTTTATGGATGTAAATGGGAATGTAATGGATATGGTACTAATCATCTCATGCAGGATGTCACAATACATGACAGGTACTAACCAAAAGAATGTTTGAAGATTGAGAGCGAGGATCAGTCACTTGTGTAGTCAAGATGAAACCCGAGACTGAAGATGAGAACCTCGGTGAATAAATCAAGAAGGAGACAATCAAGTGAGCCCCGAAACACTGTCTCAATGCAAGCCTAGAATGAAGATGCAAGCCTAAGCTAAATGCAAACCATAGGACTTGGTTTTTGGATCCATTAGATTATCATCATAGAGTTTTTAGTAACGGATGTTCATAAGATGTCATAAAACCCTCACTAACATTGCAATCATGAGAATATGAATATGACATTAGTCTTAGATTTTTCAGAATGAGGTGTAAGAATTAAGGCACAAGAAGCCAGAATGACCTGAACACCTATTCCTTTTGATTTAGCAAGTTAACATAAGCATCAAAGCATATTTTCTATAATGACCTGAATGTTGCTTGCGTACAAACATGCCAAACACATGAGAGTTCCTCCTTTTTCTAAGTGAATGATAAGAATATCAAGGTGCTTGCAGTGACCCTTATGTTCACTTCGTAGGATGAGCATTTGCAATTTCACTTGTAGCAGAAAGAAGTCACTCAAACAAACAAGGAGAAGAACCAACCTCACCAAAGTTAACATATACAAGGAGTCAAGGTACACATGGCCATCCAACACATGATGAAGGCTCTCATAGTGGAAACCCCTCTTATATAGATTCATTGGATCATTGGAACTAAACCAACAAACAGAAAGCAAAGGAAAGATCATGCTCCCAGTCTTCGCTTTTCTCAGTCAAGAGAGACGTCTTAGAGTTGCTCGAGGAGGAATGATAAAGAGAAAGGACAAACACACAAAAGAAAATCTCAACATGCTTCAGAGAGTTTTAAATCTAATTTTTAGTTTCAATTTCAGTGGATTGATGTCAAATCAGAAGCATACATCGTGAGAAGTCTCAAGAGGATGGTGAAATTAGACAGATGCAGTGAGAACCACTGGTGACTGACATGAGAGACAGTCTCAAGGATAAATCAGAGTATTAAAAAAGTATTAGCATGCAGACATAGTGAGAACCACTGGTGACTGATACAAGAGATCCTCAAGGAGAGAGATCTGAGAGAAAATGAAACATCAACATGAAGATACATTGAGAACCACTGGTGACTGATGTATGAGGGATCCTCAAGGAGATAAATCCAAGTGATAGCTAGGTATCAGTAGACAGACATAGTGAGAACCACTGGTGACTGATACACGAGAGATCCTCAAGGAGAGAAATATCAAAAGTAGCTAGGCATCAGTAGGCACACACAGTGAGAATCACTGGTGACAGATGCAAGGAAAATCCTCTAAAAAATGATAGGACAATGCCCCCTAAACTAGGAAGGTGCCCCCAAGTGTGACCAGTTTCAATCCATGTAGAGTTGAGCATAGTCTCGAAGATAACTGAAAGCAAGTGTGTGAGCTAACAAACTAAAGCAGGAAATGAACTAAAGTAGGAAAGAAAGAGCCAAGTGGTGCTGAAAAAGGTATAGCACTGGGGAATAAGAGGTGTCTGTTTACCAGGTTTTCACCATCTTGGCAGATATTCTATTTTTGCTACCATGATGCCTATTTTCCAAGTTTTCATCAATGGCACATTTTTCTCTTTTTCAATTTTTTTTGTACTTTTCTCTTTTTGATTTTTTTTGTATTTTTGCTTTTTTCAATTTTTTTGTATTTTTTTGTATTTTTGAATTTTTCATTTTTAAAAAAATTATTATCAAGGCACCTGTTTACCAGGTTTTCACTAGAATAATGGATACATCAAAGTGCTTGTTTACCAGGTTTTCACTAAGATGATCATTTTTTTAGGACATTTTGCAATTTTAAGGATTTTTTCAGAATAAAGTATGTACATGAGCACATAGGAAATGTCTCAGTTGTAGAATCTTTTCAGGTGCAAAGCATTAATCAGATCTTTGAGCTATTCTCCTTCAGTAGTAGAGAATTGGTAAGCACCAGACCCAAATGTTGCAGTGATAATGTATGGACCGAGCCAGTTTGGTTCAAAATTTCCCTTTTGGATCCGCTGTTGTTGATTCTTGGGGTTCTCTCTCAAGATGAGATCACCCACTTGGAATTCCCTTGGTTTGACTTTCTTATTTTATCTCTTAGACATTATCTTCTAGTATGCTTGAAGATGATCAAATGCCACTTGCTGATGTTCATCCAGTAATTCTAGCTCTTGTAGCCAAGATATTCTAATGTCTTCATCAGTAATGAGGTTCTTCAGAGAGACTCGCAATGTAGGAATCTTGACCTCAATAGGAAACACAACATCCATACCATAGACTAAGGCAAAGGGTGTGGCCCCTGTTTGTGTTTGATTTCTTATTCTATAGGCCCATAAAGATGGATTAATCTGGAGGTGCCAATCTCTACCAGATTTGTGAACTATTCTATGCAAGATTTTGAGGGTTGTTTTGTTAGAAGCTTCTACCTGTCCATTACCCTAGGGATAATAGATCGAGGACCAATGCTGAATGATTCTGAACTTGGTACATAATTCCTTCAAATCCTTGTTCTTGAATTGCCCCCCGTTGTCGGTGATTATTAAGGAGGGTACACCATATCTACAAATGATATAATTCAGTATGAACCTTGCTATAGATTTTCCATTAGCTATAGTTAGAGGCACCGCCTCAACCCATTTGGTAAAATAATCTGTGGTAGTGATAATGAACTTGTGTCCTGTTGAGGAAGATGGATGAATTTGACCCACCAAATCAAAGGCCCATTGCTGAAATGGCCAGAAACTAATGAATGGAATGAGCTCCTTGATAGGATCGTGGATCAGATTTCCATGAAGTTGACATTGTTTACAAGACTTGGCATACTGTATAGCATCCTTTTCCATTTTCAGCCAATAGTAACCAGCTCTAATAAGTTTATGAGCTAATGTTAGGCCGCTTGAATGAGAACCACAGATTCCTTCATGCATCTCAGGTAACGCACGTTTGCACTTGTTAGGCTCTAAACACCTAAGAAGAGTATCGTCTAGACCTTGCCTATACAAGTCGTTAGCTACAATGACATATCATGAAGCACTATGGATTAGGTGGCATTTTTCATTCCAGGTGTAAGTGTCTGGAATAATTTGATCCCGAAGGTAGGATTAGATATGATGGTAATGGGATGAATCATGTCTAATGATGAAATAGATCATCTTAGATTTAGGGGAATTGTAGGATGGGCAGTGTAATGTCTCCACTAGGAATTCATGTCTGAAGTCATTTTCTAGCATATGTAGCATGGAGGAAAGAGTAGCCATGGCATCCACTACTTTATTATCTACTCTTGGAATCTGCTGGAAAGTAATATGAGCAAAGTACTTTTTTAGATCATCAACCATCCATTTATAAGGCACTAGCTTATCATCCTTTGTTTGATAGATGTCATTAACCTGATTGATAACCAATTGTGAGTCTCCAAAGACCTTAAGTTCATCCACACACCATTCTATGGCTATCTTCATACCATTGATTAAAGCTTCATATTCAACGATGTTATTTGTGCAAGGGAACAACATTTTATATGCCTTTGGTAAAGGGTATCTCTGTGGTGTGATGAATAATATTCTGGCACCCGACCCTTACTGTGTGAAAGATCCATCGAAGAACATGTTCCATGTTTGATGTGTGAGAAGCATGATGGATTCATCTAGAAACTCAATTTTCAAGGGCTGATGATCCTTGAGAGGATCTTCTACCAACTGATCTGTAATTACTTATCCTTTGATAGCCTTTCTCTCTACATACTCAATGTCAAAATCACTAAGTATCATGACCCATTTCGCCAATCTTCTTATGAGGGCAGCTTTGCTGAGTAAGTACTTTAATGGATCAATTTTAGCAATGAGTCTTGTAGTGTGAGCAAGCATATAGTGTCATAATTTTTGTGAAGCAAACACCACTTCTAGACAAGCTTTTTCAATGACTGAATAGTTCATCTCATAAGAGACTAGAGTTCTGCTAATGTAATAAATGGCTCTTTCCTTATTATTTTGGTCTTCTTGAGCCAATAGGGCACCCAGAGATGTGTTTGTAGCCAAAATATAAAGGATGAGTGGCTTCCCATGAATAGGAGGCATCAAGATTGGTGGATTTACAAGATATTGTTTTATTTGAGTGAGCCCTTTGTCACATTCTTTGTTCCACTCATAAGTCACACCTTTATGTAGAGTTTTGGTGAATGGTTGTGACTTATCAGCCAGTTGTGCAATGAAGCATCAAATGGATTGTAGTCTACCTTGAAGTACTCTCATCTAAATCATGTTCTTTGGTGGAAGCATCTCCATGATAGCTTGAACTTTCTCAGGATCTACCTCTATGCCTTTAGTAGGTATGATATAACCCAACAGCTTGCCAGAAGTGACACCAAATGCACACTTTTTTGGATTGAGTCTAAGATTGAATTGTTCCATTCGATCTAGTATAGGACCTAGATCTGTGAGATGTGTTTTCCACTGCATGCTTTTAGCCAAAGTGTCATCTACATAGTCTTCCATTATTTTGTGCACCATGTCATGAAAAATAGTAGTGACAACTCTTTGATATGTAGCTCCAATATTTTTCAATCCGAAGGGCATGATATTCCAACATACAGTTCCCCAAGCACACGTGAAGGCTGTCTTTTCTTGGTCTTCTAGCATGATTTTTATTTGATTATAACCAAAAAATCCATCCATTAGAGAGTACATTTGGTAGCCAGCTATCATGTCCACTATCATGTCAATATTGGGTAATGGAAAGTCATCCTTAAGACATGCTTTATTCAAGGTCTGAAAGTCTGTGCAGACTCGAATGGATTTATCATGCTTAGTAACTGGAACAATATTGGATATCCATTCTGCGTAGTCAATGGCTCTGATGAAACCAGCTTTGAGAAGTTTTTCTAATTCAACTTTGACTAAGAGTGCCACATGTGGATGCATCTTTCGAAGCTTTTGTTTGATGGCTTAACACCTAGTGCAATAGATAGATGATGCATGATTAGATTGGGATCCAATCCAAGCATATCAAAGTAAGTCCATGCAAAATTAATTTTCTTGCTTCGAAAGAAATTGGTGAACTCTTCTTTCTCTCATGTAGATAGAGATTATGCCAAATGAATAATCTGAGGTGCAGCTTCCCTACCCAAGTTCACTGGTTGGGTTGGCTCAATCAGCATTGATGATCTTTCTTGAAAATGATTGGGAAGTGTATCAAGTATCTCATCCTTGGGCGCCTCAGAGAGGTTTTCACCCTCAAATATGTCTTTTATTTTTACTTTTTTTGGCTCTAACACTGCCATAATGTGGTTTTCACCATCAGAGCACCTATTCTTTTTTCTTTTAATTATATGACTAAGATACTTGATTTCAGCTTCAGTCATGTTGATATTGTCTTCACTGGTGGAGAACATTACAGGTTCGACAATGTTGAGATAACAGGCAAGACTATAGTCATTCTAGAACATAAGGACTTCGCTAGATGGAGAGGGAGAGTTCTAGTCGATGAGTTTAGGATTTTTGAGTGAAAGAGAAATGGCGGGTTCAAGTGCATTCATAGAATAGCCATCGAAAGTGTGGATGAGTAAGTCAAGACCTAGAGCAATCTCATCCAGAGGTGTGTTCGATTCCTCTCGAGTCCTCACAACAAAATTAGAGGGAATGTTAGCATTAGTGGAATCACACTCAGTCATCCTAACACTAGACCCTTCACCTACTTCGAAAAGGTTTTCATACACATCAATGACATCTATATCTTAATTTATCAAAAGTTGCATCAAAACAAAGAGTAAAACTCATACTCATGTGAATCAATGATGCTTGATACGGGAATTCCATCAACACTAGCTTGTACCATCTGACTCATTTTTAGGTCTTGTAGCACTGATGGCTTGTTGAAGTTGATCTTTTTCAAACCTCTTTTGGAAATGTGGCAGTATGTACCATTCATCCTAAAAATTGGGATCAACCATTTGCATTGCTCTCCACTGGTCGTATGTGAGTTGATGCACTGAAGCGGTGTCATTAGAATCACTATCAGTCTCTACCAGATGGACAGGTATAATAGGATCATTTGGTTCTTCAAAGAATGTAGCAAGATCTAGAGGAATAGGATAGGGAAATATATCCTCGTTAGAGCTATCCTCTGGATTCACAATTGTGGTAGTGTCTTTAGATTCTGGCCAGAATTCTGGTTCTGGTTCCAGCTCTAGTACAAACTTGTTAATCCCTAAATGAAACAAGATTTTCTTGAAGCCTAGACCTGTGGTGTCCTTGGTGTGATGACCTATGGCTTCAATTCATTCAAGCAAACCATTATCATTCACCCCTATAAGACCACTCCCTTTATAGCTGAAGTGTTTCATGATCTTGAAACCTTCACTATTTGGTTCATGTGCTATATCACGAGCATGAGTGATTTGTTCATATGTGCTTTTCTCTTTGTAAAGCCAAGTTGTAATAGCTCTTTCCTCATCCTCATATTCTAATGGTGTTGTGGCCTGTACAAAGGTACCATCATATACTATCTAAGGAGAACTATCAAAGGGTTTGTTGTTCTCAGAGGGTCTCCCGTAGGAACGTGAAGATAGAGGCAAAGTTGCTAATGATAAAACAGATTCAATTTGATATCCTCCTATGCCTATATCTTTAAACTTTAGAGTCTATTCCATTTTTTTGAGTTTAGCATCATAGAATTCAGTGGACTCTCTATTAGTCAGGACCAGACTATCTACAGATTGTGTGAGTGTATTTCAAGAATAGTTGGTATTAGCAGGCACTATCACTTCTGCTCCATGGAACGGGAACTTGATACATTGGTGATATGTGGATGAAATCGCCTGCATTTCATGGATCCATGGTCTACCCAATAGTATGTTGTATGTAAGAGGAATATCTAGAACTTGATAGATAACATCCTCTCAACAGGTCCAACTCAGATTGGCAGCACAACCAGACCTTTGGATTTGCCTTCTTCTTCAGCATATGCCTTAATGGTGATTTTCTTGCGGGCATCTATGAAATCTTTATCATAGCCTAATTGGGTGAGAAACTTAGCTGAGAAAATATTGAGGCCAACACCATTGTCAATGAGGACATGACGGACACGCTTTGGACCTATCATGACTTCTATATGCAAAGGAGCATTGTACGAATGGCTTAGTGAATGGTCATCTTCTTCGGAGAAGGAAAAATAATGGGGTGAGGTTAGATGACCTACCATGGATTGAAACTGATCTAGATCCAAATATTTTGAGACATTTGCCTCGGTGAGGGCTTTATCCAGAATCTCCCTATGAGCAGGCGAGATCTTCAATAGCTCAAAGATAGTGATATGAGCATTGGTACATTGTAGCTAGTCTAGAATGCTATAATTAGTTGCGCTAGGTGTAGGGACTGATTTTGATTTTTTGTTGGTAGGGCCAACAACAACTTTATCCGTAGGTTGCTTCGGAGAAAATGTAGAAGGGTAGGGACCTTTAATGGTGATTTTTGCACAAGAGCGAGTGACAACATTTGCACAATCCTGAGATGATTTAGGTTTGGAAGAATGAGACTCGAGGCCTCACAAGACAAATGGAGTCTTAGTTTTGGGAGCCTTGCTCCCCTTGATAGTAATCACATCACAATACTCAACCTCAACAGGTTCAATCATGTTGATGACATTGTCATTGGTAGTGTACGCGTAGTTAACCTTGGCATTGGTATTATTAGTCTTGGAAGATTCACCTTTCTCATGAGGAGGAAAGGGATTTTTAAATGACTGATGATCTAAATTCTTGTTATGGTTTTCCACAACAATGTCACTGTTGTATATCAGATCTTAGATCTTATGGCTCAACTGGAGACAAGTAGAAGTCTTATGACCCTTGTTTTGGTGATAATCACAATATGCATTGTCGTTCCACCAATGAGGTCATGGTTGTGAATCATAAAGACACTTTTCCAAAGGAGTGAGTATTTGGTTTTGCATGAGAGTCTTATAAACCACATCAAGGGGTTATCCTAAGGACGTGAACTCATGCTTGGGTCGAGATGCCCAAGACTTGTTTTTAGCGAATCTTGAAGGCTGTTGAGTGTCCATTGTAGCCTTTTTAGTAGCTTTGACTACCTGTATACTAGAGGTAAGATTGAAAATAGATTTCATAGGCTTCGGGGTCACATTGTCAACCACTCCATCATTCAAAACATCTCTATTCTTGTTCGAAAACTTCCCTTTATCTTTGTTGAGGAGGAAGACCCTTGTTTGTTATCCTTTTACAAAGTCAACTCTCCTTTCTTGATCATAAATGCTTCTATTCACACAGCTTTCTTAATCATGTTATCAAAGATTAGAGGACCTTGTAATTGTACTTGATATCAAAAATCTAGGACAAGATTGTCCAAAAAGATGTCGAGTCTCTCAGACTCTGGTAGTTTGTGAGGATACTTTGTACATAGTTGTCTCCATCTTTGGAGAAATGCTAAGAAAGGCTTGTTGCTATTTCAGATTGCAAAGATCTTGGATATTGACTGGATGTTGGATATTATGGGAATAATGATAGATAAATAGATTAGCAATCTCATCAAAATATTTGATTTCAATGGGTAATTGAGAAAACCACTCCATAGTTGACCCACCCAAACTACGAGGAAAGAGGTGCATAAGATAAGTTTGATCATGTATAAATTCCATAGATAGAGTGCCAAACTCCCTCAAGTGATCTTGGGGATTAGTAGTACCCAAGTATTTGTTGTATTTAGGTAGCTCTACACCTTTGGGAAAAGGTGGCATGTGAAGACTCTTATCGAAGGGGAAAGGACATATTCTTTCCATTGTGAAATATTGTACAGGTTTATCCTTATCCTTCACAAGTTGGCTAATTTGGTCTTGCATGTCTCAGATCATCTTTTGAAACTTAGCGGTCTCAGTCTCTTCTTCTTTGGCCACAAGCGTCTCAACTTTGGTAGTCTGGGGGTAATTTGGCCCCTTGTTTGGCTAGCTCAAGAAATTATTTCTCCTTCTCTTCTAGAAGGAGGATCTCCATCATCTTGATAAGACTCTTGTTGGCTTTCGCAACATCTATGTCATTTTGAGTTATCATCTCATTGTCATTACCAAGAAATTCAAAAATGCTTGGGATTTGATTTTGGTCACTTTGGTTTTGATTTTGATCATGTGGAGGAGGGCAATAGTGATATGCTTGTTGGTCGCCTTGAGATTTGTTTCAGGATTGGTGCTGATTTTGATCATTTTGGGATTGATCATAATGTTGATCATTTTGAGATTGACCAGGATGCTAGTTGTTTTGAGATTGCTCATGAGTTTTGTTGTATTCCCCCTCTTGGAAGTTGAATGGGCATCCCATCTTGTCAATGTGGGATTGTGCAATGTGCACAAATTCAGCATGAGTGGAAATAGATTTGATATGATCAATAGGTTCAAAAGGGTCAGTTGAATCGATATCATCAATAGGATTGACCCAAGAAAGTGGCCTTTCAGAGTTTTGCTGATCTTGGAATAGTGGGTTATGTTGTTCTCAAAATAATAATTCAGGTTGTCTTTGAAACAAGGGATTATAACACTGCTGGAACACTGGTTTCATGAAAATAGGATTGAAAGGGTTGATAGGTTTAGAAGGATCAATAGGATCAATTCTAGAAAGTGACCCTTCAGAGTCTTGTTGGTATTCCCACAATCGGTTAAGATTGTTTGGAAACAATAAGTTGTAACATTCTTTGAACACTGGATTCTGATTCAAACTGAGGTTTAAACGGAACAAACGTCCGATGCTAGGTCGATTGATAGGAGATGAAGATTGAGGCAAACTTTCTCTTAAGATTTTTGGTGAGGAGGAACATGAGGATCCCTCTTGACACTCAGGTTGGATAATGGGTTTGGAACGACCTCTTCCTTGATTACGAGATCTACCTCTACCTTGTCTGATACCATGGATGGGGAATGTGTTGTGGCTTCTAGTCGTAACAAGCAAAGACAAAGATGAAACGAGAGAGGACTTGGGATTATTCTAGAACTCTATCTCTAGGATAGGGAAAAAAGGAGATAAAAGGCTAGAACAACCAAGATGTGAAATGCACCCGACATGAATTATCGAGAGTATGGCTAGAACAACTGAGATGTGACTATCACATCGCAAGGTACAAAAGCACAGTAAGATAAGATAGATAGCATTGAGACAATATGAGTTTAAGCAGTAATCATTCAGTTCTTAGCTTGAGACACTCAGTTTCACATAGTGGACGAAAGGAGAACAGGCAAACAGACCTAAGACAAAAATTAGATCAGGCAAAAAACTCACTAGTCAATGGGAAATAGCTCACTATTTTGGAAATTAGGGATACAGGCTCATGCGAGGAAATTCTTGTTTGCGTGAAGAAATACCAAAATTCACATGAGAAAATGTTGTCTTGCACAAGGAAATGCTCAGGTTCTAAAATCTCACGCGGGAAAATACTAGGGTTCGATAAATCGACATAGTTTTTGAGATAAAAGTTAGATTTTGAGACACAGTGTGGACTGTTCTCTGACAAAATTTTTAGTTTTTGGATAGTTTTAATCAACAATATTAGTTTGAATGTTGCAAGCAATCATTTACAAGCATGAAGTTTTAGATCAAGCAATGGCAACGCAAGAAGTAGTTGCAAACAGTTCTACCAAGGACAAAGCAACTTGGCAAAAACATGGGAGTCTTTGTTTAATCATGATGGACAGTTCAAGACTCAAAAAAATCACTTACTTATCCCTACAAAGAAAATGGTAGAGAAGACAAAATATGTGCCTCGCAACTTACGTGCATGCGTTCACCTCACACAGCTGTGTCACCCCCTAGAGGGCACCCCTATTTTTGGTGTTTCCAATGACTCAATAATATATGTTCAAAGGTTACCCTTGAAGTAGGGGCCAGTATCATATACCACCTTCAAACGTCCAGGTGAATGCCTATGGTGAGAATCTAGGGGAGAGATTCTTCCCCCTCCTTGTGCAAAGATTATGTCTCCTTTCAGAGGTGATCCAAGTAGGCAACTAACTAAGAAAGTGTTTAGTGGGCTTCTATTCACACTAACCTTCAGTGCCCCTGATATAGGGCTAGGGCCTCACAGCCACACTGACACTCAAAAGTAAGATACCCCCGCAAGCAGGGCTAGGAGCGGCACCACTCAGTACAACAAACGGAGCTTTCTCAAGATGATAGTCAAAATCAAAAGAAATAAGTTAACATGGCTTTGGATTCTTTAGACTCAACAAATATTTCTTTATTATAGTGAGGTGGAATCACCGATAATAGGTGTACTCACTTGGTTCATTCCCGAAGGTTCAACTTTCGGCAGGCCCTCTAAAGGTGAGACAAACTTTGGCTTGGATCAAAGGGTCAGATTTTTTGATTCTCTCAAAGAGAGAATAGCATACTTCTCTACCTCTTCACCTTACCCAAACACACAAGACATTTCTATCACCGAGATAACTCCTCTTCAACCAATCCACAAGCTTTTGGGTTTTTGATTCTCTCAAAGAGAGAAGAGCATAATCCCCTAACAAGTAGACATGCTAAAGACTTGTTACCTTTCCTTGCTTCCCCAGGTATCTATCATGCTAGCAAAATCTAGGTCTCAGATTCATCCATGGGCATCACTTCCATGTAATGAAGAGCCTATTACCCTATTCTTCTATCAAGACCCTTAAGAAATTTTAACAAGGCCCTAGTTATACTATGTGAGTAAAAATAGTAAACAAGCACAATGTTTTAAAAGTCTTTGACAACCATCCTACAAGAAAACCGTTAGAAAGTTTATGTCTTTGACAAGTGTCATGTAGCCCACTGTTATGCTGTCAGCAAAAACAAAGATATAAAAAATAGCAGCATGTAATAAATGTCAGAAAATAGTGTAGGAAATTTGTAGAACTGAAAATTTTTCAAACACTGATGCCAAGTCTCGTGCAAGGAAGTATACCGCTGCGCGTGAGAAAGTGTAGGGACCTTCATGAGATTGTGCTCTTTCACATGAGAAAGTGCTAATGAAAGCAAAACTTCATGTGGCACACTCAGAAAACTAGTGCGAGATTCTATACACAGTGAAGTATGGACGTACGACAAAGTGCAGAATTTTCAAAAAAAGTTCGAGATTAATGAGGCTAGAAATCAATTTTCTGCCCCACGGTGGGCGCCAAAATGTTTATGTTTGAATGTTGACCTCTAATTCAGCCATAGACTCAACATGGTCATTACTCATAAGCCAAATTATGAAGATGAGTATGAATTACTCATTTTGCAAATATAAATAAAGCAACCTGTTGCCTCCTATTTAGATGGGGTGTTTAAATTACTCTCAGAACGAGAGCCCAACAACCATAGACCAATTCTAAAATGGAGGATTTTTGAATGCATAAGAAGATTGAATTGCAATTAAACTAAGAATGATTGTGCAAATTAAGCTATAAACTTGAAAGAAATGTGAGAATGCAAATTTAATCTAAGAAGCTTGAAATGCAATGAGAATTAGACTAAGAACTTGATAAGAAAACTATATTAAAGATGATAATGCAATTAAACTAGAAATGGAAATTATTCTAAATATGCAATGAAAAGCTTGAAAGAATGAGAAAATTGAGACAACAATTCGCTATAGTTTTGGTACTCTATAATTGCCTCTTCAAATGTAGAAAAAGAGGTTCCTAATATAGAAGAGCCCGGGGGAAGGATGAAGAGTTTCTTGGAAAGAAACAGATGACTCTTCATTTCCATGGAGGAAGGTGAGACAAATTGGAGATATTATTTAATTAAGAAAATGAATTATAGCCACATGGGTGGCTTTTCACATTATTTTGAATAATTAAATTCAAGTGGGGCTAATCCATTCAAATAACCAAATAATATTTAATTCCTTTGATGTGTATTAGCTAAAGGGGGTGGAATTAATTTAACTAAAGCACTAGGACTTTAGAATTAAATTAATTAATCATAGGGATTATTTAGCCAATAAATGTCAAATATTTAAGAATTAAATATAGTGTATGATTAATACAAATTTAGGGTTTTTTCCATTTGACACCAAGTCAAATAAAGTCAATTAGGAGATAGAATTTCCTAGTACAATAGGACTTTGAAGATGTAGAAATTTGAAGAAATGCACCAAAATTGATTATAATTGTAAGGTGCAAATTTTGGGGTATTACATTGTGTGTGTGAAAATTGTACCTGATCTGTAGACACAACACTCAGTAAAACATTAGAGGTTAGTGATAATCAAAATCGTACAAAATTGAAATCTAATCTAACCAAGCGATTTACTGCCTTCTAGTAGGTGCGAGATTAATGTTCTCAGATTGTAATCGAGATCAGTGACCTAGACGACACCTAAATGAAGGATTTGAATGCAAAAGATGGATATGAAATTGAATGCAATTAATCTATATTTTTGATATTTTCTATACAATAAGAATGATAAAAACTGATATGAATCTATGCTAGATGAAATTGATATGCTATGAATTGATCTATCTAACAATGATATGCAAAGCTATGAAATTCTATGCTAAGATATAAAAAATATGCAATTGAAATTGATCTCACAAAGCTTTGAATTCACAAGTTGATTCTTTCAAGCTCCAATTGTGCAAATTCTCCAAATCTGATATGCTATGATTCCTGTAGAGTAAGTTTGCAATTTGTGAGATGATTGAGAGATGAATTATGAAGAGCTGATCTTTGTTTTTATAGAAATCCAGGGCTTTGGAGGTGCATGAGAAAAAGCCATAAATCACTCAAATAACTCAGCTTGATTTTTGAGTTATTTTTAAATAAAAGATAATTAACTCACAAAAACATGCAAAAGCTAAGTTTTAACTCAAAATAGAGTTTAGCTTTAATTGATAATTGATAGTTGTCTGCTTTTATGATTGTGCATATTTTATTTATGAATTAATTTAATAATAAAGTGATTTATTTCCAACTTAACTGCTTTTAAAAATAAAATAATTGATTTATGGGTTAATCAATTATTTAATCAAACTTTTATTAAAAACTATATTATTAAATAATGACAATTTGCTTTAATTAATTAAATAAGAATTTAATCAATTATTCATAGAAATTTTGATTTATTGTCAAAATTAAATAATACAATTAATAATAGATATAATTAAATTTAATTACACAATTAAGTGGCAAATATTAAATCTAATTAATTAAATATGAAAATATTCAATTAATCAAACTTTAGGATAAATGTGATTTATTGCCAAATAATTATAAAATTAAAGATAATTATGATGATTAGGAATATTACTAGGAATATTTCTTGATGTAGAATTTAAGATAATCAATTAGGATTCGATGATGTTTAGATGTGCCTTAGGTTAGGACTTTGATGTCAATTTCGTTCGATTTGTCAATGTAGGAGGTTAATGAACATATAGCCCATTTTTGGGGTATTACATTTTGCCCCTCTTTGAATTACTGTGCGAAGCGCAGTGGTTCAAAGATAGTCTGTGTTTGATAGAGATATGAAACTGATGTTTGAAATTGATAATTGATATGAGATAGAAGCTGATTGATATTGAATTGATATGGAGATAATAGGTCCTGAATGACCAAAGATAATGTTCACTATAATAGCAAATGAACCTATGATTGTGAAAAAGTGTCCAAAACGCCTGATTCCAAACCTTAGGATTGCAAAGAAGTGAGTGACCCGTTCTAGACTCGATTGTCTTAGCAGAACTAGTAGGTATCACATCCAAACCCTTCAGTTGTCGAAGAACCAAGGAAATAACACTAATGGAACTGATGGTTGCAAAAATTGATACAGTTTACAAGATTAGGAGAATACCAGATTGATATGGATCTTGATGAATCTGATATGCCCCAAGTGATGATAGATTTGCCCCGAGCAATGAGGACTTTTGATGAATCAGCAACTAGACGTGATTGTTTGTCTTGATCACTGATGAAAGATATTGATAGACTTGATCGATAGAATTTGATTTACAGACTTTGAATGATGTGCAATACCATGCCCCCTTCGGGATTAAAATTGAAATCTGACAAGAAAAGTCAGCGTTGATAGTTTAGAAGCATGTTAATTGATTGGAAAAGTGGTTATACACGTTCAAGAGCGCATTCTGCATCATTTAGAGGTCCTAGAGACCAAGGTTGACTAGGTTTGACCAAGTTGAAATTTTGATAGTTTGATGTAAGATAATCAGTTAAGTTGAATTCTGGATTTCTATGATAATTGAAGGTTGATTATGCAAGTAGTTAATAATATGAATGATCTCAGATTTGAATTTTGATCCCGAAAAAGAATTCTACTTGCTATTTCATTGGAGGAACCTTCGTGTGAGATTCAGCTCTTGTTAGACTTCAAGATGCGATTTGAAGAATCATTTAAGCATTGAAGTTCGTTTAATCATTGTGAGATCATGCAAACATGCAAAATGCAATGAGACATGCAAAATGAAATGAGACATGCAAAATGAAATGCGACCTAAGACCTAGGACCTAGTCACTGATCATGTGTCGATTTGTTATCATCATTGAACTTTTAGGTAACCGGATAAATCAATACAATACCTACTAGCCATGAAACCATAGACATATGAATATCGATTTGTATGCGCAAGAATCAATACAACACCCACTGGTTATACAACCATGGACATATGAATATTGATTTGTTTTTGAAATGTTGGATCAGATATAAGCATCAAAGCACAAGCGCCAAGATGACCTGAATATCATGTCCATTTTGATATAGAAATTTGTATAAGCATCAAAACATAAACGTCGTGATGACATGAATACGCCTTGCATTGCAAACACATCAAACAGTCAAGAGATCATTCTAAATCCAATGTGAATTACCCGTAGTGACCCTTTATCATTCACATCCTTAGGCAAGATCACGTTCCATAATAGGAGAAAGAACTTACTCAAAAAGACAATAGTTAGATCAAACTTCCTTGAATTTTTTGGGTATCAATGGTCGAGGTGCGCATGGCCATCCAATTCGAGATAGAGGCTCTTATAGTCGGACACCATTTCAATCCAGAATTTCCAAAGTTGTTAAATTTTCACATACAAGCAGAAGACAAAGAAAAGATTATGCCCCCAGTCATCACCCTCTAAATCCTGTAAAGGACATCATCGAAGAGCTCGAAGGGACACAATATGCAAAAATCTCAATGCGAATCAGTAAGCATACAAGGAGATAAAAGCATGTAAAAAGCATAGATTGTTTTCAGTTGAGTTTTGATGTTTGATTGCATTGTTGTAGATGCAAAATCCTTTCTGGAGACGAGACTGACTGACTGACTCAACTTGAAGCTTCAAAGGACTCTGACTGGATAGTATAGGTCTAAGATACATTGGAGGCCATAGGATATGACATTGATTGCCCCCAAGTTTGAACATTGATAGGATACAGACGCGCAAGCTGATTGGTGTACAAACTGACTTATTGAAAACTGGAAATGTTGAAACAAACCGGGAGATATGTACAAACTAACACAAGACTGAAAGTTGGGAAAGACCAAGATTGTGCTGATAGATGGAGCATTTTGAAACAAGTGGCGCCCGTTTGCCGAGTTTTCACCATCTTGGTAGAGATTCTATTTTTGCTACCAAGGCACCTGTTTCCAGGTTTTCACCAAGGCACTTTTCTTTTTTTCATTTTTTTTGTATTTTTCATTTTTTCAATTTTTTTGCGAATCATCAAGGCGCCTATTGCTAGGTTTTCACCAAGATGTTCATTTTTTTGGGACTTTTTCTGATTTTTATAATTTTTTTAGGATATTTACCAAGTGCTGAATGCCTTAGGCGTAGAATTTCTGGAGATGGAGAACGTTGATTGGTTCTCGGAGCTGTTCTCCTTCAGTCGTTGAGAGTTGATAGGCACCAGAGCCAAAAGTAGCAGTGATAACAAAGGGACCCAACCAATTGGGTTCGAACTTCCCCTTGCGTTCTCGATGTGATTGATTTTTAGGATTTTCTCTCAACACTAGATCACCAACCTGAAATTCTCTATGTCTGACTTTCTTGTTGTAGCCTCTAGATATTCTCTTCTGATATACTCTGAGATGATCATACGCTGCTTGTCTATGCTCATCTAGTAGTTCCAGTTCTTGTAACCTAGACACTTTGTAGTCTTCATCAGTGACAAGTCCATGCATTCTGATTCTGAGTGATGGGATTTCAATCTCAATAGGTAGTACCGCTTCAGACCCATAAACTAAAGCGAAAGGTGTAGCCCCTGTAGGTGTTCTGATACTAGTTCTGGATGCCCAGAGAGCTGGATTGATCATGAGATGCCAGTCTCTTCCTATTTTATTCACTGTTCTGTGCAAGATTTTCAAGAGATTTTTGTTTGAAGCCTCAGCTTGTCCATTCCCTTGAGGATAGTAAATAGAAGACCAATGTTGTGTAATCTTGAATTTAGCACATAAGTCATCTAGATCTTTGTTTTTGAATTGGCCCCCATTATCTGTGATTATAGAGTGAGGGATCCCATATCTGCAAATGATGTAGTTCAGGATGAACATAGAAATCTGTTTCCCCATTGCTTGTGTTAGAGGAACTGCTTCTACCCATTTTGTAAAATAATTTGTAGCTGTGATTATATGGGTATGTCCATTGGAAGAGTGCGGATGGATAGCACCTATGAGATCAAATGCCCATTGTTGAAAAGGCCATTGTGTAGTAAAGGGAATTAGATCTCTCCCTGCAGCATGAATCAAGTTGCCATGTACTTGACACTGTTGACAGTTTTTAGCAAATTTAATAGCCTCTTTCTCCATTTCAGGCCAATAGTACCCAGCCCTAATAAGTTTTCGAGCTAACGTTAAACCGTTTGAGTGTGACCCACATATACCCTCGTGGACTTCCTCTAATGCACGTTGAGACTCTTCCCATTCTAAACATCTAAGAAGTGTACCATCTAGACCTCGTTTGTACAGATCATTACCAATGATGACATATCAGGATGCGGATCGGATAAGGTTTCATTTCTCAAAGTGGTTAAAGGACTCAGGGATGATTTGGTCGTGGAGATAGGAGAACAAATTTTTGTAGTGAGATGAGTCATAACCTACAACAATGCAGATCATGTGGGTTTTAGGGGAGTCATATGCAGGATAGGATAAGGCTTACACCAGGAACTCATAGCGTAGTTCATGTTTGGGCTGCTGTAAGAGAGTAGATAATGTCGCCATTGCATCGGCAGCCTTATTCTCTGTTCTGGGTATTTGCTCAAATGTGATAAAGATGAAGTATTTCTTTAAATCATCTACCATTCTCTTGTAAGGAATGAGCTTTTCATCTTTGGTGTGGTACACATCATTGACTTGGTGGATAACCAATTGTGAGTCTCCATGGATGTGTATCTTGGTAACCCTCCACTATATTGCCATTTTCATACCATTGAGAAGTGCCTCATATTCAGCAATATTGTTTGTGCAAGGAAACTTTAGTCTGAATGCTTTGGGTATCGAGTATCCTTGAGGAGTGATGAATAATATGCCTGCTCTAGATCCATTCTGTGTGTAGGAGCCATCAAAGAATAACCGCCATGCTCTAGAAGAGAGGTGCATGATAGAGGAATCAGGAAATTCCATTTGCATGGGTGTATCATCAAACAGTGGTGCTTCAGCTAATTGATCAGCAATGACCTGTCCTTTGATAGCTTTTCTTTCAACATATTCAATGTCAAATTCACTCAAGAGCATGACCCATTTAGCTAGTCTACCTGTGAGGGCAGCTTTGCTTAGGAGATATTTCAGTGGATCAATTTTAGCTACCAAATGAGTAGTATGAGCTAACATGTAGTGTCTCAGTTTCTACGATGCAAAGATCACAGCTAGACATGCCTTCTCTATCATTGAGTAGTTCTTCTCATAGGTCACTAAGGTTCTGTTGATATAGTAGATGGCTCTTTCCTTCTTGTTCTCATCATGCTGTGCTAGTAATGCCCCCAGTGATGTATCTGTTGCGGAGACATATAATATTAATGGCTTCCCATGAATAGGAGGCATCAAGATAGGAGGATTCAAGAGATAATTCTTGATATGATCAAAATTCTTTGCACAGTCTTCATTCCATGTAAATGTCACACCTTTATGTAATGTCTTTGTGAAAGGTTGTGATATGTCAGCTAACTGTGATATGAATCTCCTAATAGATTGCACTCTCCCTTGCAAAGTTCACATTTGACTGATATTCTTGGGAGGTTGCATCTCGATGATAGCCTTGACTTTAGCTAGATCAACTTCAATACCTTTCTTTGAGACTATGTATCCCAGGAGTTTTTCAGAAGTGACACCAAAAGCACACTTCTTAGGATTTAGTCAGAGACTAAATTTTTCCATTCTGTCAAGGATCACGCTCAAGTCAGTTAGATGTTCAGTTCTGATCATTGATTTTGCTAAGGTATCATCAACATAATCCTCCATTGTTCTATGTATCATATCATGAAAAATAGATGTCACTGCTCTTTGGTATGTAGCTCCCGCATTTTTGAGTCTGAATGGCATAACATTCCAACAAAAGTTTCCCCAGGCACATGTGAAAGCTATTTTCTCTTGATCTTCTAGAGCAATTTTGATTTGGTTGTACCTAGAAAAGCCATCCATTAAGGAATACATTTCATAGCCTGCAGTCATGTCCACTATCATATCAATGTTAGGCAGTGGAAAATCATCCTTAGGGCATGCTCTGTTCACATCTCTAAAGTTCGTGCACACTCTGATTGAACCATCTAGTTTTGAAACAGGTACAATGTTAGAGATCCACTCAGCATAGTCTATGACACGGATGAATCCAGCTTTTAGGAGTTTTTCTAGTTCTGCTTTGACTAAGAGTGCAACATGAGGATGCATCTTTCTCAATTTTTGTTTGATTGGTTTTACTTCAGGAGCAATGGATAGATGGTGCATAATGAGATTGGGATCCAATCCTGGCATATCTGAATATTTCCATGCAAAGTTGATCTTTTTGTCTGATAAGAATGTAGTGAATTTCTGTTTCTCTTCTTCTGATAGAGATTGTGCTACATGTACCAATTGTGGTTCCTCTATTGTACCCAAATTGATGGATTGAGTTGGCTCAATCAGAACTGGAGATCTATCCTATAAATGACTCGGAAGGACATCAAATATCTCATCCTTAGGCACCTCAGAGAGGTTTTCACCTTCAGATACGTCTTTTCTTTTTACTTTTGTCAGTTCTAAGACTTCCACAAAGTGGTTTTCACCCTCAGAACTCTTTTTCTTTTTCTTTTTACTCTTGTTTTTCTGACTAAGATATTTGATGTTTGACTCGGTCATGCTGACACTCGGTTCATTGATGGAAGTACTCATAGGCTCAACTGCATTGAGGTAGCAGGCAAGGGCATAGTCAGTCGGGAAGGTATAAAGACCATGGTTTGGGTTTGT
Organism: Chamaecyparis obtusa; assembly: GCA_027943335.1. Taxonomy (NCBI): domain Eukaryota; kingdom Viridiplantae; phylum Streptophyta; class Pinopsida; order Cupressales; family Cupressaceae; genus Chamaecyparis; species Chamaecyparis obtusa. The sequence continues at coordinate 1,245,130 of BSBK01001613.1, read as the reverse complement.
GGAAGTTTGGTCGATAAGATCAGGGCATTGGATAGTCAAAGCGGGAAAGGCTTGGGATATGGTGTTCACAATCATGGATATGTCATCATTGGTCCTAACCCGATGCTCAAGTTCAAAGGTGATATTACAGCTCAAAATGTTCAATTCATGAATAGGCTCAACATCATCATGGGAGTCCTCTTCAACCATAGGTGGATCAGACACGTTAAATTCATTGTCTCGCTCTAGACCTACGTTGGGTTGAGATACATATTGGTGAATAACATCAATATATTTCTCTGTTATAAGCTCATCTTCTTCTGGAATGGCACCCCATTCATACTCATTTGACTCAGCTTCTGATTCAAGATCTCTAGGAAATCTTAGAAAATGTGTGAAATCAGGATGAATACCCCAAGAAGGATTACCCTCAGTCTCTGACTTGAATTCATATTCATGGGAATCAGTGTCAGAATAACTATCCCCTTCTTCTTGATCAGTTTGATTAACTTCGAGATTGGCTGGTTCTTGTGGTGCAACCATCTCTTGCGCTACAGTAGGTTCTTGTGTGTCTACTACATTAACTCTTTTGATAGGATCATCTTTATCATCAAGAAGATCTTTGATCTCTTTAGGCAATTTTTCATAGGGGATAAGCTCAGAGCTATCTGAATCATCATCAGAGGGTTTTGTTTCTTCTTTCTTAAGAAGGGGTTCCCCTGGTGCAATTTGTTCTATGACATGAGGACAACCACCTTTGAGATGATAGGGTTTCTTCTTAAACCCTAAGCCACCAGTATCTTTGTTGGCTCTACCAATATGTGAAATGGGTGTCACAAGACCCTTTCCTCTGATTCCTAGAGGTCCTTGACCAGAATATCCCATCTTGGCTATCAATTTGTTTCCTGGACCATATGAATTAGAAGGGATTGTAGGTGCTATAGATTCACTAGGTTGAACAATTTTAGATTTAGAATCCTCTTTATATAGCCATGTTAGCACAGCTTCATCCTCTTCAAATTCTTGTTTGGATACTTGCTCCGCCACAAAATTTCTTTTGTATGCTTCCATAGGTTCCTTAGGTTCTGATTTAGATTGCTTCAAAGATTGTCCATATGACTTGGGCGAGATAGGGAGAGATGTCAGAGACAAGACTAGCTCTATAGTGTATTCTCCCATCCCATTTTCTTTGATATTGATCTCTTTAGCAATGACTTCCATCTTGGATGTGGAAGCCACATTTTGTTTCTTGATGGAAGATTCTTTGTTATTAGGTACAAGCTTATCGGCACTTTCCTTCAATGTATTGCAAGTTATACATAGATCTGCTGGGATAGTAACCTCCACTCCTTCATGGGGAAATTTCAAGCATTGATGGTACGTAGAAGGAATAGCTTGCATTTCATGTATCCAGGGTCTCCCTAGAAGGATATTGTAAGCCAATGGTAGATCAAGCACCTGACATGTGGTATCTTTGATGACCGGACCCACTCAGATAGGTAAGACAATGGTGCCTTTAGAAGCTCTTTCTTGTTCATCATAGGCTTTTATGGTGATCTTCTTTCGAGGATCAATAGCCATCTGTGAGAATCCCAACTGTGTGATTAAGTTGTAAGAACAAATGTTGAGGCCTGCGCCCCCATCTATCAACACACATTTGACTCGACGGTTCTGGATCAAGACTTCTATGTGCAAGGGCTGATTATGTGGGTGACTTAGGGAGTTGTCATCTTCCTCTAAAAAGGAGATATATTGCAAAGACGTTAGATGACCAACCATAGTCTGGAACTAGATCATCAGGAACATTAGAGCCGAGTAAAGCTTTGTCTAGGATATCTCTGTGAGCTAGAGATATTCGAAGTAACTCAAACATAGAGATTTTGGCATTGGTATGCTGGAGTTGTTGGACGATGCTGTAAGATGTAGGTCTTGTATCCTTTGGATTGGAAGATTTCAAGGCAACCTTTTGTTTAGAAGCAGATGTGAGATTGAAAGGTATCTTAGTGACATTAGATGAACTTGGTGTTTGTCCTTTCAGATGAGCCTGAGCTTGTGATCTGGTAACCACATTAGCTGAGGAATGATTTTTGTCTCTTCATACAATTGTGATGACATTGCAACTCTCAGAGAGACATGGTTCAACCATATTGATGACAGCATTGTTTCCAGGGTAGGCATAGTTGACTTTTGCCCCCATGTTAGGCTGAGAAGTGGAAACTCCCTTGCCATGTTGTGCAAATGGTTCTATAAATGCTGTGTGATCATTATTGTTGGTAGGATTATCCATCGTCATGTCCCCTTGATCTATCAAGTCTTGAATGGTATGCTTCAAGTGGAAGCATCCATTAGTTTTGTGGCCTTTAGTCTGATGGAAAGCACATAATGCATTATCTTTCCACCAATATGGTTTTGGATCCGGATCAGGGTTTCGAATTTGTGGTAAAGAGATCATGTTATCAGCTATCAGGGTTCTCAGGGCAGATTCCAAAGATTCTCCCAAGGGAGTAAACTTTCATTTATTATCCCATCGTTTGAATGGCTTCTTTGGAGATGGTTCAGTAGATTTTTGCTCTGAAGCTTCAATGGCTTTGGTGGCAAGGGTGAGATTGTAGGCTGGTGCCTTTGATGGGATGGAGATAGTGTCAACAACACCATCAGAGATGATACCTTTGTTTCTATTCCAGCTCTTGTTTTTATCTTTTGAGCTAGATCCAGATTCAGACTTGTCCTTTTGAAGTGTGATTTCTCCTTTCTTGACAAGTACTTTCTCAATCTTGATTGCATTATCCACCATTTTATCAAAAGATACATGATCTTGCATTTGTAATGGATAATTGAGCTCTGAAACAAGGTTATTGATAAAGATTTCAAGTTTCTCCATTTCGGGAATTTGTCTAGCATATAGAGAGAACTTCTTTCTCCACCTCTTGAAGAAAGTTAGGAATGATTCCCCTGGATATTGCTTGAGGTTACAGATATCGATCATGGTGACCAGATGTTGAATATTGTAGGAATATTGTTGATAAAACAATTTAATCAATTCCTCAAAAGTTTTGATCATAGAAGGTAATCTTGAAAACCACTGAATGGATGCTCCTCCCAAGGATCTAGGAAAAAAATGCATTAGATAAGTCAGTTCATGCATGAATTCCATGGATTGCGTACAGAACTCTCTGACATGATCTTGAGTATCAGAGTGTCCATCATATTTGTCATACTTTGGTATCTCCACTCTTTTTGGGAATGGTGGCATACACAAGTTTTTGTCGAACGGGAAAGGACATAGGGCCTCCATGGAGAACTCGGGTTCCTTCTCCTTCTTAAGATTGTTAAATTTGACTTGTATAGCATGCATCTATTTTGTCATAGCTGTGTGTGGAGTTTCTTCCTCATGTGTGATTATATCATCAACGTTAAAGTTGGGAGGAAGCTTAGCCCCTTCCTGGGCTAATTGTAAAAAGTATGCCTCTCTATCCACTTTCAAGAAATGCCTCATCATTCTCTGGAATTCATTGTCATTCTGACATCGATGGATTTTAGAGGGGGTAGGTTCTTGGTCGGCATTATGTTGAGAATGGTGTCCTTGGGACCCTCCTCCTAGAGAACCATGGTTTGTCCCTGCTTGAGACATGATAGGAGTTTTTGGACTCTCTGGAATAGATTGAGGAGGAGTTTGTTGATTACCTCTATGAGTTGATAAAGGAGGTATGTAACCAGTTTTCAATCGAAAGTTACCGAGACCTTCATCTTCATAGATACCTGACTTGATGAGTTGTTCAAGAGTTGGACCCAGGGTATTGGTCAAAAGTAAGTTCTGAGATGTTTCTTCTGATTTCTTGTGTGAAGAAGCTCTGGTCTCCACCATTCACTTTGAATGAAACAGAAGAAAAGGATGAAGACAACTAAAGAACAATTTGATTCGAGAAAATCAGATGATGCAACCTTGTCAAGATTATGATAGTTTTGAAGATCTGATGAGATGTGGGTGAAGGAAACTGTGCCCTGGATGTATGGGATAGATTCGCCCAAAAGATAGCGAACACGAGTTCTCAACACTTAGTCTATTTTTGAAGATTGATTGAAGATTGATAGTTATGACAAGGTTTTGACACGAGATAAAAAGGACTCAAATTGATCAAACAGAAGACTAGATCGGATTCAAAAGATCAAAAAATGGTAGAATGCTCAATAGCTACTGCTCTGTTCCTGACACAATGATATTTTTGACAGATTTTGGAACTAGGCTGGAAACATTGGATATCTTGCAATTTGACAATTTCTGACAACTCTCACAAATTTTTCCAAATGACACTCTGTAGACTCGTACGACACTGGGTAGTCTATGAAACGATAGTTGCTAAACTCGTACGACAGTTGGGTAGAAATGAAATGACAGTTGTAAAACTCGTATGACAGTTGGGTAGCAATGAAACGACAGTTGTAAATATCATACGATAGTTGCTAACATGATTTTGACTTTCTTGAATTTGCTGGTTTGAAAACTCGTACGACACTGGGTTCTCAATCGTACGACAGATCGGCAATACTGAAATGACACTTGACAAAACTTGTACAACTTTTGACTTTCTGAAATGACTTTTGACTCCAGAAAGAATTTACGTCAATTTTTACAAAATTTAAGGTCTTCAGTTCTGGATTGTTTGCAAATTGTACTGTCCAGATTTTGAAGGTTATACCAGATTTGATCATTTTTAATAGCCAAGTAGATAAACAAGCACGCAGAATAGAAAGTAAGTGATTCCAAGCACACCTGAAAACAATGAACAAGGGCAAAAGCAACCTTGCGCATGAACAATCAAGTGACCAAATTGTGCTAATCCCTGAGAGTACTAATTGTGTATGTTCTGAAAAGTTTTGCAATAACACACATATACCTGAAAGTGAAAAATTGGCCTCTCTAGGGTTTTTAGTAATGGTTTGACTCTGCAACTTTTATGATTCAAAGGGGTGAACTCCAATCCTGACGCACCAGGGTTTTGACACAGTCCGAGAACTTAATCTTCAAGAGCTACTAGGGAGATCTGACAACCCAACAATGAACCATACTCGTGGAGATTTCTTCCACAAGAACATTTATATAGCGGCTGTCACTACCATGGTGAAAATGGCTATTACCGCTTGAGATTCCGTCAACGTAGTTTTCCCTGTGAAGGGATTGTCCGCTACGGTTAACCCTCTCTAAAGGTGACTCACAGATTTATACCACAAGGGGACTTGGCTCCAGATTCAAGGTTTTGACACCTCTTCACTTTTAACCCAAACAAAGCAAGCAGATTAATCTAACACGCTAAGACAAAGTTTTGTTCCACCAAGGTCTGTGATATCAACTCCATGTGATCTATCAACCTCTCCGGGGAGAGAATGTATCAATCAATAAGAGAAGATGCACTAACCAATTTTGATTCACCAAAGCTCGTGATATCAACCCTACGTGATCTATCAACCTCTCCGGAGAGAGAATGTGTTGATCAATAAGAGAAGATGCACTAACCAAGTTGAATGTGAAACACACTAAGTATCCTCCCTACCTACAAGGATTCTGTCATCAAGAAAGATTTCTCTAAGAATCCAATCTCTCAAGAATCACGAATAGTGTTCATAGGGCCTAATTACTATGTGAGCACAGATATATTCCTGAAAGCAAATTTACCAAAAGCATCCAAAAAGTAGAAAGAGGAACACTTAACGCTTAAAGAAAATATGAGATGAGTCCACAAGGTGGAACACTTAACACCTCACACAAGCTGAAAATGAGTCCACAACTTAAAAAACAAGTGAGTTCCTAAAAGCACAAAAGGGTTTCCAAGTGGAACACTTAACGCTTCTGTCCTGTTGACCCCTCCCCTTTATGGCGCTGATATTGCAACCACGGGGTGGAAATGAGGGGCCAGTGGATTAGCGAGTCCAATAACCCAAAATAGCAATCAAGATCAATCACAAGTATTCTAAGACTACTTAATGAATCCTTAAGGGATCACAACCTAGTATCAAATTATGCAAGTGTGTAGAAATAGATCAAAAGCATGAAAAGATGCACACAAGCTTGACACATAAGAGATTTATTTTAAGTCCAAATTGAAATATTTTCAGAACAAGGAGAATACTTTGTGATCCTCGCAACGTGCTTAGTAGATTCTACCTGATTTTTAGCAATTTTTGTTGAGCTTTTCCATGCAAGCAAGTGACGAACTCTCCAACAAGCAAACAAGCAAACAAGATATGCAAAATATATTCAACTTATGAAAACCATAGGGTTAGCTCTAAAAATCAATTTTTAGGAGCAATAATAACCATAAATTAATCCAAATGACAACTCATATCATGCATTGAATCATATGAAAAATAAGTGCATACCCATCATAAAATTTTAATTTTTTTGCACTACATTTGACCTAGTCAACAAGATCTAATTTTTTTGATATGATTTTGGCCACAAAAATAGAAATTCAGAATAGAGACCCCTACTAAAAAATAGAGATATTTCCAAAAAAGCAAAAATTTTAGAAAAATCTCTTCATTTGTGCCCTAGAGACCCATTTTATCAAAATAGACCAATTTTTACAAATTGACTATTTGAGATATTAAATTGCATCCAAATTTAAAACATAAATACTAGACCCCCTGTAAAATTTGAAGAGATTTCCGAAAATGTAAAAATTTCAGAAAAATATTCTGATTTGCGTCAGATATTAATTTTTTATGAAAAAATGAAAAAAAATTATTAAAAATTCAAAATAATTTAAAAAATTTTGAATTTTTTTTTGAAGCTTCCCTGATATGTCTCCAACCTGTAAAAACAATTTCAAACCAAAAATTCAAGCTGTTTGGGAGATAAAATTAAATCTTTGAAACTTTAGGGTTTTAGCTCCAAGAATCAAAATCAGCATGCAAAGGTGAGTTGCCCAACGGTGGGCACCAGAAATGTGTGTGTGAAAATTGTACCTGATCTGTAGACACAACACTCAGTAAAACATTAGAGGTTAGTGAGAATCAAAATCGTGCAAAATTGAAATCTAATCTAACCAAGCGATTTACTGCCTTCTAGTAGGTGCGAAATTAATGTTCTCAGATTGTAATCGAGATCAGTGACCTAGACGACACCTAAATGAAGGATTTGAATGCAAAAGATGGATATGAAATTGAATGCAATTAATCTATATTTTTTATATTTTCTATGCAATAAGAATGATAAAAACCGATATGAATATATGCTAGATGAAATTGATATGCTATGAATTGATCTATCTAACAATGATATGCAAAGCTATGAAATTCTATGCTAAGATATAAAAAATATGCAATTGAAATTGATCTCTCAAAGCTTTGAATTCGTAAGTTGATTCTTTCAAGCTCCAATTGTGCAAATTCTCCAAATCTGATATGCTATGATTCCTGTAGAGTAAGTTTGCAATTTGCGAGATGATTGAGAGATGAATTATGAAGAGCTGATCCTTGTTTTTATAGAAATCCAGGGCTTTGGAGGTGCATGAGAAAAAGTCATAAATCACTCAAATAACTCAACTTGATTTTTGAGTTATTTTTAAATAAAGGATAATTAACTCACAAAAACATGCAAAAGCTAAGTTTTAACTCAAAATAGAGTTTAGCTTTACTTGATAATTGATAGTTGTCTGCTTTTATGATTGTGCATATTTTATTTATGAATTAATTTAATAATAAAGTGATTTATTTCCAACTTAACTGCTTTTAAAAATAAAACAATTGATTTATGGGTTAATCAATTATTTAATCAAACTTTTATTAAAAACTATATTATTGAATAATGACAATTTGCTTTAATTAATTAAATAAGAATTTAATCAATTATTCATAGGAATTTTGATTTATTGTCAAAATTAAATAATACAATTAATAATAGATATAATTAAATTTAATTACACAATTAAGTGGCAAATATTAAATCTAATTAATTAAATATGAAAATATTCAATTAATCAAACTTTAGGATAAATGTGATTTATTGCCAAATAATTATAAAATTAAAGATAATTATGATGATTAGGAATATTACTAGGAATATTTCTTGATGTAGAATTTAAGATAATCAATTAGGATTCGATGATGTTTAGATGTGCCTTAGGTTAGGACTTTGATGTCAATTTCGTTCGATTTGTCGATGTAGGAGGTTAATGAACATATAGCCCATTTTTGAGGTATTACATACATTACCAAGCATCAGTGTATAACGATACCGAGCATCGGTAAACACCGAGCAAACTGGACATCGAGCACCAGTGTATTCACCGAGCAGTATTGATAGTGTTTACCGAGCAATCCAAGAAACAACATAGTAATCAGTTTTGGAACATTTATCTAGGCAAATGATTACAACAGAATCACAAAATGTTTTACCAAGATCAAGGATCATTTATTGTAGATGTAATCATTAAATGTGATGATGATCTCTATGTAATTGTTAGATATAGATTATTTTTGTATACCGTAGATCTTAGGGTTTTTCTAAAATGATGTAAACCTAATTAGGTCATGAAGGTTAGGTGGTCATAGCAGTATGCTATATATTTATAATTCATGACATTTTGACGTATATATGCAAAGGACACGAAGGAGATCTCGAAGAAAGAAGCCATCTTCAAGACATCAATTTTTAGACAAGGTTGAGAAGAAATTAGAGATATTCAAATTATTCAGAATCAGTCAAGGCTACCGAGTAGTACAGAGGCAAGATATGCACACATTGAGGTGATATATATTTGATACTTCTATATCATCTTAAAATGGATGCACTTCCATGATAAGAGAATTTAGCCCTTCGATTAAGTGGTATGGGGTCATGTCAAGTGCCTTGATTGGGTCTTTGCATGGATTTGGTTGTTTCCCCCTGTTCTGCTTCTCTCTCCCTATTTCCAACCTCATTTTTGGAAACTTTCTCTGAGAATCTGAAGATCTTGACTTTTTGGGTTAAGGATGACTTGAAGGGTCAAGGATGACCTAGTCCCTGACCTAGGTCAAGGATGACCTCATCCTTGACCTAGGGTAGAGACTACCTCGTCCCTGACACCAAGTCCAATTTTCAAATTCTGGAAGTTTCAGGATGTCGAGTTTCAGAAAATATTATTTTCCCACTTTCGAGTCGGCTATTTCAAATTTTGAAATGGTAAACCCTTAAATTGCATTTAAACTAGGTCCATTTCTAGGGGTTAAGATTAATTAGGATTTAATTCTCCAATTTCAGCCTTCTCTAGAAGTTTGTGCCCTAAATCACTATAAAAGGAGACCTTCCTCTCTCATTTTCTCATCTCATTTCATCATCCCTCATGTGCAATCAAGTTTTGTGAGAACATCCACTTTTCATAATCTCTCAAGATATCAAGTGCAAGTAAGCAAGAAGGAGAAGGAAAGAAAGAAAGCATTCATTCATTTTCAAGAAAAGCATTCAAGCATTCAAGCATTCATCAAGGAGATCCATTGTTAGCTATTGAAGGATTCAATCTCTTTGGAGCCCCCTTGAAGATTTCTCCTTCCACATTCATCCAAGCCTCTTCCTATGCAAAGATACATTCAAGATTGGTGTTGAAGATCTAATTCCATTGATTTCAGACATCCTACATACTTCTACATTCATTTGGAGCATCCCTACTTGTGGATTCAAGGATTCTAATCCTCCACAAGGACTTCAATATAAGCAAGGTGAATTGTTCCATTTACTTTATTTATACATATTGCAATTTTAATTTAATTTCAAGGTTAATTCCTAAATTGGGGTTTGACCAAGGCAAACCCCCCATCCAAAAAACAAAAACCATTTTTCTTGTAGGTATGGGTATAGGACAACGAATTGAAGTTCAGATCTGGATACCCTTTTTGGTGAACTTCTAAGATCCACGAACAAAATTTCTGTCAGAGCTGTGAGCGGTAGGATCTTGCCCTGTGGAAAGACCTTGCCCTGCTATCTGGGTCAAGGATGACCTGAATTCAGAAGGACAAAAGTTTTCTAGGTTTTCTCTGTCTTGGCATTTCTAGTCCAGAGTAGGTTGCATAATTTCCCGAAACTGTGCATAGACATCAGAAATCAACATTTTCCATATTTGCCCTATTTTGAGGTTAGTATTTGTCTTCTATTCATTTAAGATTTCAAGTACATACGTTTTATAGTAGATTATAGGATTTCCTCCTTTCTTCATGTTCTCCATTGTTTGATTCATTTGAGCATTGATCACTTCTTTGTGATTAATCCATTTGGATCTTTCCTTTTGGAAATTTGGATTAAGGATAGGTCCTATATTCCCCCCCATACACACACAATTAACCCTATCCATAGAGGTGAATCCAATTCACTACTATTTAACTTCATAGATCTAAATCAGACAAATTTAAGTTTTCATTTACAGATACTTTTTGTTATTCTCTAATCATTGTAACAGAGTTAGCAAAATCTCTTAACAAAGTAGACCTAACAGTCTTTTTGTAAATCTCTTAACCGAGTACACACTCAAGTAGTGTTGTTAAAATCCTTTAACCAGGTAGATCTAGTTGATCTTATTATTACTTCTAACATGGTAAGATCATCATAAGTGATCACAACTTGTAGCCTTAATTGGCATACTTTATTATCTGCAGTAGTGAAGAATTTGTGGGTGTCATCCCCACCATAGTTTTTACCTTCTAACAAGAGTTTCTGCATAACCAAAATACTTGTGTTATGTGATTGAATTTTTGTTTATTTTTTCATGCAATTTACATGTACAAGTTAATTGAATGAATGATGCATACAATAGATTCAGTTGGATAGACTAGTTTACTACTATTTTCTGACTAAGTTTGAAGTTGAAAGTTTTTGAGGGCACTGATTCACCCCTCCTCTCTCAGTACCCTAGCTCTCCATTCCAAACATATCAAATGAAACAATGGATATTGTATGCTCTAACAAGTCTGACTTTATTTCTTATCAATTGATGCATATTTGTTCTCCTAAAATAGAGTGTTAGTCATGAATTTTTTCATAATGTATTTTGCAACAAGTTCATTGTTGAAGAATGCATAAATTTCAACCAATATTGTAGTGATTCCTTGCAATTTTATCGCTAGCCATGGGAGAATACAACTTATTTGACCAATATTGGGGTTTGCAACAAACCGTGTTCTTCAACAAAATAAAGCATCTAAATATATTTTGATTTTCTCCAATTAGCTCTTCTAAACATTAAAGCATTTGAAAGATATGTGATTTATTTGTCAATATAAAGCATCAATATTGTAACAATGTGATTCATTTCTTGTTAATTTACTAGTTTAATAGTTGTCTTAATCAAGGGTAGGGTAAGTGCACAAAGATGGGGGACCAAAAAGATGCCACTTTTCTTTTTGGACCCCCATCACGCATAGTGCGCATGCACTAAAGGGCGTGCACCCTATAGAGCGCACGCCCTATGGCTTGGGTTGCCCAAGCCTTAGGCAATCCAAAACAAAGGGCGTGCACCCTATAGGGTGTACGTGCTTTGGAAAATACTTTTTTAGTGTTTTTCAAAGGGTGTGCGCCCTATAGGGCACACGCCATTTGAAAAAACCCTTTTAAAGCTTGTTGCGCGGGTTTGAAAGCTCATTTTTCTTTCTCAAACCCGCGTTTTCAGCTAAGAAGGGATTCTAAAGCACACACACACTGTTATTTTGGCTTGTGAACTGATTGTTTTCCTTCATCCATCCATCAAATGGCTCCACAGCGTCATCAAGTTCAATCTAGAAGAAGAGGTAAGTGTTTTTACAGCCCATGCCTCTTATTTGTTTTAAAATTTTAGTTTTGTTAAAATTTGTTTTTGTTTAAATTTTTTGTGTAATGAAGATTTTAAAATGTAGTTTTTTAAATTGCCAGGAAGAAATAATCTCCCTCAACCAAACTCTCCACCAAACCCTTTGTCTCCTCATGAAGAACCAAATGAAGAAACAAATGAAGAAAATGAACCTCAATTGCCTCCACCAATCGAGAAACCTCCTCTTGGAACACAACAAAATTTGATGAACCAAATTGAAAGAGGGAAAAAAGAATTAGAATCTTTAATTAATAGGTTAAAAGATTCTAGTGGTACAAATCCTGGAAGGGAAAGACTTGCAAAATCATTGGAAGCAATCTTGACCCACGTAAGCGCGGTTAGTGGGAAAATTAATTTATGGCGGGATAAAAGAGAAGAACAAAAATAATATTATGCAAATAAATTATCTTATGTGGACATAAAAAAGAAAAAAATCACAAAAGATGACATTTGCATACTATTTAAAACACCAAGGGACACAAATACTCTTAGAACTACAACAAGGAGGTTCCCAATTCATTGGTGCGTAAATGAAGACATTAAAAATAATTTTTGGGAGAGATGGTGGATGGTCTTTGATTCGCCTCCATGTAACAATCATGAGGTTCCTATATATTTCTTGAGGAAACTCTATTGCGAGTTTGTACTCAAGGAGGTGCCAAATTATTTTGACATTTTGGATTCTCAGGGTAGAGGAGGGGGGTCATCATTTGATTGAGTGGGGGCACATCATGACCCTAACACACCTAGGGGTGCTATTGGAAATCCACAGGTGGATCATATTAGTATTCCTTCCATTGTGAAGGAACATGTAAATGCAGACACACTAGGCACGATTAGTGCTCTGACACATACTCTCATTCAGTGTGCCACTCCTTTAGTTGAGGGTGACTATGGTCAATCCTCAAGGGGGCATATTTTTCAGTCATGTGGATGCTTGTGCACATTTGGTACTGGTGAGAGAGAGGAAGAGGATGCTGGAATGATGACTGATAGCTTTCTAAATACGACATTTGACATTGACACATAGGTAAATATTTCCAAGTTCATTAAATTACTTTGATCATATTTCATTTATAAAAGAATAACTATTTAATTTAATATATATTGTTTATGATGAAAATTTAGGGCAAGAGTGTCAATGGCGGTGGCAGTGGTAGTGGAAGTGGCAATGATCCTAATGTCCCCTTTTACACATCGTCGTCAATTCCACAAGTATGTACCGAATAAAATATTTTAATTAACATATTTGATTATTATGTAATTATATGAATAATTGTATCATAACTTATTGTGCATGTGCATTAGATGTGCACTAGTGGACCATCGACATTCACAACAAATAGCGAAGGGCATCATGCAACTTTCCTTGAGGTATCTTTATTTGCATATTAATTTGATTTACTTGATTATATTTAATTAATGAATGAATGACTAAATTACTAGACAAATTATGATCAAAATCCAAAGGCACGATGATTACATTCTTTCACTTGGGTTTGTGAGGTCACCATTGAGTCCACAGTATATATGTAATAATGCATCATAATTAACATGTTAGTAGTATGTTCTTATATGAATGGTTATCTTATAATTTTCCATGTACATGTGCACTAGTTGAATGTTGGAGCTTCGACTTCAACACCACACACTAGAGGACACGGTGGAACCTTCACGGAGGTATCATTTTCTCATTAGTAGGGTTGTAAAAATATATGTAATCTTGATAACTGCATAATATTTTTTTTGTTTCATTTTTAGCTTTTGACATCAGAGACTCCTCCTTCTGTCTGTGATACTTTGGATTGTGGAGTAGCTGCAACAGTAGCTAGTTCTAAAGCATTGATTGAGGTATGAAAGAGATCACTTAACTTTAATTGTTATTTTAATAGTTTGTATTGAATTTTATAATGATATTCATGTATGTATTTTAATTATTATTTTGATCATTGTTGTAGGGACTTATTACTCCAGATCACTAGCATGCGCCTTCGGTGGATGAACATAGTGACTATTTGCTAGCAGTAAGCGAATATTCAATTTTATGTCATTGTATAATTCAATTTTGATGTATATTAGTTATCTCTATCTAAATTTTTGTTTTATCAGGTCGAGCTACAGAAGAGTCTAGACAGGAGGATGAGTGAGCGCACTCGAAAGACTACAGCATCCACTGCATCTCCATCGATGCGATGATCGAAGACAACTCGGGATTTGTTTTCTTCCTCTAGCGGGAAACGACTAGATTAGGGATATGGATTGTATGCCTATATGGCATTAGTGGACATATTTTTTTGTATATTGTATAAGTGATACATTGTACATCCATTTGGCTTTGAGGAAGCCAGTTTTACTGTATTGAATATATTCAATGTATGACATTATTGGACATATATATTTGGCTTCATGCCCTACGAACATTTTTTTTATGTTTTAGGTATGCAATTCATGTGTTTGGTGTATTAATGTATACTAATTTATGTTTATGTGGATGTCTTATACTTTGTAAATTTCCCATGCCTTATAGTTATGCTTGTATGTTTATCGATGTATGTTTAACTTGCTGACTGTGCTACAAATGTCAGTCACTATCCTCAATAACAGTCAATTCCTTGACTGTAAAATAACAAAAATAATGAAATGAATGCATAAATGTATAAATATAATATAAGGAAATATTTCTACGTCACAACCTATCCAAGATCACATGGAATCAAACATTTATATTCATTGATGTGTTCCCTATTCCACAGGATAGTCACAATATAAAGACATGACCTCGAACAGGTGAGGCGGCATATGGCAAGGTTGTCATCTTTTTAACCCAATACCAGGCCTATTTTGATTTGTGGGTACCCTAATGTTGGCAAGATTTATTTTATTAATAAGATTACTACGGCAGAAGTGGATGTGCAACCTTATGCTTTTACAAACTAACTTCTAATTGTTCCCTAACTGACTAATTATTAATGACAAACACTAGATTACATATTTGCACTCATCCTACTGCTCACCCCAGAGTCGTCGGCATTGTTCGAATGACTGTGTGTGCCAAAAAAGGTTGTCAGTAGAATTTATCCAGCCATTCAAAGTTGTTGGAACAAACAGTTCGATGCTACGACCGATGATTGGAAAGATACGCAATGTTGGCTGTTTGAACTGAGGAACACTTTAAGTTCTGACATCGACCGAGACTGTGTTGCCAATTTTAAATGAAGTTGAATTTCTAAAAATTGAGGTAGGCTTTTGTAGGCCCCGAAAACACAGTCTCGTAGCACTTGACAGATTGATTCTACCTTGCACGAACCTTGAGATATGACCCCTCAAAGATCATTGATTTCATGCTGAAGGGACCTTGAGGGACACTTCAACACAGAGTTGTCGGCGGGGATCGAACGACTATGCCTGGTGAATGAGTTTTCCCATAGTGTTTACCTAACCATTCGGAGCTATCAAAATAGATGGTTTGATGCTATGACCGACGGTTGGAAAGATATGCAACGTTGGCCATTTTCCACTGAGGAACGCAGTGAGTTCTGACATCGATCGAGAATATGTTGCCAAATATAAATGAACTTGAATCTCTAAAAATTGAGATAGGCTATTGTAGGCCTTGGAAACATGGTCCTGTAGCACCTAATGGATCCATGCTACCTTGCATGAGCTTTGAGATATGACCCTGCAAAGATCACTGATTTCATGCATTTGGGACCTTGAGGGACACTTCAGCCTGGAGTCATCGGCAGGGATCGAATGACTATGCGTGCCGAACAAGGTTGCCACTAGAGTTTACCCAACCATTTGGAGTTGTTGGACCAGATGGTTCATTGCTACAACTAATGGTTGGAAGGATACACAACATTGGCTGTTTGAACTGAGGAACACTTTGAGTTCTGACATCGACCGAGAATGTGTTACTGATTTTAAATGAACTTGAATCTCTAAAAATTGAGATAGGCTTTTGTAGGCCCCAACAACATAGTCCCGTAGAAACTGGTGAATTGATTCTACATTGCACGAGCTCTGAGATATGACCCCACAAAGATCATCCATTTCATGTTGTTGGGACCTTGAGGGACACTTCGGCACGGTGTCGTCGGCGGGGATCCAATGACTGTGCGTGGTGAATGAGGTTTCCACTAGCGTTTACCTGGCCATTCAGAGCTATTGGAATAGACAGTTTGATGCTACGACTGATGGTTGGAAAGATACGCAACATTGGCCGTTTGAACTGAGGAACACTTTGAGTTCTAACATTGACCGAGAATGTGTTGCCAATTTTAAACAAAGTTGAATCTCTAAAAACTGAGATAGGCTTTTGTAGGCCCCAACAACACGGTCCCATAGCACTTGATAGATTGATTCTACCTTGCATGAGCTCCAAGATATGACCCTGCGAAGATCATTGATTTCATGTTGAAGGGACCTTGAGAGACACTTTAGCACGGAGTCATTGGCGGGGATCAAATGACTGTGCATGGCAAATGAGCTTTCCACTAGCATTTACCCAGCCATTAAGAGCTTTTGAAATAGATGGTTCGATGCTACGATCGATGATTGGAAAGATACGCAATGTTGGTCGTTTGAACTGAGGAGCACTTTGAGTTCTAACATCGACCAAGAATGTGTTGCCAAATTTAAATGAAGTTGAATCTCTGAAAATTGAGATAGGCTTTTGTAGGCCATGAAAACATGGTCTTGTAGCACCTAATGGATCAATTCTACCTTACACGAGCTCTGAGATATGACTCTACAAAGATCATCAATTTCATGCTGAAGGGACCTTGAGGGACACTTCAACATGGAGTTGTCAAAGGGGATTGAACGACTGTGTGTGTTGAATGAGATTGCCACTAGAGTTTACTTGGCTATTCGGAGCTATTGGAATAGATGGTTTGATGCTATGATTGACGATTGGAAAGATACGCAACATTGGCCATTTGAACTGAGAAACACTATGAGTTCTGGCATCAACCGAGAATGTGTTGTTGATTTTAAATGAAGTTGAATCTCTCAAAATCGAGACAGGATTTTGTAGGCCCCAACAACATAGTCCCGTAGCACTTAACAAATCAATTTTACCTTGTATGAGCTCTGAGATATGACCCCGTAAAGATCACTGATTTCATGTTGAAGGGACCTTGAGGGACACCTTGGCACGGAGTCGTCAATGGGGATTGAACGATTGTGCATGCCAAACAAGGTTTCCACTAGCATTTACCCAACCATTCAGAGCTATTGGAATAGATTATTTGATGCTACGACCGACGGTTGGAAAGATATGCAACGCTGGCCGTTTGAACTAAGGAACACTTTCAGTTCTAACATTGACCGAGAATGTGTTGCTAATTTTAAAAGAACTTGAATCTCTAAAAACTAAGATAGGATTTTGTAGGCCCCAACAACACAGTCCCATAGAAACTGATAGATCGATTCTACCTCACATGAGCTTCGAGATATGACCCTGCAAAGATCATCGATTTCATGCTAAAGGGACCTTGAGGGACACTTCAGCATGGAGTCGTCGACAGTGATCCAATGACTATGCATGGTGAATGAGTTTTCCACTAAAATTTACCCAACCATTTGGAGTTCTTGAAATAGATGGTTCGATGCTACGACTGATGGTTGGAAAGATATGCAACATTGGCCATTTGAATTGAGGAACACTTTGAGTTCTAACATCGACTGAGAATGTGTTGCTAATTTTAAAAAAAGTTGAATCTCTAAAAATTGAGACATGCTTTTGTAGACCCCGACAACACAGTCCTGTATCACCTGACGGATCAATTCTACCTCACACGAGCTCCGAGATATGACCCTACAAAGATTGTTGATTTCATGTTGAAGGGACCTTGAGGGACAATTCGGCACGGAGTCATCGGTAGGGATCAAAGGACTGTGCATGGAAAATGAGTTTGCCACTAGCATTTACCCTGCCATTCAGAGCTATTGGAATAGACGGTTTGATGCTACGACTAACAGTTGGAAAGATATGCAACGTTGGCCATTTGAACTAAGGAACACTTTGAGTTCTGACATAGACCGAGAATGTGTTGCCAAATTTAAATGAAGTTGAATCTCTAAAAACCAAGATAGGATTTTGTAGACCCCAACAACATGGTCCCGTAGAACCTAATGGATTGATTCTACCTTGCACGAGCTCTGAGATATGACCCCGCAAAGATCACCAATTTCATGTTGAAGGGACCTTGAGGGACACTTCAACATGGAGTCATTGGTGGGGATCAAATGACTATGCATGCCGAATGAGGTTTCTACTAGCATTTACCAAGCCATTAAGAGCTTTTGGAACAGACAATTCAATGCTACGACCGACGGTTGGAAAGATATGCAACGTTGGCCATTTGAACTGAGGAACACTATGAGTTCTGGCATTGACTGAGAATGTGTTGCTGATTTTAAATGAAGTTGAATCTCTCAAAACTGAGATAGGCTTTTGTAAGCCTCGACAACACGGTTCCATAGCACCTAACAGATTGGTTCTACCTTTCATGAGCTCCAAGATATGACCCTGTAAAGATCACTAATTTCATGCTGAAGGGACCTTGAGGGACACCTCGGCATGGAGTCATCAATGGGGATCAAATGATTGTGCATTCTGAACAAGGTTGCCACTAGTGTTTACCTAGCCATTCGGAGCTATTGGAACAGACAGATCGATGCTACGACCGATGGTTTGAAAGATATGCAATGTTGGCCATTTGAACTAAGGAACACTTTGAATTCTGGCATCGACCAAGAATGTGTTGCCAATTTTAAATGAAGTTGAATCTCTCAAAATTGAGACATGCTTTTTTAGGCCCTGAAAACATGATCCCGTAGCACCTAATGGATCAATTCTACCTTGCACGAGCTCTGAGATATGACCTCGTAAAGATCACCAATTTCATGCTAAAGGGACCTTGAGGGACACTTTGGCACAAAGTTGTTGGCGGGGATCGAACGATTGTGCATGGTGAATGAAGTGTCCACTAGCATTTACCCATCCATTCATTGGAATAGATGGTTTGATGCTATGACTAATGGTTGGAAAGATATGCAACGTTGGCCTTTTGAACTGAGGAACACTTTGAGTTCTGGCATCGACCGAGAATGTGTTGCCAATTTTAAATGAAGTTGAATCTCTCAAAATTGAGATAGGCTTTTGTAGGCCCTGACAACATGGTATCATAGCACCTAATGGATTGATTCTACATCGCATGAGCTCTAAGATATGACACCACAAAGATCACTGATTTCATGCTGAAGGGACCTTGAGGGACACTTTGGCATGGAGTCATCGGCGGGGATCAAATGACTGTGCATGCTGAATGAGGTTGCCACTAGCATTTACCCAGCCATTCAAAGCTTTTGGAATAGATGGTTTGATGCTATGATTAATGGTTGGAAAGATATGCAATGTTGGTCATTTAAACTGAGGAACACTTTGAGTTCTGGCATCGACCGAGAATGTGTTGCCAATTTTAAACGAAGTTGAATCTCTCAAAACTGAGACAACATTTTGTAGGCCCCAACAACATGGTCCCATAGCACCTAATGGATTTATTCTACCTCACACGAGCTCCAAGATATGACCCCGCAAAGATCTCCAATTTCATGCGGAAGGGACCTTGAGGGACACTTCAGCAAGGAGTTGTCGGTGGGGATCGAATGACTGTGCATGCCGAATGATGTTGCCACTAGCATTTACCTGACATTTAGAGCTATTGGAATAGATGGTTCAATGCTACAATCGATGGTTGGAAAGATACACAATGTTGACCGTTTGAACTGAGGAACACTTTGAGTTCTAGCATCGACCGAGAATGTGTTGTCGATTTTAAACGAAGTTGAATTCTCAAAACTAAGACAAGATTTTGTAGGCCCTGACAACATAGTCTCGTAGCACCTGATGGATCGATTATACCTCACATGAGCTCTAAGATATGACCCTGCAAAGATCACTGATTTCATGCTAAAGGGACCTTGAGGGACACTTCGGCACAGAGTCATCGATGGGGATCGAATGACTATGCATGCTAAATGAGGTTGCCACTAGTGTTTACCTAGCCATTTAGAGCTATTGGAATAGATAGATTGATGCTACGACCGATGGTTGGAAAGATACGCAATGTTGGCCGTTTGAACTAAGGAACACTGTGAGTTCTAACATCGACTGAGAATGTGTTGCCGATTTTAAATGAACTTGAATCACTGAAAACTAAGACAGGCTTTTGTAGGCCCTGGCAACATGGTGCCATAGCAACTGATAGATCCATACTACCTCGCATGAGCTCTAATAGATGACCCCGCAAAGATAGCTGATTTCATGCTTAAGGGACCTTGAGGGACACTTCAGCACGGAGTCATCGGCGGGGATCGAACGACTTTGTGTGCCAAATGAGGTTGCCACTAGCGTTTACCTAGCCATTCGGAGCTATTGGAATAGATAGATCAATGTTGCGACCGATGGTTGGAAAGATACGCAACGTTGACCATTTGAACTGAGGAACACTGTGAGTTCTGACATCGACAAAGAATGTGTTGCCAATTTTAAATGAACTTGAATCTCTAAAAACTGAGACATGCTTTTGTAGGCCCCGACAACACGGTCCCGTAGCAACTGACGGATTCATGCTACCTCGCATGAGCTCTGAGATACGACCCCATAAAGATCACTAATTTCATGCTTAAGGGACCTTGAGGGACACTTCAACATGAAGTTGTCAGCGGCAATCGAACGACTGTGCGTGGTGAATGAGGTTTCCACTAGCATTTAGCCAGCCATTCAGAGATGTTGGAACAAATGGATTGATGCTACAACTAAGCTGTTGGAACCTTTTCTTTGATATTGCTCACTAACCCTTTACAAGAGAAAATGTTTGCAAAAAATGGCATGTACTTGCATGAGGACATTATATATTACAAAAATCCCGCACAGAAGCAACTGGAAAGCCACTCAAAAAGTAGTAACTGATAGCAAGTGGGATAATGCAGATGCTTTAATAAACCACTATCTTCTTTACTAAAGTAACATCTGGTTCATCTACTCGACTGGGGCATGTTTGGGAACAAACAGTCTCCATTTAAACTCAAGTCTCTAGAAGTAGTTATATTTGTCAGTGGAGGAGATACACCCATTGGATCGGAAATAAATTCATGGTCACTGGAATTTCCATTTCTCTTCAATTGGGATACTCTTTCCAAAATTGCATCTACCCTTTTACCAATTTGGGAAATTAATGGGTCTATTTGTGGACCTCAAGGAGTTGGTCACCTAAATGAGAACCTTAAGATGAATTAGGAACTTCTCTATGAAAGAGATCAATACCTTGAGAATCTCTCCACTTGTCAGCTAAATTAAAACCTTGGACCATAGATGGCTTCCCATTGTTGTAAAATGAGGAGTGAGACTGCCTTGCCAAAGGTGGAAATGAACTTACATTTAAGGGATAATGCCCAACATGAGTAACCTAGTTTCCCAAGTCTCCATTTAAGCTTGTCAGCTGAATTAAAACCTTGGACCATAGATGGTTTCCCTTTGTTGTAAAATGAGGAGTGAGACTGCCTTGCCAAAGGTGGCAATCAACTTACATTTAAGGGATAATTCCCAACATGAGTAACCTAGTTTCCCAAGTCTCCATTTAAACTTGTCAGCTGAATTAAAACCTTGGACCATAGATGGATTCCATTTGTTGTAAAATGAGGAGTAAGACTGCCTTGCCAAATGTGGCAATGAACTTACATTTCAAGGATAATGCCCAACATGAGTAACCTGGTTTCCCAAGTCTCCATTTAAACTTGTCAGCTAAATTAAAACCTTGGACCATAGATGGATGCCCTTTGTTGTAAAATGAGAGTGAGACTGCCTTGCCAAAGGTGGCAATGAACTTACATTTCAAGGATAATGCCCAACATGAGTAATCTGGTTTCCCAAGTCTCCATTTAAACTTGTCAACTGAATTAAAACCTTAGACCATATATGGCTGCCCTTTGTTGTAAAATGAGGAGTGAGATTGCCTTGCTAAAGGTGGCAATGAACTTACATTTCAGGGATAATGCCCAACATGAGTAACCTGGTTCATCTGCTCAACTAGGGGATGTTTGGGAACAGACAGTCTCCATTTAAACTCAAGTCTTTGGAAGTATTTATATTTGTTAGTGGAGGAGATACACCCATTGGATCTACAATAACTTCATGGTCACTAGAATTTCCATTTCTCTTCAATTGGGAAACTCTTTCCAAAATTGCATCTACCCTTTTACCAATTTGGGAAATTAATAGGTCTATTTGTGGACCTCCAAGGAGTTGGTCACCTAAACGAGAACCTTGAGATGAATCAAGAACTTCTCTACGAAAGAGATCAGTACCTTGAGAAGCTCTCAATTTGTCAGCTGAATTAAAACCTTGGACCATAGATGGCTTCCCTTTGTTGTAAAATGAGGAGTGAGCCTACCTTGCCAAAGGTGGCAATGAACTTACATTTAAGGGATAATGCCCAACATGAGTAACTTGGTTTCCCAAGTCCCGTAAATGTAAGGCCATTGACAAATAGGCATTTCTAATAGAAATATTTATGGTGCTAGAATGAAGTGCATGACCAAATTCTTTGCCTGCTAATGAACCAATTTGAGGCTTGATTTCATTTTCTTCTTGATCCTTGCAATATTTTCTCCTCAATTGAACATTTTGTAATCAGTTGATATACAATCACAGTTTTCTCTTGGCCAGTCCTATGGGATCGCGATTGCGCCTATAGATCCACAAAAGGATTGAAATCTGGATCTAGTGGAAGAGTGGTATTAGCAAGAATTCATTCACTAACATCTCATCTTTATAATAACTCAATTTGGATTCACTAGAAGCATTAGTTCTAAAAAAAAATAGTAAAACATACCATATATAATGACTGTGTCGACACTCGGTTGCATCATATAATAAGTTGAAATTAGATAATCATAAAACACTTTGTAAAGTATAGTGTACATATCATATATAGCCACATCAAATGAGTTCATCATCAAGAAATATGATCCTCATCCCATGAAAGTAAGGGCCTAACTTTGGTTCAGTTTCTATGGTACTGGGAGACGAGACATTGGGCAACCCCTAGTTTCTAGGGGGTTTTGGAACCAATTTGGGGCTTTTACATCTAGAAGTGTCAAATATTCAAATTGATGGTAGAATCCTCTAATTAGAGTCATTTTAAGACATTGTTGAAAGTGGCAAGGTCTGGAAGTGAGTCCTTAATAGGGCTACTCTGTTAATTGAGCCTATTAGGCCCAGTTGCGAAACATGAATCAACAATTTTAAGGTGTGATGTTCCAAAAAACATAGTCTTTGTTTTGACATATGTTATGCAACTTGAAAAAGGGTATTCAAATACTTTGATCACCATTTGAAGAGGTGATCAAGAATTTGGTTGATGGTCCAGCTATTTGGCAAGCTTAAACAAGCATGAACCAAGAACTTGTTTTATATGGTGGATATGGAGTTGCTGAAGGAAACCTAAGGTGTGGAGTCTTAAAGAGGATGGTATGAAAGGAGAGAATGAAGTAAAGGATTCTCCAAAGCTAATAAAATCAAAGAAAGTGATGTTCAAGCCCACAAAGGATTCAGCAGTCAAAGCAATGAAATCTAAGAATACAAGGTGTTGAAACAAGTGCATCCCTCCAAGGGAATATCCAGTGCTGCCATGGATATCATGGAGAGCTTCATGATTGATATTTTTGATAAGATTACTCCTAAGGCTGCTGCTCTGCTGAAATATAACTAGATCATGACACTTTCCTCCAAAGAAATTGAGATTGCTGTCAAGTTTGTTCTTCCTAGAGAGCTGGCTAGGCATGCTGCTTCTGAAGGAAGTAAGGTTGTTACCAAGTTTCCTACTACTCTAGGTTAGGTTTTGTTAGAAGATTTTAGGTTTTTTGTACGTGGTGTTTATGGAAAGCTTGTTTAGAAGTTGGTTTTGGCTTGGGTTTATGTTAAAATGGGCTTGTTTGGATGTTTTGAGGTAGAAATGACTGTGAACTGAATGTGTGGAAGTTAATACTAAACTAGGATCTTAGTGTATGTAAAGAATATATGAATTATGCTATGTATGTTACATTATGAATATAGTTTATGGTTATTATCGTACATTATGCTATGTATGCTATGAAAAATCTCTGTTATAAGATTTCTATTATAAGGATGTGGTTATTGTATAGATCTCTCATTTTAATAACTTGGAGTTTAATTAATTTAGTCATGTGGAAGGGTTATCTACTGCTCTATATTATGCTTGAAAAATCTATTTGTTATAAGATTGGCATAACAACATAAACTTTTTTTTAATAATAATGAGATATATTTTTACAACTCAGCTCAATAGGAGCACCGAAGGAAAGAGCTGAGCAGAGAAAACCTTTCGATATTGCCCCAAAAAATAGAAGAGAAAGGTTGTCATTAAATCTTACAAACTTCTTGTTATACATATGGGGTAATGCATGAGCAATTTATAGTCTTCCCATTTTACAGTGCTATATAAATTTGACATGTTACAATATCTTGTATCTCCATTTAGTCTAATGAACCAATTGGGTCTGCCCTACCCTTGATTGTCTCAAGTATTGCCTCGTGGTCTGACTAACGAACCTTTCAAAGAGTTTTATTATGTGGTCTTCCCCCATATCTGATCAAGTGGACATTTGATGCAACAACGAGGTTTGAATAATGAAGAATCTTTCTATGTGTCTCCCAATCCTTGAACAATCACAACCTAGGGTTCTTCATAGCATACCGTCTAAGACATGTACCAATTACAACCACTACTCCTATAGGGTATTCTAATTCTTCACCATTGATAACTGAGTGATCCAATTTCTTTTTTGCCTCAACACAATAACACAAATAATAATCTATCCCTTCTTCATTGTCTTCAGGTGCAATAACAGCAAAAACATGGCCTGTAATGATATAAACATAATGAGGACATTAGTTTACTGAATATTTATGATAACGTACTAAATCATATTTACATTAGTTTACAATTGTATCAAATTATGTATTTAACAAGTCTATATCATACCAATTATAAACCAAAACACTCTTTATTCACATTTGACATGTAAAAAATTAAAAAACTTACCTCAATCGATAAATTTTGGTGATAATGATTGACTTTCACAATTCGATGTTTATTTTTAAACAAAAAAATGTGCAAATTGATAGAATATACTTCTTTGTCACTATAAACACCATGAAAAGTAAATACTTGTCGGATAACACGCAGAACTCAAACAACAATAGAAAAAGTGGGCCTCTTTCATGAGATCCTTGGCAAAGAAGACCGTTTATTTTAGTTTTGCATAGCGTGAGCATGCTATAGCATGCTCGTCGTATGCAACACTAAAAAGTGTTATGAATACTATTAAATAGGGCGCGTGCCCTATGTAAAACAAGAAAAAGGGAAAATATAAAGGGCATGGGAGAGGGAGAGAGAGAGAGAGTATGGGGGAGGGAGAGGGAGAGGGAGAGGGTGATGAGAGAGAGGAGAGAAGGGAGAGAGAGTGAGAAGGGGGAGAGGGTGAGAAGGAGAGAGAGAGAGGGGGGTGAAAGAAGGTAATAAGGGAAAATTTAGAGGGTAGAAAGGTGTGTGTGAGAGAGAGAGAGAGAGAGAGAGAGAGAGAGAGAGAGAGAGAGAAGGTGTGTGTGTGTGAGAGAGAGAGAGAGAGATAGAGACATAGAGGGTGATGAGAGAGAGAGGAAAGAAGGGAGATATAGAAAGAAAGAAGGTGAGAGTGAGAAGGTGTGTGTGTGTGTGTGTGTGTGTGTGTGTGTGTGTGAGAGAGAGAGAGAGAGAGAGAGAGAGAGATAGAGACATAGAGGGTGATGAGAGAGAGAGGAGAGAAGGGAGATATAGAAAGAAAGAAGGT
The DNA here is from genome assembly GCA_027943335.1 of Chamaecyparis obtusa. Taxonomy (NCBI): domain Eukaryota; kingdom Viridiplantae; phylum Streptophyta; class Pinopsida; order Cupressales; family Cupressaceae; genus Chamaecyparis; species Chamaecyparis obtusa. The sequence continues at coordinate 1,219,421 of BSBK01001613.1, read as the reverse complement.
GAGAGTGAGAAGGTGTGTGTGTGTGTGTGTGTGTGTGTGTGTGTGTGAGAGAGAGAGAGAGAGAGAGAGAGAGAGAGAAGGGGGAGAGATAAAGAAGGGGAAATGGAGAGAGTAGGAGAGAGAGAGAGAAGGAGAAGGAGAGAGAGAGAGAGAGAGAGAGAGAGAGAGAGAGAGAGAGAGAGAGAGAGTAGGAGAGAAGGGGAAGGAGAGATAGATAATGGGAAAGGGAGAGAGTAGGAGAGAGAGAGAGAGAGAGAGAGAGAGAGAGAGAGAGAGAGAAAGAGAGAGAGAGAGAGAGAGAGAGAGAGAGAGAGAGAGAGGGTGATGAGAGAGAGAGAGAGAGAGAGAGAGAAGAGAAGGGAGAGAGAGATACAAAAGGTCAAAGTGAAAAGTTGAGAGAGAGAGAGAGTGATAAGGGGGAGACAGACAGACAGACAGACAGACAAAGACAGAGACAGAGACAGAGAGACAGAGTATGGGGGAGGGAGAGACAAAGAGAGAGGACTCTCTCTCTCTCTCTCTCTTCCTCTCACTTTGACTATTTCTCATCACTATATGAATCTATGTCTTACATAGGGCGCACACCCTATAGGGCATGCACACTATGTAAATTTATGACTTTCATAGCACGCTCGTGCTATGAAAATCATAAATTTACATAGGGTGCATGCCCTATAGGGTGTGCGTGCTTTGTAAAGGATTTGAATTTACCAATCCTAAGGCTTGGATTTGCCTTGGAGATCCAACCCAAAGGCTTGGACAATTGAAATAGGCCTGAGACGTGTTTTCTAGTAGACATACAAAAAAATGACATCTTTTTTTGTGTGCTCCTTGTCAGGTTTACTCGTGGCTCAAGAACGTAAAAATCAAATGACGTGATATTGTAGATCTCTCTGTTAGCTATCTAAGCATATAATTTATTTTGAATTTTGATTATGTTAAGTTTTTCAACTCTAATTTCTTTTGTGTGTATATCCATTGTTTGTAAAAAACCAACATGCAATATTTTGGGCATAGATTTTGGCTCGTTCATTGAATTTTGCAATAAGTTACATTTTTAAAAACTAGACTCCATTCTACACACTTTAAAAAAAAAGAAAATTTGATTTTCGATTAGTTTTAAATGATTTCTAGGGGGAGCACACATAAATTTCATGTTTTCAGGATGTGTGCACTTCGTAAATTCATCAAAAATTATACATTCATCAAAAAATTACTAAAAAAATATGAGATAAACTACGTGGTGTTAGCTAACTTTTTTGTAGAGCGATTAAAAAAATTCAAAAAAAAGTGAACATTTTAGGGGGAGCACACTAGACACTATGTTATGTTTTTGGACAAAAAATAGGACCACTTTTTGTGCTCCCCCTTTTTGAGGGTCTTAATCTGCACCATTTTCAAAATATGTTAGTAGTTTAGGAACTAGATTCAGAGTATTACAACTCTTGTTTTTGTCACATCTTAAAATTTTGAGTCTAACTATCTTCAATTTCTTGTTGAAGTTCAGAGTTTTCTAATTTCAGGAAAAAAATGGCATCTTATACCCCCTTTTTGGTCCCCCATCTTTGTGCACTTACCCGGTAAAAACTAGAGTATCAAAATGGAATTAACCATTATATTTGATACTCCTAAAGAGTTATTTTGTTGTCATTAGTTTTGTCAAAGCCATATTGGATAGTCAAAGTCAGTCAATGAAAGGAGTCATAGGACTCAGTCGGTGAAGAAAATAGAGAATTTGGTAAAGGAAGAGTCAATTTTGGTAAAGGCAAATGAGTGATAAGCACTGAACAGAGCAAGAGAAACATCGAGTAGTGCATTTTAGTTATCAAGATGAGAGCACGTGTTACTGAGTAACACAAACAAACATAAAAGATCATGGCAGATACATTGAACCTGTACATTGAGCAAAAATGTATTACTGATTTCAAGGAGAGATTGTTTGGTAAAACATCATAAAATTAAAAATGTGATTGCACATGATTACAACGTAGATCCACCAATGGAAATTAAAAGGAATATATATACATTGGAAATGAAACCAAATCTACCACCGTTTAACGAGAAGAATCTAGAAGGTTTCCACTGTTTCTAAGTCAAATATATAAAGATCAGTTTTTGAAGATCAAAGAATGATGTGGATGATGATAAGTTAGAAAAGAATGTGAAACTGATGTGATGGTGATGTGAAGATGATTAAGGTTACTGAGTACTAAGAATTTAGAGAAAAATTGAGAAGGTAAATCAGATTTGAGGTTACCAAGTACTGAAGATGAATTTTGATTAAGTACAGAATGATGTAAAGATGTTATTGAGCATAGTGAGTCTGAACAAAATTTATTAATGCATTATTATAGAAAAATTTAGTACTGATTTATATTGTATTCAGGATTGTAAAATCCCACTATTAGGTAGGCCCTAATAGGTTTTATTTTTTAAATCCTTTAACATGGTACATCTCTTAGATTGGAGATTGTAAAATTCTTTAGCAAGGTAGACTGTATAAGTATTTTTGTACTTCTAATAGGGTAAGCTATCAGAAGTAGCTAAACATTGTATCTCTAACCGAGAACCCTTTTTAATGTAGTAGTGAAGGATTGTGGGTACCATCCCCACCATGATTTTTCCCTTTGACAAAGGGTTTTTGTGAGACCAAAAACCATCAAGCTATGAGTTATGTTTTCATGTTTTTATTTCTATGTTTTATGGTATTACATGAAAACTTTACAATTCGGTAAATAATCATAATATATGATATCAATAAAAATCAACTTAACAAAAGGTTGATAAAAAATTTTGGGGTATTGATTCACCCGTCCCCTCTTAGTACTTAAAATTTTCATTATAAATCCAACAATTAGTATTAGATCTTGGAATCTTGAGATAAGGGTTTAACCACCTCAAAGTGAAAATATCATAGCCATAGAAAGTTATAAGTGTGTGTGTGAAAATTGTACCTGATCTGTAGACACAACACTCAGTAAAATATTAGAGGTTAGCTATAATCAAAATCGTGCAAAATTGAAAGCTATCTAACCAAGTGATTTACTGCCTTCTAGTAGGTGCGAGATTAATGTTCTCAGATTGTAATCGAGATCAGTGACCTAGACGACACCTAAATGAAGGATTTGAATGCAATTGATCTAGATATGAAATATGAATGCAATTAATCTATTTTTTTGATATTTTCTATGCAATAAGAATGATAAAAACCGATATGAATCTATGCTAGATGAAATTGATATGCTATGAATCTAACAATGATATGTAATATGAATGCAAAAATAAGATTGATCTCACAAAGATGTCGATTCGCAAGAGTTTTGATTCTTCAATTCCAATTCTCCAGCGTGATTGTGCAAAATATGAGATGATTTGTGAAGAGCTAAAACCTTAATTTATAGAAATTTAGGGCTTTGGAGGTGCATGGGAAAAGCCATAAATCACTCAAATTAACTCATCTTGATTTTTGAGTTATCTGATCATGAAAGATAGTTAATTCTCAAAATCATGCAAAAATAGCTTTTTAACTCAAATTAGAGTTTAGATCAGCTTTTTGAACTCCAAAAGGATGTTGAGTTCCAAAAAGTCAATAACTTGCATTGATTTTCTGATTTGGAGTTTAACTATTTCTTTTGAATATGCATAATAATTAAGAATTAAATAAATAAATAAAGTGATTTATCCTCAACTCAACTGATTTTTGAAATAAAATAATTAATTTATGGGTTAATTAACTATTTTACCAAACTTTTATTAAAAATTATATTATTAAATAATGACAACATGCTTTAATTAATTAAATAAGAATTTAATCAATTAAAGATAGGAATTTTGATTTATTGTCAAAATTAAATAATACAATTAATAATAGATAGAATTAAATTTAATTACACAATTAAGTGGGAAATATTAAATCTAATTAATTAAATATGAAAATATTCAATTAATCAAACTTAGGATAAATGTGATTTATCGCCAAATAATCATTAAATTAAAGATAATTAAGATAATTAGGAATATTACTAGGAATATTCCCCGATGCAGAATTTAAGATAATCAATTATGATTCGATGATGTTAGATGTGCCTTAGGTTAGGACTTTGATGTCGATTTTGTTCGATTTGTTGATGTAGGAGGTTAATGAACTTATAGCCCATTTTTGGGGTATTACATTTTGCCCCTCTTTGAATTACTGTGCGAAGCGCAGTGGTTCAAAGATAGTCTGTGTTTGATAGAGATATGAAATTGATTCAAAAGATAAACCGATCTCAAGATAGAAACCAATTGAGAGATATTGAGATAGGAGGTCCTGAATGACCAGAGATAATGTTCACTGTAGCAGAAAATAAACCTATGATTGCAAAAAAGTGTTAAAACACCTGATTCTGAACCTTAGGATTGATAAGAAGTGAGTGACCCGTTCTAGACTCGATTGTCTTAGCAGAACTAGCAGGTATCACATCTGAATCTTTCAGTTGCCGAAGAACCAAGGAAAGAACACTATGATCTGATGGTTGCAAAAACTAATACAGTTTACAAGATTAGGAGAATACCAGATTGATATGGATCGATGAATCTGATATGCCCCAAGTGATGATAGATTTGCCCTGAGCGATGAGGACTTTTGATGAATCAGCGACTAGACGTGATTGTTGTCTTGATCACTGATGAAAGATATTGATAGATTTGATCGATAGAATTTGATTTACAGACTTTGAATGATGTGCAATACCATGCCCCCTTCGGGATTAAAATTAAAATCTGACAAGAAAAGTCAGTGTTATAGTTTAGAAGCATGTTAATTGATTTGAGAAGTGTGGTGAAACACATTCAAGAACACATTCTGCATCGTTGGAAGGTCCCAAAAGACCAAGTTTGACTAGGTTTGACCATGAGTTGACCATGGTTGACCAAGTTGAAATTTCGATAGTGTGATGTAAGATAATCAGTTAAGTTGAATACTAGATTTCTGTGATGATTGAAGGTTGATTATGCAAGCAATTAATAATATGAATGATCTCAGATTTGAATTTTGATCCCGAAAAAGGATTCTACTTGCTATTTCATTGGAGGAACCTTCGTGTGAGATGCAGTTCTTGTTAGACTTGAAGATGCGATTTGAAGAATCATTTAAGCATTGAAGTTCATTTAATCATTGTGAGATCATGCAAACATGCAAAATGCAATGAGACATGCAAAATGAAATGCAACCTAAGACCTAGGACCTAGTCACTGATCATATGTCGATTTGTTATCACCATTAAACTTTTAGGTAACCGGATAAATCAATACAATGCCCACTAGCCATGAAACCATAGACATATGAATATCGATTTGTATGCGCAAGAATCAATACAACACCCACTGGTTATACAACCATGGACATATGAATATTGATTTGTTTTTGGAATGTTGGATCAGATATAAGCACCAAGGCACAAACACCAGGATGACCTGAATATCATGTCCATTTTGATATAGCAATTTGTATAAGCATCAAAACATGAACGTCGTGATGACCTGAATACACCTTGCATTACAAACACATCAAACAGTCAAGAGATCATTCTAAATCCAATGTGAATTACCTGTAGTGACCCTTTATCATTCACATCCTTAGGCAAGATTGCGTTCCATAGTAGGAGAAAGAACTTACTCAAAAAGATAATAGTTAGATCAAACTTCCTTGAATTGCCTGGGTATCAATGGTCGAGGTACGCATGGCCATCCAATTCGAGATAGAGGCTCTTACAGTCGGACACCATTTCAATCTAGAAGTTCCAAAGATGTTAGATTTTAACATACAAGTAGAAGACAAAGAAAAGATTATGCCCCCAGTCATCACTCTCTAAATCCTATAAAGACATCATCGAAGAGCTCGAAGGGACACAATATGCAAAAATCTCAATGCGAATCAGTAAGCCTACAAGGAGATAAAAGCATGAAAAGCACAAATTGTTTTTAGTTGAGTTTTGATGTTTGATTGTTGTAGATGCAAAATCCTTTCTGGAGACGAGACAGACTGACTAACTCAATAGGAAGCTTCAAAGGACTCTGACTGGATAGGAAATGTCTAAGATACATGGGAGACCATAGGATATGACATTGATTGCCCCCAAATTTGAACATTGATAGGATACAGACGCTTGAGCTGATTGGTGTACAGACCGACTTATTGAAACCAGGATATGCAGAAACAAACCGGAAGATATGTACAAACTAAAGCAAGACTAAAAGCTGGGAAAGACCAAGATTGTGCTGATAGATGGAGCATTTTGGAACAAGTGGTGCCTTTTTGCCAAGTTTTCACCATCTTGGTAGAGATTCTATTTTTGCTACCAAGGCGCCTGTTTCCAGGTTTTCACCAAGGCACTTTTTCTTCTTTTTCCTTTTTTTTTTTTTTTTTTTCATTTTTTCAATTTTTTTGAATTTTTGATATTTTTTGATTTTTTTGTGAATCATCAAGGCGCCTATTGCTAGGTTTTCACCAAGATGTTCATTTTTTCAGGACTTTTTCTGATTTTTAAGATTTTTTAGGACATTTTACCAAGCACTGAATGCCTTAGGCATAAAATTTGTTCAGATGGAGAACGTTGATTAGTTCTCGGAGCTGTTCTCCTTCAGTCGTTGAGAGTTGATAAGCACCAGAGCCAAAAGTAGCAGTGATTACAAAGGGACCCAGCCAATTGGGTTCGAACTTCCCCTTGCGTTCTCGATGTGATTGATTTTTAGGATTTTCTCTCAACACTAGATCGCCAACCTGAAATTCTCTATGTCTGACTTTCTTGTTGTAGCCTCTAGACATTCTTTTCTGATATACTCTGAGATGATCATACGCTGCTTGCCTGCGCTCATCTAGTAATTCTAGTTCTTGTAACCTAGACACTCTATAGTCTTCATCAGTGACAAGTCCATGCATTCTGATTCTGAGTGATGGGATTTTAACCTCAATAGGCAGTACCACTTCAGACCCATAAACTAAAGCGAAAGGTGTAGCCCCTGTAGGCGTTCTGATACTAGTTTTATAGGCCTAGAGAGCTGGATTGATCATTAGATGCCAGTCTCTTCCTATTTTATTCACTGTTCTGTGCAAGATTTTCAAGAGATTTTTGTTTGAAGCTTCAGCTTGTCCATTCCCTTGAGGATAGTAGATAGAAGACCAATGTTGAGTAATCTTGAACTTAGCACATAAGTCATCTAGGTCCTTGTTTTTGAATTATCCCCCGTTATCTGTAATTATAGAGTGAGGGATCCCATATCTGCAAATGATGTAGTTCAGGATGAACATAGAGATCTGTTTCCCCGTTGCTTGTGTTAGAGGAACTGCTTCTACCCATTTTGTAAAATAATCTGTAGCTGTGATTATATGGGTATGTCCATTAGAAGAGTGTGGATGGATAGCACCTATGAGATCAAATGCCCATTGTTGAAAAGGCCATTGTGTAGTAAAGGGAATCAGATCTCTCCCTGGAGCATGAATCAAGTTACCATGTACTTGACACTGTTGATAGTTTTTAGCAAATTTAATAGCTTCTTTTTCCATTTCAGGCCAATAATACCCAGCCCTAATAAGTTTTCGAGCTAACATTAAACCGTTTGAGTGTGACCCACATATACCCTCGTGGACTTCCTCTAATGCATGTTGAGACTCTTCTCGTTCTAAACATCTAAGCAGTGTACCATCTAGACCTCGTTTGTATAGATCATTACCAATGATGACATATCGAGATGCGGATCGGATAAGGTTTCATTTCTCAAAATGGTTAAAAGACTCAGGGATGATTTGGTCGTGGAGATAGGAGAATAGATTTTTGTAGCGAGATGAGTCATAACCTACAACAGTCCAGATCATGCGGGTTTCAGGGGAGTCATATGCAGGATAGGATAGGGCTTCCACCAGGAACTCATAGCGTAGTTCATGTTCAGGCTGCTGTAAAAGAGTAGATAATGTCACCATTGCATCGGCAGCCTTATTCTCCTCTAGGTATTTGCTCAAATGTGATAGAGATGAAGTATTTCTTTAAATCATCTACCATTCTCTTGTCAGGAATGAGCTTTTCATCTTTGGTTTGGTACACATCATTGACCTGGTGGATGACCAATTGTGAGTCTCCATGGATGTGCATCTCTGTAACTCTCCACTGTATTGCCATTTTCATACCATTGAGAAGTGCCTCATATTCAGCAATATTGTTTGTGCAAGGAAACTTTAATCTGAATGCTTTGGGTATCGAGTATCCTTGAGGAGTGATGAACAATATGCCTGCTCCCGATCCATTCTGTGTGTAGGAGCCATCAAAGAATAACCGCCATGCCCTAGAAGAGAGGTGCATGATAGAAGAATCAAGAAATTCCATTTGCATGGGTGTATCATCAAACAGTGGTGCTTCAGCTAATTGATCAGCAATGACCTATCCTTTGATAGCTTTTCTTTCAACATATGCAATGTCAAATTCGCTCAAGAGCATGACCCATTTAGCTAGTCTACCTGTGAGGGCAACCTTGCTTAGAAGATATTTCAGTGGATCAATTTTAGCTACCAAATGAGTGGTATGAGCTAACATGTAGTGTCTCAATTTCTATGATGCATAGATCACAGCGAGACATGCCTTCTCTATCATTGAGTAGTTCTTCTCATAGGCCACTAAAGTTCGGCTGATATAGTAGATGGCTCTTTCTTTCTTGTTCTCATCATGTTGTGCTAGCAATGCCCCCAGTGATGTATCTGTTGCAGAGACATATAATATTAATGGCTTCCCATGAATAGGAGGCATCAATATAGGCGGATTTGATAGATACTTCTTGATATGTTTAAAGTTGTTCTCGCATTCTTCATTCCATGCAAAGGTCACACCTTTATGTAATGTTTTTGTAAAAGGTTGTGAGATGTCCGCTAGCTGTGATATGAATCTTCTGATAGATTGAACTCTGTCTTGCAACATCCTCATTTGACTGATATTTGTGGGAGGTTGCATCTCTATTATAGCCTTGACCTTAGCAAGATCAACTTCAATGCCTTTCTTGGAGATGATGTATCCTAGGAGCTTTCCAGAAGTGACTCCAAAAGCACACTTTTTAGGATTTAGTCGAAGACTAAATTTTTCCATTCTGTTGAGGATCATGCTCAAGTCTATTAGATGTTCAGTTCTAATCATGGATTTTGCCAAGGTATCATCTACGTAATCCTCCATTGTTCTATGCATCATATCATGAAAAATAGATGTCATTGCTCTTTGATATGTAGCTCCAGCATTTTTGAGTTCGAATGGCATAACATTCCAACAGAAAGTTCCCCACGCACATGTGAAAGCTGTTTTCTCTTGATCTTCTGGAGCAATTTTGATTTGGTTGTATCCAGAAAAGCCATCCATTAACGAATACATTTCATAGCCCGCAGTCATGTCCACTATCATATCAATGTTAGGTAGTGGAAAGTCATCCTTAGGGCATGCTCTGTTCACATCTCTAAAGTCCGTGCACACTCTGATTGAACCATTTGGTTTGGAAATAGGTACAATGTTGGAAATCCACTCAGCATAGTCTATGACACGGATGAATCCAGCTTTTAGGAGTTTTTCTAGTTCTGCTTTGACTAAGAGTGCAACATGAGGATGCATCTTTCTCAATTTTTGTTTGATTGGTTTTACTCTGGGAGCAATGGATAGATGGTGCATAATGAGATTGGGATCCAATCCTGGCATATCTAAATATTTCCATGCAAAGTTGATCTTTTTCTCTGATAAGAAGGTAGTGAAGTTCTGTTTCTCTTCATCTGATAGAGATTGTGCTACATGTACCAATTGTGGTTCCTCTGTTGTACCCAAATTGATGGATTGAGTTGGCTCAATCAGAACTGGAGATCTATCCTATAAATGACTCAGAAGGACATCAAATATCTCATCCTTAGGCACCTCAGAGAGGTTTTCACCTTCAGATACATCTGTTCTTTTTACTTTTGTCAGTTCTAAGACTGCCACAAAGTGGTTTTCACCCTCAGAACTCTTTTTCTTTTTCTTTTTACTCTTGTTTTTTTGACTAAGATATTTGATGTCCGACTCGGTCATGCTGACGCTCGGTTCACTGATGGAAGTACTCATAGGCTCAACTGCATTGAGATAGCAGGAAAGGGCATAGTCATTTGGGAAGGTATACATACCATGGTTTGGGTTTGTGGAAGTTTGGTCGATAAGATCAGGGCATTCAATAGTCAAAGCGGGAAAGGCTTGGGATATGGTGTTCACGGATGTGGATATGTCATCATTGGTCCTAACCTGACACTCAAGTTCAAAGGTGATATTACAGCTCAAAATGTTCAATTCGTGAATAGGCTCAACATCATCATGGGAGTCCTCTTCAACCATAGGTGGATCAGACACGTTAAGTTCATTATTTTTCTCTAGACCTACGTCGGGTTGAGATACATATTGGTGAATAACATCTATATATTTCTCTGTTATAAGCTCATCTTCTTCTGGAATGGCACCCCATTCATAGTCATTTGACTCAGCTTCTGATTCAGGATCTCTAGGAAATCTTAAAAAATGTGTGAAATCAGGATGAATACCCCAAGAAGGATTACCCTCAGTCTCTGACTTGAATTCATATTCATGGGAATCAGTGTCAGAATAACTACCCCCTTCTTCTTGATCAGTTTGATTGCCTTCAAGATTAGCTTGTTCTTGTGGTGCAACCATCTCTTGCGCTACAGTAGGTTCTTGTGTTTCTACTACATTAATTCTTTTGATAGGATCATTTGTATCATCAAGAAGATCTTTGATCTCTTTAGGCAATTTTTCATAGGGGATAAGCTCAGAGCTATCTGAATCATCATCAGAGGGTTCTGTTTCTTCTTTCTTAAGAAGGGGTTCTCCTGGTGCAATTTGTTCTATGACATGAGAACAACCACCTCTGAGATGATAGGGTTTCTTTTTAAACCCTATGCCACCAGTATCTTTTTTATCTCTACCAATATGTGAAATGGGTGTCACAAGACCCTTTCCCCTGATTCCTAGAGGTCCTTGACCAGAATATCCCATCTTGGCTATCAATTTGTTTCCTGGACCATATGAATTAGAAGGGATTGTAGATTCACTAGGTTGAACAATTTTGGATTCAGAATCATCTTTGTATAGCCATGCAAGCACAGCTTCACCTTCTTCAAATTCTTGTTTGGATACTTGCTCCGCCACAAAATTTCTTTTGTATGCTTCCATAGGTTCCTTAGGTTCTGATTTAGATTGCTTCAAAGATTGTCCATATGACTTGGGCGAGATAGGGAGAGATGTCAGAGACAAGACTGGCTCTATAGTGTATTCTCCCATCCCATTTTCTTTGATATTGATCTCTTTAGCAATGTCATCCATCTTAGATGTGGAAGCAACATTTAGCTACTTGATGGAAGATTCTCTGTTATTGGGAACAAGCTTATCGGCACTTTCCTTCAATGTATTGCAAGTTGTACTCAGATCCGCTGGGATAGTAACCTCCACTCCTTCATAGGGAAATTTCAAGCATTGATGGTACGTAGAAGGAATAGCTTGCATTTCATGTATCCAGGGTCTCCCTAGAAGGATATTGTAAGCTAATGGTAGATCAAGCACCTGACATGTGGTATCTTTGATGATCGGACCCACTCGGATGGGTAAGACAATAGTGCCTTTAGAAGCTCTTTCTTGTTCATCATAGGCTTTTATGGTGATCTTCTTTTGAGGATCAATTGCCATCTCTGAGAATCCCAACTGTGTGATTAAGTTGTAAGAACAAATGTTGAGGCCTGCGCCCCCATCTATCAACACACGTTTGACTCGACGGTTCTGGATCAAGACTTCTATGTGCAAGGGTTGATTATGTGGGTGACTTAGGGAGTTTTCATCCTCTTCTAAAAAGGAGATATATTGCAGAGATGTTAGATGACCAACCATAGTCTGGAACCTGTCTAGATCTAGATCATCAGGAACATTAGAGCCGAGCAAAGATTTGTCTAGGATATCTCTATGAGCTGGAGATATTCAAAGTAACTCAAACATGGAGATTTTGGCATTGGTATGCTGGAGTTGTTGGATGATGTTGTAAGATGTAGGTCTTGTATCCTTTGGATTGGAAGATTTCAAGGCAACCTTCTGTTTAGAAGCAGATGTGAGATTGAAAGGTATCTTAGGGACATTAGATGAACTTGTTGTTTGTCCTTTCAGATGAGTCTGAGCTTGTGATCTGGTAACCGCATTAGCTGAGGAATGATTTCTATCTCTTCGTACAATTGTGATGACATTGCAGCTCTCAAAGATACATGGTTCAACCATATTGATGACAGCATCATTTCCAGGGTAGGCATAGTTGACTTTTGCCCCCATGTTAGGTTGGGAAGTGGAAACTCCTTTTCCATGTTGTGGAAACGGTTCTATAAATGTTGTGTGATCATTATTGCTGGTAGGATTATCGATCGTGATATCCCCTTGATCTATCAAGTCTTGAATGGTATGCCTCAAGTGAAAGCATCCATTAGTTTTGTGGCCTTTAGTCCGATGGAAAGCACAGAATTCATTATCTTTCCACCAATATAGTTTTGGATCCGGATCAAGTTTTCGGATTGGTGGTAAAGAGATCATGTTATCAGCTATCAGGGTTCTCAGGGCAGATTCCAAAGATTCTCACAGGGGAGTAAACTTTCATTTATTATCCCATCGTTTGAATGGCTTCTTTGGAGATGGTTCAGCAAATTTTTGCTCGGAAGCTTCAATGGCTTTGGTGGCAAGGGTGAGATTGTAGGCCGGTGCCTTTGATGGGGTGCGGATAGTGTCAACAACACCATCAGAGACAATACCTTTGTTTCTATTCCAGCTCTTGTTTTTATCTTTTGAGCTAGATCCAGATTCAGACTTGTCCTTTTGAAGTGTGATTTCTCCTTTCTTGACAAGTACTTTCTCAATCTTGATTGCATTATCCACCATTTTATCAAAAGATACATGATCTTGCATTTGTAATGGATAGTTGAGCTCTGGAACAAGGTTATTGATAAAGATTTCAAGTTTCTCCATTTCGGGAATTGGTCTAGCATATAGAGAAAACTTCTTTCGCCACCTCTTGAGAAAAGTTAGGAATGATTCCCCTGGATATTGCTTGAGGTTACAGATATCGATCATGGTAATCGGATGTTGAATATTGTAGGAATATTTTTGATAAAACAATTTAATCAATTCCTCAAAAGTTTTGATCGTAGAAGGTAATCTTGAAAACCACTGAATGGATGCTCCCCCCAAGGATCTAGGAAAAAGATGCATTAGATAAGTCAGTTCATGCATGAATTCCATGGATTGCGTACAGAACTCTGACATGATCTTGAGGATCAGAGTGTCTATCATATTTGTCATACTTTGGCATCTCCACTCTTTTTGGGAATGGAGGCATATACAAGTCTTTGTCAAAAGGGAAAGGACAAAGGGCCTCCATGGAGAATTCCTTGGGTTCCTTCTCTTTCAAAATTTTATTCATTTTGACCTGCATAGCGTGCAACTGGTTCATTATGGCCGTCATCAGAGTTTCTTCCTCATGCATGATGATATCTTCGACATTGAAGTGAGGAGGAATTTTAGCTCCTTCTTGGGCTAATTGCAAAAAGTATGCCTCTCTATCCATTTTCAAGAAATGCCTCATCATTCTTTTGAATTCATCGTCATTCTGACACCGATGGATTTCAGAGGGTGTAGGGTCTTGGTCGGCATTATGTTGAGAATGGTGTCCCTGGGATCCTCCTCCTAGAGAACCATGGTTTATCCCTGCTTGAGACATGGTAGGAGTTTTTGGGCTCCCTGGAATAGATTGAGGAGGAGTTTGTTGATTACCTCTGTGAGTTGATAGAGGAGGTATGTAACCAGTTTTTAATCGAAAGTTACTGAGACCGTCATCTTTGTAGATACCTGACTTGATGAGTTGTTCAAGAGTTGGACCCGGGGTATTGGTCAAAAGTAAGTTCTGAGATGTTTCTTCTGATTTCTTGTGTGAAGAACCTCTAGTCTCCACCATCAACTTTGAATGAAACAGAAGAAAAGGACAAAGACAACTAAAGAACAATTTGATTCGAGAAAATCGGATGACGCAACCTTGTCAAGATTATGATAGTTTTGAAAATTTGATGAGATGTGGGTGAAGGAAACTGTGCCCTGGATGTATGGGATAGATCACCCAAAAGATAGCGGAGACGAGTTCTCAACACTTAGTCTATTTTTGAAGATTGATTGAAGATTGATAGTTATGACAAGGTTTTGACACGAGATAAAAAGGACTCAAATTGATCAAATAGAAGGCTAGATCAGATTCAAAAGATTAATCTTGGAAAATGGTAGAATGCTCAATAGCTACTGCTCTGTTCCTGACATAATGATATTTTTGACAGATTCTGGAACTAGGCTGGAAACATTGGATATCTCACAAATTGACAATTTCTGACAACTCTCTCAAATTTTTCCAAACGACACTCTGCAGACTCGTACGACAGTTGGGTAGAAATGAAATGACAGTTGCGAAAGTTGTACGACAGTTGGGTAGAAATGAAACAATAGTTGACAAAACTCGTACAATAGTTGCTAACAATTTTTGGCTTCTTGAATTTTGTTGGTTTGAAAACTCGTACGACACTGGGTTCTCAATCATACGACATATGGGTGATACTGAAATGACATTTGACAAAAAGTCGTACGACTTTTGACTTCTTGAAATGACTTTTGCCTCCAGAAAGAACTTTACGTTTATTTTTGCAAAATTTAAGGTTTTCCATTCTGGATTGTTTGCAAATTGTACTGTCCAGATTTTGAAGGTTATACCAGATTTGATCATTTTTAAGAGCCAAGTAGATAAACAAGCACGCAGAACAGCAAGCCAGTGATTCCAAGAACGTCTGAAAACAATGAACAAGGGCAAAAGCAACCTTGCGCATGAACAATCAAGTGACCAAATTGTGCTAATCCCTGAGAGTACTAATTGTGTATGTTCTGAAAAGTTTTGCAATAACGCACATATACCTGAAAGTGAAAAATTGGCCTCTCTAGGGTTTTTAGTAATGGTTTGACTCTGCAACTTTTATGATTCAAAGGGGTGAACTCCAATCCCGGCGCACCAGGGTTTTGACACAGTTCGAGAACTTAATCTTCAAGAGCTGCTAGGGAGATCTGACAACCCAACAATGAACCATACCCGTGGAGATTTCTTCCACAAGGACATTTATATAGCGGCTATCACTACCACGGCGAAAATGGCTATGACCGCTTGAGGTTCCGTCAACGCAGTTTGCCCTGTGAAGGGATTGTCCGCTATGGTTAACCCTCTCTAAAGATGACTCACAGATTTATACCACAAGGGGACTTGGCTCCAGATTCAAGGTTTTGACACCTCTTCACTTTTAAACCAAACAAAACAAGCAGATTAATCCGACACACTAAGACAAAGTTTTGTTCCACCAAGGTCTGTGATATCAACTCCACGTGATCTATCAACCTCTCTGGGGAGAGAATGTATCAATCAATAAGAGAAGACACACTAACCAATTTTGATTCACCAAAGCTCGTGATATCAACCCTACGTGATCTATCAACCTCTCCGGAGAGAGAATGTGTCGATCAATAAGAGAAGATGCACTAACCAAGTTGAATGTGAAACACACTAAGTATCCTCCCTACCTACAAGGATTCTGTCGTCAAGAAGGATTTCACTGGGAATCCAATCTTTCAAGAATCATGAATAGTGTTCATAGGGCCTCATTACTATGTGAGCACAGATATATTCCCGAAAGTAAATCTACCAAAAGTACCCAAAAAGTAGAAAGAGGAACACTTAACGCTTAAAGCAAATATGAGATGAGTCCACAAGGTGGAACACTTAACACCTCACACAAGTTGAAAACAAGTCCCCAACTTAGAAAATAAGTGAGTTCCTAAAAGCACAAAAGGGTTGCCAAGTGGAACACTTAACGCTTCTGTCCTGTTGACCCCTCCCCTTTATGGCGCTGAGATTGCAACCACGGGGCGAAAATGAGGGGCCGATAGATTAGTGAGTCCAATAACCCAAGATAGCAATCAAGATCAATCACAAGTATTCTAAGACTACTTAATGAATCCTTAAGGGTTCACAACCTAGTATCAATTATGCAAGTGTGTAGAAATAGATCAAAAGCATGAAAAGATGCACACAAGCTTGACACATAAGAGATTTATTTTAAGTCCCAAATTAAAATATTATTAGATGAAAGAGAATACCTGGGATCCTCGCAACGCGCTTAGTAGATTTTACTTAATTTTTAGCAATTTTTGTTGAGCTTTTCCAGGCAAGCAAGTGATGAACTCTCCAACAAGCAAACAAGCAAACAAGATATGCAAAATATATTCAACTTATGAAAACCATAGGGTTAGCTCTAAAAATAAATTATTATCAGTAATAATAACCATCAATTAACCCAAATGACAACTCATATCATTCATTGAACCATGTAAAAAAATAAGTGCATACCCATCACAAAACTTTATTTTTTTTTTGCTGCATTTGACCTAGTCAACAAGATCTAATTTTTTTGATATGATTTTGGTCACAAAAATAGAAATTCAGAATAAAGAACCCTGCTGAAAAATAGAGAGTTTTCCAAAAATGCAAAAATTTTAGAAAAATCTCTTCATTTGTGTCCTAGAGACCCATTTTATCAAAACAGACTAGTTTTTGTAAATTGACTATTTGAGCTATGATATCATGTCTAAATTTAAAACACAAAGAATGGACCCCCTGTAAAATTTAAAGAGATTTCCGAAAATATAAAAATTTCTAAAAAATATGCTGATTTACGTCAGATATTAATTTTTTCCATAATTTCAAGAAAAAATTATTAAAAATTCAAAACATCTCAGAAAATTTTAAATTTTTTACTATAGCTTTCCTGACATGTCACCGACCTGAAAAAAAAAAATTTCAGACCAAAATTCTAAGCTGTTTGGGAGATAAAATTAAATCTTTGAAACTTTGGGGTTTTAGCTCCCAAAAAAATTAAAACCAGCATGCAAAGGTGAGTTGCCCCACGGTGGGCGTCAGAAATGTGTGTGTGAAAATTGTACCTAATTTGTAGACACAACACTCAGTAAAACATTAGAGGTTAGCTATAATCAAAATCGTGCAAAATTGAAAGCTATCTAACCAAGCAATTTACTGCCTTCTAGTAGGTGCGAGATTAATGTTCTCAGATTGTAATCGAGATCAGTGACCTAGACGACACCTAAATGAAGGATTTGAATGCAATTGATCTAGATATAAAATATGAATGCAATTAATCTATTTTTTTGATATTTTCTATGCAATAAGAATGATAAAAACAGATATGAATCTATGCTAGATAAAATTGATATGCTATGAATCTAACAATGATATGTAATATGAATGCAAAAATAAGATTGATCTCACAAAGATGTCGATTCGCAAGAGCTTTGATTCTTCAATTTCAATTCTCTAGCGTGATTGTGCAAAATATGAGATGATTTGTGAAGAGCTAAAGCATTAATTTATAGAAATTTAGGGCTTTGGAGGTGCATGGGAAAAGCCATAAATCACTCAAATTAACTCATCTTGATTTTTGAGTTATCTGATCATGAAAGATAGTTAATTCTCAAAATCATGCAAAAATATGCAAAAATAGCTTTTTAGCTCAAATTAGAGTTTAGATCAGCTTTTTGAACTCCAAAAGGATGTTGAGTTCCAAAAAGTCAATAACTTGCATTGATTTTCTAATTTGGAGTTTAACTGTTTCTTTTGAATATGCATAATAATTAAGAATTAAATAAATAAATAAAGTGATTTATCCTCAACTCAACTGATTTTTGAAATAAAATAATTAATTTATGGGTTAATTAACTATTTTACCAAATTTTTATTAAAAATTATATTATTAAATAATGACAACATGCTTTAATTAATTAAATAAGAATTTAATCAATTAAAGATAAGAATTTTGATTTATTGTCAAAATTAAATAATACAATTAATAATAGATAGAATTAAATTTAATTACACAATTAAGTGGCAAATATTAAATCTAATTAATTAAATATGAAAATATTCAATTAATCAAACTTAGGATAAATGTGATTTATCGCCAAATAATCATTAAATTAAAGATAATTAAGATAATTAGGAATATTACTAGGAATATTCCCCGATGCAGAATTTAAGATAATCAATTATGATTCGATGATGTTAAATGTGCCTTAGGTTAGGACTTTGATGTCGATTTTGTTCGATTTGTCGATGTAGGAGGTTAATGAACTTATAGCCCATTTTTGGGGTATTACAATAAGCAAGCTAAGTAAATTGAGAATCTAGAGTTTAAATTATAAAATGCACATGAGCTTATTGATGATCTAAAAAGGAAATTGAGAAATTCATTAAAGGTGAGAAAGCGTTTATCTTATGAGTAGAAATCCACACAAGAACATGTTGATATACTTGAGACATCATCGAAAGGGAGTGTGACTAATGAATATGAAACAATCATTGTAGAATTGATGGAAAAGAATAAAGCACTCATCAAGAAGATGAACCTGATAAAGAAACATCAAGAGACATAAGGTATTAGAATGGGTGAAATACTTGAATCAAACAGATTAGTTGAAGATGCAAAAAGAATGGCAGAAGAAGATAAGAGGCAAGTTGAGGTAAGACTAGAGTGTGGCTGATGAATTTGAAACAACCATTGCAGAACTGATGGAAAAGAATAAAGCACTCACTGATAAGTTGAACCTAATAAATAAAGATCAAGAAACACAAGTATTAGAATGGGTGAAATACTTGAATCAAAGATATCAGATAAAGATGCAAAAATAATGGCAGAAGAAGACAAGAGGCAAGTTCAGGAAAGACAAGATGAAAAGGATGATGAGATCATGAGAATGACACAAACACGTCATGCTTTGACCAACTAATTGTTGAATGCAAATTGTGAGATAGGAAGGAAGGAATTTCAGACTCAAGCATTAAGGCCTAAGGTTGAAATATTGACAAGGGAACTAAAATAAAAAAAAAAGGAAGAAAATGAAGTACTAAAATAGAATGAAGAAACATTAAAGACATTGGAGGAACAAATTAGATGTTAGAGACAACTGAGAGATACATGTGTATACACCTAAAAATGGTCACCTAGACTATTAGCCCCTTGCTAGCATTTTTGCTAAAATCATCAATTGCTTATTCCTTGATCAAATCCTAGTTCTATCATTTATTCGATTATTTTCTATGGGCTAACCATTTTATCCTAAGTCTTTATTTATATAAAAGGAATATTTCCTCCCCTTTTAATAAATAAAAATCTCCCACTTTTCCTCTTATCCTAAGTTGCACAAATAAAGCATTATTCTTATTTATAAAAAGAGAAAAAGTACTTTTTGTCTCATATGGACACA